>LNAC01000108.1:1706317-1777835 GCA_002007465.1 Ailurus styani
GGTGAAGCGGGGGGTGGCGGGAAATGGGGCCGGTCGGAGCTTGACCCATCGGGCTCCTGGGTCTCCGAAAGAGGTCACGCTAGCACAATAAAAACAACTCCATTTCGAGTTGTGCTTCCAGGGTACAAGCCGCTTCCATGTGCTTTACTTTGTCGGACTCTCTCAACAACTCTATGGGATAGAAATTACGAGTGCCATACCATGGGGGAGGAAACCGAGACTCGCAGAGGGGAGACGTTTTGCTCAAGGTCACAAAACGAGAGGTGGCAGGGCAGACACTGAACGCCAGGCGCCCGGATTCCCAGCTCAGAGACTGCGACAACAGAAGAAGGCCGCCAGTGGGTGGGGCTCAGGCCCTCCTTCCAGGCTGGTTCCAAAATGGTGGGGGTAGTGGCGTCAGCAACGCCCCCGCCCCTTCCGTCCACCTCCCTCCTTCTTCCCCAGGCCACCCAGGCGGGGGGAGGGGATGGAACGGAGCAACCCACGTGACTGCCGACAACCTGGCGCGTGACGCAAGTCGGCGGGCCCAACGCTCGCCTTGCCTTGTGGAAAACGTAGTTCAGCCGACCATCAGGTTGGGGAAGAGAGACGGGCCTAGGACTACATTTCCCAGGAGTCAGCGGGGCGACGCCGCCGCTGCCGCCGTCGGAGAGCGGGGACGCGGGGCGCGCTGTCGGGCGGGGGCGAGGTTCGGGCCGGTTGTGCCGTTGCGAGGCTGCAGTTGCGATCGCTGCGGTGGGCTCAGGTGAGTGAGGGCCTCTGATGGGGATTAGGGCAGTTCCACCAGCTCCAGTCGTTTTGTCTTTTATCTTTCCTCCGCGGCGGCTGGGCCAGGGTCCCCGGCAGGTCCAGCGCGGAGCCGCTCCCCCGCGCCTACCCCCAGGCCTTTTCTGAGCGGGCCCCGCTCTCTCCGGCTCCTCCCCCTCCCCGCCCTTCAGGGCTTCCCCTCGCTCCGGCCTAGCTCCCGACGCTCTGGGCCGCCTTTTCTCCCGAGCAGCTCCTACCTTTCCCCCCCCTTATTGCATGCTGCGAGAAGAGGCCTCCACCCTTCCATTCCTCTCTTTAGTCGTAGAGCCCCATTATTTGGATTTCTCCCTTTCCCGGAACTCTTTGAATGTCCCCCCGCCCCTCCCCCCCGTTCTCCATTGGCCTGGTTCTGTTTTCTAGGGCGCATGTGGCTGGCACTCAGTAAATGTTAGTCCTTCTTTTCTGCCTTGCGGCCAGAGGAGGCATAGTCCAAATTTATCTGCTCCGGGAACATTTGTGGGCCCACTTTTATTTCAGTCTCTCGGGCTGGAGGTGAGGCCAACTTGCATTCCAGTGGTAATCGGCGTGTGTTCTGCTTGTAGGAGGCAATTTTCTTTGCCTCCCTTAGCACCTCAGCAACTTTTATCAGCTCTTCTCATTGCCTTTCTAAATCTTAGGGGTGGAGCATGGCGGCGGAAGCTGGCGAGTAGCGCTGGTGCCCAGAAGTTCGAAGCCATCAGTGGTAGTAGGGTGTTTACGGGGAGGTGGTTAGTTGGATTGAAGGAGAAGCCTCAAGAGTGTGGTAGAGCCTGGCGGGCGAGAGCCAGTGAAGCTTCTGGTGGCAATCTAACAGATGCATCCTGGAGCCCGCTTGCCTGGGTTCAAATTTTGGCCTTGTTAAAGCTTTTGATTTTAGGTCAAGGGGTGTCGCTTCCGGGTGCCTCAGTTTCTTTATCTGCAAAATAGCGGTAAGTAACAGTGGCTATTTTGTAGAGTGATTGTGAAGATTAAATGAGATTAAATTGAAAACCGCTTAGCTCATTACCTAACAAGTATCAAACGACATCGTTATTACCCCTTATCGTGTATAGGATTTCTGGATGGTGGGCCCAGAGTGGAAAGGCAGGTATCACACCAACATTTTCCTTTCCTTTCAGATGGCCCTCCCTTTTTTTGTCTGTGGAAATATTGTCTGTTCGGTTATCTGGACAGCTTGATGTGTGTGTCAGTAAGTAGAAGCCTGTTAAAGAGTCAGCAACTGTTCCTGCCATGAGCAACTTGTGGAGCGACTCAGACTTAGTTTGCTCTTCGCTGGGAATTACATTTTGTGAACTAGGGCACGCACTTTAGCAGTATCAAAAACAAACTTATTTTGCAGCCACTTAGGCTTGATTGTATCTTGTAAAAAGTTAATTGAAGTTTTCAGAAGAAATCGTTTACCTAAAAATCTTTTCTGTTGCATACAGGCTTATCGCTTTGTTCTTTAACTTTTTTGGCACCAGTGACAGGTCTCCAGTTTTAGAGACTGACGTTTTTAGTCTGCAGATGTACAGTCCTATCTTAGCGGTGGTGGTGATCGTAATAATAGTAGCGACGGTAGTTCACCACATACAGGCACTTTTCAAATTTGGTTTAGCCAGTGAAACTACAGTTACAAAGAGAGTGTCCTTTTTTGTCCTGAGAAATTGGAAGGAGGAAGCTTGGAACACTGCTGAGATTGATGCCAAGGTGGGGAGAGATGAGGCTGACTGAGAGAGAGAAAACCTACGACTATTAGTTATTTGTTTTGAATGGATAGTCTCAACGACTGAAAATCTTAAGATGCTAGCCTCTTGGGCGCCTGGGTGGCTCAGCGGGTTAAAGCCGCTGCCTTCGGCTCAGGTCATGATCCCAGGGTCCTGGGATCGAGGCCCACATCGGGCTCTCTGCTCAGCGGGGAGCCTGCTTCCTCCTCTCTCCTCTCTCTCTGCCTGCCTCTCTGCCTACTTGTAATCTCTCTCTCTGTGTCAAATGAATAAATAAAATCTTTAAAAAAAAAAAAAAAGATGCTAGCCTCTTTCTCTTGGGCACAATGACATCCTGAATTGAAGGCAGTGAGTGTGGTTCATGCTGTTCTCTCAAATACTAGATATTGATGGATTGCTTCACATAGTCATTCTGTAAACATCTAAGATTGAGTCGTTCAGTATTTGGCTGATTGATTCAACAAATAGTGCCTGAGAACGTACCATCTACTGGCTCCTGTGCTAGGTTCTTGGAGTATAGGAGGGTGTGAGACAGAAGGGGTCTCGATTTTGGAGAACTTTCAGTAGAGTGGGGGAAGATAAACAACAGGTAAGCAAATAAATGACAGGTTGAGAAAAGTGATATGGGGATAGTAAGCAGGGACTCTAGTAGACACTAACAAGGCAGACCTGAGGGTGGTTAGAGAAGTTCTTTCTGGCACAAGTGAGGATACATTTTTGTAGGAGAGAGCATTCCATGTGGAGGGAACAGCAAGTGCCAAAACTTGAAGATGGGGAGAATTTAGTGTGCTTTCAGCACTGAAAAGAGGCCCAAAGTAGCTGACACATAGTGAGGAGAGTGGTTACAAGACAGATGGACAGGTAAGGTTGTTTGGGGAAGCTGTCGAAGCCTTCTGATTTATATTTTAGAATCACTTTTGCAGAGGTATGGAGGATGGGCGGATATCATTTAAGAGGCTGCTGTGCTCATCCAGGCCAGACATGGTAGTTGCCTGAAGTAGAGGGATGGAACGGAGATTTATTGGTGGGAAGAAGGGGGGGGGTTTGGAGATGACATAGATTTAATACTCTTTGGAGCAGGCCATTCTTATTCTTTGGTCCATGGACTGTAGGGAGCCCATGAGTTGTAAAATTTTTGTGAGGGAGTGCATTTTTTCAAAGGTGTGATACCTTACATCTTACTCATTAGTCTCAAAATTTAAGAACACTGCGCTAGAGCCTGTAATGCAGGTTTATAATCCATAAAAAAGTAGGTGCCCACAGCTTCTCAGCAGAGCTGAGTCATGAGTACCCTTCTAAAAGATTGCTTTCCTTTGTCCTTTTTTTTTTTTTAAGTAATCTCTACACCCCACGTGGGGCTCAAACTCACAACCCCCAAATCAAGAGTTGCCCTGAGAACTGAGCCAGCCAGGTACCCCATTTCTTAGTCTTTGATGCGAACGTTTTTTTTAAAATCAGGGTTAAAAGCTGTGCCATTGATCATCTTTTAGTTTCCTTTTGTCTTCAAGTTACAGGCTGATGCACATGCTGAGGAAGCTAAACATAAGCTCAGTTTCATGAAAATACATTTCCTGATGTTTTCTTTCACTGAAAGAAACAGTTCCTATTTTAAGTGGTACAAATGGAGCACTTCAGTGTATGAAGAGCAAGATCATTTTCTTGCTTTCCTTCAGCAGTTAGAGGTTTCAGATGTATATTCATATTTTTTGAGTATATTTTTACATGACAGTGTGTTATTGGAAGCATAGGGTGTACTTTGTATCCCAGAGTTAGAGCTGAACCACTGAAAGAACCATGTATTTTCCTTTTTATGGCAGAGGTTGGAAACTGAAGGGTTATGGACAAAATCCAATCTCCAGATGTGTTTTGATTGGCTCTCACAGTCTTGTAAATTTGAATTCTTTGTGAACATTAAAAAACAAGGAGATCTTATGTAAAAATTTGGATTCAGGCTGCTTTTGAAAAATCACTTCTGGCAGCTATGGACCTGTGTTTCTGCTTCGTAACAGCCATCTTTTGTAGTTGGGCATATCCTCTCCAGTTTGTCAGAGACCTCACTGCAGCCTGACATGTATCCCTGACATGGGGTGAAGTGTCCTTTGATATCATTTTACACCTTATATTACTTGTCTGTCTGTAGGCGCTTGAATTTGGTCTCCCTGTTCTAGATATATGACACAGGTCTCTAATGCCTCCACTTAAGTCTTTTTTCTGTCTTAACATTGTATCACCGTTAAAAATTGTTTTGTCTTGGTGCCTTATTTTTTGCAGGGCAACGAGGGAGATAAGCCCAAAACATTGAATGATTTTGTTTGAAAAGTCAAGAAACCCAAGGGCTTTTAGAAAGCCTGAAGGCGTCGATCTGACCCCAACCCATGCCTTTTAGCTGGCATGGGTGCAGTGTCCTCATTTTTGTTCTGCCCGATTTGCTTTTTAGCATCTGGAATGTTGTAACTGCATAGCTGGGTTTAAGTTTCAGAACATAGAAGGCCAAGCAAAGAGAAGTTGCTGAATGTCTAATTAGAAGACTTTTGGCACTTGTTTTCAGGCATAAGGACCAAAGGGTGTGTGTGTGTGTGTGTGTGTGTGTGTGTGTGTGTGTGTGTGTGTGTGTGTGTGTTTAATATGGCTATGTGAAGTCCATTGCTTTGCTTTCAATAATGTTGTGGGTTTTTTTTTTTTTTTTGCTTTTGTTTTTGAGGGGTGTTAACTCAATTTTTTTTCTTTAAGATTTTACTTATTTATTTGAGAGAAACGCAGATAGCAAGAGAGAGCGTGAGCGGGGAGGAGCAGGAGAAGCAGACTCCCGCTGAGCAGAGAGCCTGACACGGGGCCCCATCCCAGGACCCTGGGATCATGACCCCAGTGGAAGGTGGACGCTGAACCGACTGAACCACCCAAGTGCCCCAGTAACTCAATTTTTTCCTTCTCTTTTGATCATAAGGGCAGGATAAATAAAGAATTGATAGAGGACATCAAAGAGACTGCTTTCTAAAGTTACCCAGATTTCTTCACTCTGGGGCTTCCCAGAAGATGGTCCCAGTGTGTCTAAAGGATGTGTCCTACAGTCTTGACTAACGGCTTTGGCTATCAGACTATGGGCTATCAGAAAAAAACTCGAAAAATGAGCACCTGGGTGGCTCAGTTGTTAAGTGTCTCTTCGGCTCACGTTATGATCCCAGGGTTCTGGGATCAAGCGCCCTGTCGGGTTCCCTGCTCAGTGGTGAAGCCTTCTTCTCCCTCTCCCACTCCCCCTACTTATATTCCCTCTCTCGCTGTCTCTAGTCAAATAAATAACTAAAACCTTAAAAAAAAATTAAAAACTAGTAAAAAACGGAGGAAGTTGAGGAAGTTGGTCTGATGCCAGAGTGGGGTTGTCCACTAGAAAAAATTGGGTAAATTTTTAAAGATAAATTCTTGTTTCAGATATAATAAAGTGGTGTTTTGTATAGTCTTAAATTTTTTTTAAAGATTCTATTGAATTGAGAGCGTGAGTGGAGGGAAGGNAAGGGTGGGGGTGGGGGGAGGGAGAGGTAGACTCCCTACTGAGCTGGGAGCCCAACATGGGGCTCTATCCCAGGGAGCTGAGCCAAAGGCAGACGCCCAACTGACTGAGCCACCCAGGCGCCCGTCAAACAAGGCCTTTCTTGATCACCCTACCTATAGGGTATTCCTCTCATCATTTCCCTCCCCCAGGATAGTATTACTGTGGGACATTTTTTTTGTGTGTGTTTTTAAGATTTATTTAGTTATTTGAGAGAGAGCGTGCGCTCCCAGAGGGAGGAGCAAAGGGAGGGGGACAAAGCAGATTCTGTGCTGAGTGCAGAGCCCGACGTGGGGCTCAGCCTCACACATGACCCTGAGATTGTGACCTGAGCTGAAATCAAGAGTCGGAGGCTCAACCGACTGAGCCACCCAGGCACCCCTGTGGGATGTTATTTTAATCCACTTCATCCTCACCTCTTTAGAGAGTAAAGCAGGGATTTGTTTGATTGACTGCTGAGTCCCCAGACCTAGGACATCCTCTGTCACATAGGAAAGAGATTGAGCTGGCAGGACTCTGAGCAGCTACTCCCTTTTCAGTCAGAGCAGTTCTGCATTGATAATTTTTTAGTTAGGGGTTCTGCTTAACATTTCATTTTTATTTAAAGACTTTTTTCTTTAAAGTTTATGTATTTTATTTATTTTTAAGATTTTATTTATCAGAGACAGAGTACATGCACGTTTGCACAAGTAGGGGGGAGTGGGAGGCAGAGGAAGAATTAGGCTCCTTGCCGAGCAAGGAACCTGACTCATCCCCAGACCCTGGGATCATGACCTGAACTGAAGGCAGATGCTTAACTGAGCCACCCAGGCATCCTGTTTTGTGTGTGTGTATGTTTTTTTTTTTAAGATTTTATTTATTAGAGAGATGGAGGGCACAGAGGGGGAATGAGAGCGAGAAGCAGACTCCCCACTGAGCATAGAGCCCATGTGGGGCTCTTTTGCAGGACCCTGAGATCATGACCTGAGCCACCCAGGTGCCCCGTCCCATATTTTTTATTTTAAGTAGGCTCCATATGCAACGTGGGGCTTGAACTCACGACCCTGATGTAGAGAGTTGCCTGCTCTGCTGAGCTAGCCAGGAGCCCTGAAATTTATCTTCAAAGTAATCTCTAGGGGCTCCCCAGTAGCTCAGTTGGTTAAGCAGCTGGGTTCGGCTCAGGTCATGATCCCACGGTCCTGGGATCATGACCTGAGCTGAAGGCAGACACCCAACTGACTGAGCCAGCCAGGTGTCCTGAATATCTCTTCTTGTAGAGAAGCTTAATGAAGTATTTTTAAGATTTATTTATTTGAGAGAGAGAGCCGCCTGCACAAGCAGGGATGAAGGAATAGGGGGAGAGAATCTTCAGCAGACTCCCCACTGAGCATGGAGCCTAAGGTGGGACTCGATCTCACGACCCTAGGATCATGACCTGAGCTGAAATCAAGAGTCAGAGGCTTAACCAACTGAGCCACCCAGGCGCCTCTGAATTTTTTTAATGAAAAAATTTTTAATATGGTTCATCCAAAGTGCCAGCTTCCTGATAACCTGATAACCACTCATCACTAGTGAGTTGTGTATTTGTGTACATGAACCATGACTGTAAATGAAAGATAACACTGAGTTTCAAAGTTGTCAGCTGAATTATTGCTGTAGTTATTTGGAAATTAAGATTTTATGTGTCAAAGGTATACATAAACTGTAACTTTATGTACAATATGTTATTCCAGCTAGAATTTTGACCTTGCCCTTCTCAGCTCATCTTATTCTGGTAACTAATCTGAGAGCTGCCAACAAGAAATAGAGGGTACTTTCTGAGGAGAGGATCTTTGGTGTCCATGTCGGGTATTAATTTTCACAGCAAAGCTATAGGGATACAGGCTTTGTCTTCTAGATTGTTCATCCTCCTTCCTTTATTCCTTTGGGTGAATAAAAAACCATCATTGTTCAAATACATAAATCCTGGATACACTTTTTTTTTTTTTTTAAGATTTTATTTATTCATTTGACAGAGGTTAAGCAGGGTGATCGGCAGGGAGAGGGAGAAGCAGGCTGCCTGCTGAGCAGGGAGCCCAATGCAGGATTCAGTCCCAGGGCCCTGGGATCATGACCTGAACTGAAGGCAGACACTTAAGTGACTGAGCCCCCCCAGGAATCCCTGGATACACTTTTTGATCCTTGTCTCCTATCGTAAAGCATTATGTGTGCAAAACTTAGTTTTTCCTATAGTAACTCTTTTTTTTAAAAAAAGATTTTTATTTATTTATTTCACAGAGGGAGAGAGATCACAAGTAGTCTGAGAGGCAGACAGAGAGAGAGGAGGAAGCAGGCTCCCCGCTGAGCAGGGAGCCCGATTCGGGCCTCGATCCCAGGACGCTGAGATCATGACCTGAGCCGAAGGCAGAGGCTTTAACCCACTGAGCCACCCAGGCGCCCCATATAGTAACTCTTGAGTAATCTAGTTTCCTGTTGAAAATACTACTTTTCCCTGTTCAAAACTTACTTTCTTGGGCGCTTGGGTGGTTCAGTCAGTTAAGTGTCCCACTCTTAATTTGGTTTAGGTCATTATCTCATTGTCGTGGGATCTAGCCCTGCGTTGGGCTCCCCATGCGCTGAGTATGGAGCCTACTTGGGGTTCTCTGTCTCTCTCTCCCTCTGCCCCTCCCCCCTGCTCCTGTGTGCACGCACTCTCTTTCTCACACACGCTCTCACACGTTGTCTCTCTGTCTCAGAAACAAAAACTTAAACTTTTTCTTGGGGTGCTTAGTTGGTTCAATCTGTAGAGCATGCAGCTCTTAATCTTGGGGTTGTGAGTTTGAGCCCCATGTTGGGTGTGGAGATTACTTAAATCTTAAAAAAAACCACCCACAATCTTTTCTTTTTTTTAATCTTTTTTTTTAAGATTTTATTTATTTATTTGACAGACGGAGACACTGCAAGAGGGATACAGGCAGGGGGAGTGGGAGAGGGAGAAGCCAACCTCCCGCAAAGCAGGGAGCCTGATGCGGGACTTGATCCCAGGACCCTGAGATCATGACCTAGCTGAAGATAGACGCTTAATTACTGAGCCACCCAGGTGCACCCCCACCCTTTTCTTGACTACATTTCTTGTTATAAGTTATGTATTTTGTGTAATTTTTTTTTTCTCACTGAGCAGTCAGGACCTGAACTGGATCTAATATGGAGTTAGGCAAAATCCTAGGGATTTAGCCTGCTCTCTACTTTCCATTGTACAGATATTTGTGTATCAGCTTAGTTTTTTGAAGATGATTCTGGAAACAGGATTACCTTTAAGGATTTGATTTGATTTGTTGCTTGGTGATTATGTAAACACATTGTTGGGGGAAAGAGCCTCTCTCTTCCAACTTTGTGGGTTCCCCCCCCAAAACTGCCGTTTTAGAATATAGTGTGCTGTGTGATTTACATACATCATCGGTTCATTTAATTCTTATAATAGATTATAAGATTAGTGTATCTACTTTTTAGAGATGAGAAAAATTATTAAGATTATACATCTTGGTCAGTCCTGGACAGAATTGGAGTCAGGATGCTCATCCAGGTTAGTCTTGTGTTCGCAAGGCTCTTGTTCTTTACCATTCTGCCTGTATTCAACAGATGCGTGTGGTTACCCTTCAATGTGGAGTTGTTTCTCTGATTTGACCCTAAGAGCATTGCTTTATGAATCCCATTTCAGTCTTTAGAAGTGTTTGCAAAAAAACAACAACAAAAAAAGAATTGTGTTTGACCAAGAACTTTGTGAGGTACGTGGGAATGCTAGTACTCTTCTGTCACTATCCTAGAGAATCTTTTCTTTCCTAGAGACTTGAGAAAGGGAATCTAAAGGGAGCACAACCACAGTGTTCAGCATTGTATAATCCTGTGTGGGGCTTGATCAGGAGTCTCACGCTCTACCTACTCAGCCAGCCAGGTGCCCCAGGATATGCATATCTTTAACTTTATTAGGATACCTGCACAGTATTTTCCTCATTATACCAGTTTATATTCTATTACAAATATTTCTGTTGCTACAAATCTTAATGACATGTTACTGTTAGAGTTTATAATTTCTTTTTAAAAAAATTTTTTTAAGATTTTATTTATTCATGAGAGACAGAGAGAGGGGCAGAGGCAGAGGGAGAAGCATACTGCCGCCAACACCCCCCCCACCCCCCCACCCCCCACACTGAGCAGGGAGCCCAACGTGGGTCTCAATCCCAGGATCCTGGGATCATGACCTGAGTTGAAGGCAGACGCTTAACTGACAGAGCCACCCAGGCATCCTAAGATTATTTTTTTATATGTATATTAGCTGCATACGTTTCCTCTTTCGAGCTGCCTATTCATCCCCTTATCCCACTTTATGTAGCGTTTATTGTTTGACTTACAACATATAGTTACTTGTTTCTATGTGTTGCCTCACCATGAGGTCAGAGACTTTTTCCCTTTGTTATTGTTGTATCTGGAGTGCCTAGGACAGTGCTCGGCATATGGTAGGCGTTCAGTAAATATTTATTTAATGAGGTGATTTTTTAATTTTTTACCTAAACAATTGGATTTTTAGTATTTTTATTTGTAGAAATTATAGTCTAGAGTCTGGATTTTAATCCTTTGATTATATGTTGCAAATATGTTCTCCTAGTATGTGGGTCCGTTTTGATTTTTTTTTTTAATTTAAAGTCAGCCAACATACAGTAGTACATCATTAGTTTTAGATGTAGCATTCAAGAATCCATCAGTTATGTATAATTGTTTTGATTTTCTTTTTATTAAAAAGATGTTACTTGGCAGCACAAGCAGGGGGGAGTGGCAGGCAGAGGAATAGGGAGAAGCAGGCTCCCCATTGAGCAAGGGGACTGATGTGGGGCTCTATCCCAGGGCCCTGGGATCATGACCTGAGCTAAAGGCAGATGCTTAACTGACTGAACCACTCAGGCACCCTTCGTTTTGATTTTCTAAAACATACAGACATTTGGGCGCCTGGGTGGCTCAGTAGTTAAGCGTCTGCCTTCTGCTTGGGTCATGATCCCAGGGTCCTGGGATTGAGTCCCGCATCAGGCTCCCTGCTCGATAGGGAGTCTGCTTCTCCCTCTCCCACTTCCCCTGCTTGTGTTCCCTCCTTTGCAGTGTCTCTTTTTGTCAAATAAATAAAATATTAAAAAAAAAACATATAGACATTTATCAGTCTCTGCCTTTATGGTTTATAATCAGAGTATTTTGTTTATAGTCGTTTTTCCTAAGTTCATATAGATCCCTATATTTTGTTCTGTTTTATAAAAATATTTTTTAGAGAGAGTGGGAGAAGGAAGAAGCAGAGTCCCCGCAGAGCAGAGTCCGAAGCAGGGCTTGATTTTATGACCCTGAGATCATGATCTGAGCCGAAATCAAGAGTCAGATGCTTAACTGACTTAGCCATCCAGGCACCCCCCTGTATTTTCTTCTAAAAGTTTCAGAGCTCTTCACATTTAATGTTTTTTTAAAATTGTATTTACTTATTTTCAGTCCACTTAGAGTTTGTGATGTGAGGTAGGGATCTCATTTTACTTTTTCCATGTGATTGGTTTTAGTGGGTTTTTGTTGTTGTTGTTGTTTAGATTCTATTTATCGTTAAGTAATCTTTGCACCCAATGTGGAGATCGAACTCACAACCCTGAGATCAAGGGTCACGTGCTCCCCTGACTGAACCAGCAGGTGCTCATTGTTTTAGTATTTCTTAATATTTTGAATCTCAAGTCCTGATTTGTTTTTTGGGTTGTGTATAGTGGCCTTTATACTTTTTAGCCAGGGCTTAAATCTTAACTTTATGCAAGAGAAATTGGAAAAATATTAATGTAACCTAAAACCGAATTTCCAAGAAATAGAAAGCAGGATTGCTAAATCAGGGAAGGCATGAGTCATAAATCTTTTAGGGGAAAAACTCCATTTATAAGAGTCAATTTGACAGGGGCATCTGGGTGGCTCAGTTGGTTAAGCTTCCAACTTGATTTTGGCTCAGGTCATGATGTCAGGGTTGTGAGATTGACCCCTGCCTCACACGTTGGGCTCCCCACTCAGCGGGGAGTTTCCTTGATATTCTCCTTCTCCTTTTGCCCCTCCCTTGCACGCTCTCTCTCAAATAAATCTTAAAAAAAAAAAAATCAGTTTGACAGATGATACAGTTCTCTTAGTGATTATACCAGTTTTTATTTTTTTATTTTTTTATTTTATTTTATTTTATTTTATTTTTTTTAAGATTTTATTTATTTATTTGACACAGAGAGAGAGAGATTACAAGTAGGCAGAGAGGCAGGCAGAGAGACAGGGAGAGGAGGAAGCAGGCTCCCCGCGGAGCAGAGAGCCCGATGCGGGCCTCGATCCCAGGACGCTGAGATCATGACCTGAGCCGAAAGCAGAGGCTTTNAGCAATCTGTTTTCCTAGTTAAACTTAAAAATATAGGACTCATTCTGGTGAGCTGTTACATTACTTATAAATGCTTTGGAATGAGATATATTTTGTGAGGAACCTTATGCTTAGGAGAATGACTCAGTGACCTCGGGAATTGGTATTTTGTGGGAAGAGGAGGCTTGAGCTTCCCCAAACGGTGTTTATAAATTGCTGTTGGGTTTTTTGGCTGCAGATTTATTTTCTAGAATTAGAACCAGAGGATATGGACATTTTGGGATAGATTTTGAAAATTGCTGGTGAGATTCTTTCTAATAGTAAGTTTAGTTGAAAATAAGTTAATTTGGTGGTGTTCTGAGAAGTAGTTACTGACTTTCACGTCAAACCTAGTAACTACTCCTGATTTGTAATTTAAAAAAGGAGAAACAAAGAAGAAAAAATCTCCAAAGGTGATTGTTTTAATGGATTTTCCAGCATATCAGATTTTCTTGTTTTTGATATTCTGTCATGAAATTTGGTCTCTTTTCTGTTGTTTGTTTACAAATGAAAGCAAATGTGATTCATTTAAAAGTTGGTTGTCTTGGTCTAATGCCCTACTTTAATTGGGTTGTTAATTAAATTACTACTTTGGATGAAATTTTTTTATAAGCTAAGCAGTTGTGGAAGATAAACTCTGAATGTACCATCTTTTTTTTTTCTTAAGATTTTATTTATTTATTTGACAGAGATCCCAAGTAGGCAGAGAGGCAGGCAGAGGGGAGAGGAAGAAGCAGGCTCCCTGCCGAGCAGAGAGCCCGATGCGGGCCTGGATCCCAGGACCCTGAGACCAAGACCTGAGCCGAAGGCAGAGGCTTTAACCCACTGAGCCACCCAGGCGCCTGCATCTTTTTTTTTTTTTAAGTTTTATTTATTCATTTGGAAGAGCACAAGCAGGGAGAGGGGTAGAGGGAGAAGCAGACTCCCTGCTGAGCTGGGTGCCTGATGCTGATGTGGAGCTCGATCCCAGGACCCAGAGTTCATGACCTGAGCCAAAAGCAGAGGCTTAACCATCTGAGCCACCCAGACGCCCCTGAATGTACCATCTTCTTTTCCAACTCTAAAATTTATAGTTTTTTGTTTACTGAAATTTCCGTTCAAATAAGCCTTAGTGAATTAGATTTATTCCTATTTAGCGTCCCCTATGGCTTCTGGTAGAGCACATTTTAGGATGACTTAGGAATGTTTAAGACTGATTTCATGAAGTATATTAAAGAAATTTTTTCCTTAGATAGCAAGTAATGGAAGAAAAGTGAGGAATCAGAGCCAATTTGATGAAGTTTGTGGCTTAAGGTTCTTTAGCAGGTAAACGAATAGCATGATGACATGAAAGAATTGGGACACTGATGGCCAAGGGCCTTAAGTCTCTAGTTTTAGGTCACCTTCTTGGGTAAAACCCTTCCTTTTTCTGGGCTCAGTTTCCCTTTTGTAAACCTAAGGTTATGCTAGATATAATCTCTAGGAGTACTTCCAGTTCTTATTGTTGTGTGACTCTTAATTCTAGTCCTATTTATCCAAAACTGATACTCTTCTGGGTGGCGTTTTTGCCTGTAGATTAGAGTGGATTTTGGTCTCTCAATCACAGGGCCCTCTGCTTTTTGAATAAAGCCCGGTGTAGACTACCTTGAGGCTGACACACCCTAATACAGGGTCTGATGGTAGCAAATGTTCTCTTTATTCTAGCATTTCAAGTCATAATTATTTTTTCAAATAACTATTTCAGTGAGATTTAGAAATAAATCCATAAATATTATAAGTGTGGGCTGTTTGGAAGTTGTATTAACCACGTTCTCAGCATAATGATATGAGAGTAATGATAATATATACTGAGCAGAGATAAACTCCTGTGTTGTATTATAAGCACCTGAAAGGGATACAGAGTTTCTGATTCATCTTTGTGCTTTCCATGGTGCCCAGTGAAGGAAATTAAGAATGATTTATTTGTTTATTTCAAATTGTTATTTTTAAGTACTGTCTACACATGGTGAAGCTTGAACTCACAACCCTGAGGTCAAGAGTTGAACGCTCCACCAACTGAGCCAGCTGGGTGCCCCAAGAGTTATTTATTATTATTTGAGTGCTTGCTATATTACTAGGAACTGTACTAAAATTTAGATGTTTTCCTCATTTAAATATTATAATAGCTTATGAGGTAGTATTACTCCTCTAACTTATAGATCAGGAAACTGAAGCTTAAAAGGGAATGTTTTAATTTTTTTTTTTTAAGATTTTTATTTATTTTAACACAGAGAGCGAGAGAGAGAGCGCGTGAGAGAAGGAATACAAACGGGGAATGGGAGAGGGAGAAGCAGGCTTCCCACTGAGCAGGGAGCCTGAAGTGGGGCTCAGTCCCAGGACCCCAAGATCATGACCTGAGCTGAAGGCAGAAGCTTAACGATTGAGCCACCCAGGTGCCCCTTTTAAACTAATTTTTATGTGACTCCAGAGTGTATAATTTTTCTTGCTTCAATATGCTGCTGAACAAAGATGTTATTCATAGAGTGTGCTCAGTGAGTGTTAACTGGGTGAAATACTTGTAAAATGTTAAAAAAAAGTTTAAGTTCATTGTTTTTGATCTTTATGTGATAGTATTTTTAGAAGAGGGGCCTTAGCCAGTCTTGATAGGCCAACTGAATGTTTTAATAATACATTAAATACATTACCTCCTCAAGGCAAGGTAATGTGTGCTTGGGGGTTGTTTTCCAAAATTAAAAAATAAGGGAAGGGGACTGGAAGTTGGGGATAAGGAGGGTAGACATTTGGAAGAGGACCTCTTTTCATTATCACTCTTGTACCATTTGACATCCTTACTATGTATGTACTGAAAAGAAAACTAGGTAAGAAGAATTAAACACTTTGCCCAGGCAACTAAAAGCTTAGTTAATATTTTAAGTTCCATGATTCTGTGCATGTTTTTCCCTTTTATAGAATTATACATTGCGGCAACGTGGATGAACGTTGAAGACATGCTAGATGACATAAACTGTACATAAAAGACAAATCTTGTATTCCACTTACGTGAGAACCTAGAGCAGTTAAATTCATAGGTAGAATGGTGGTTGCGGGTGGGGGGTTACTGTTTTATGGGTACACAGTTTTAGTTTGGGAAGATGGAAAAGTTCTGGACATGGATGGTGGTGATGGTTGAGTAACAGTGTCAATGTACTTAATACCACTGAACAGAACTACACACTTAAAAATGGTTAAAAGGGTCAATTTTGTTTATTTTTCCATAGTAAATATATAGCTGATACTTATTTGTTTGTCATTCAACAGACATGTACCTAGACACTGGGGATACAAAAAGGAGTTTGATTTACTTAGCCTGAAAAAGCCATTTTATTTATTTAAGGATTTTGTTTATTTATTTGACAGAGAGACACAGGGAGAGAGGGAACACAAGCAAGGGGAGTGGGAGAGCGAGAAGCAGGCTTCCGGCTGAGCAGGGGCTCAATCCCAGGACCCTGGGATCATGACCTGAGCCAAAGGCAGACGCTTAACAACTGAGCCATCCATGTGGCCCTGAAAAAGCCATTTAATCTAGTAATATTACACTAACATTACACTACTAGTGGTTTTCAAGGAAATAGAGGTTTAAATTTTTAGGAAATCGTAGCTTATAAAAGTTTTGCAGTGTGATAAAAAGATGATGAATTCTGGGAAAGTAACTGTTAGGATTTCCTGGCAGTCTTATCTGCTGGTCGATCCAGGGGATTCTGATGTGAATGTTATTTTGCCCCAAGGTACTTGTGCATAGCCTGAAAGCATGATTTTAAAAACTACCAGTCTGAGTAGAAACTGTCAGGTGCACGAAAGGCATATTGATCCCTCTCTGTCTCTTGTAAATTGAGAACCTGGGCACAGAATAGTGCTGTCATTTAAGTGGCAGACTCATTCAGCCTGGAATTAAGTTTAGGCTTGGGTTTATTGCCAGAGTGTACGGCTTCTCTAAGAGGTTCTGAAACTGTATGAGTGTCTTACATTCTGAGTCTACCATAAAGACAAATTCTGAATTCTCAAGGAAAAGATAGTAATTGTTTAATGACCATGTGCTTACCCATACTAGCTGGTGGAAGTCTTGTCCTTTAACTCTGATTTTTGACATTGGCCTGATAAATAATAATTATTGAGTGTTAAATATGTACTAGTAAGTACTGTTTGAGGTACTTCACATACATATTAACTCATTCAGTTTTAATAACAGCTCTGGGTAGTGGGAATCAGTTTTAAAGATGAGACAATAGTGGGATTTAGAAAAATAACATCACAGGTTTCAGAACTACTAGTTGGTGGTGCTGGGAATCAAAGGTAGTCGGCCTTTAGAGCATATAAGTTGTTTTGTATTATATATTGGGCTTTGGAAGTTGCTTTGGAATGATTGATTGCTGACCTTATTTGTCTTACTGTAATTTGTTGGGTATAAGAATTAAAAAATGACAGTTTCTATCGTTTGAGACCCCTACAGTTTTTTTTTTAACTTTAGGGTTTATTTTTTTAAATTTTACTTAAATTCAATTAATTAATATATAATGTATTATTAGTTTCAGAAGTAGAGACCCCTACAGTTTTGAGAATTACTGCTCATTAAGGGTAAATTCTTATATGGCCATTTGCACTAAATGCCTTTGTTAATAAGCAAATGGTGTAGAAGCAGTTTGCAGACCTTTTCTCTATAGGTCCAGATAATACTTTAGGCTTTGGGGGCCAAGAGGCAAAACTGAGGATATTACATAGGTACTTAAATAACAATAAAAAGAAAACAAATATTTAAAATTTTTTTTATCTTTTTAAGTAATCTCTACACCCAACCTGGGGCTTTTGAACTCACTACCCTGAGATTAAGAGTCACATGCTCTACTGACTGAGCCAACCAGGCTCCCCAAGAAAACAAGTATTTTATTGGCAGAATTCAAAATGGACTAGTTGAATACAGTTTTTGTAAGGCAGGTGTGTTACAAGAGTGGAATTCACTTTGGGAGATAACATTTCACATTATGGGGGTTCAGAGTTAGCTTTACCTATCAAAATGGATGGCAGATGTTCATCTGTTAATGCTGAAATCTTCAGTGAGATTGCACATGTCATCTTTGAAAATGTCTTTACACAGATATGTATTGCCAAATATTAATATTAATCTATGAGCATATGATTTTTTGAGCATATGGTTTATTTGAGCACATTCATCACTTGGAAGGCATTTATAGAATTCTGTTAGATTCATTTCTTGATGTTTGCCTTTTTGGGTTCCATTACACTGCAGAGTAATCCTTTCCAATGGAAGATTAGATGGAAGTTTTGTGGGCTTTTTTTTTTTTTTTTAAGATTTTATGTTTAAGTAATCTCTATTCCCAAAGTGGGGCTCAAACTCACAACCCCAAGATCAAGAGCCACATGCTCACCTGACTGAGCCAACCAGGCACCCCTAGATGGAAGCTTCTCACTTGCACATCTAGATGGATTTTGAAAGATGGAGATTTACTTTGCAGTTTCATTAAGATTGGAAATAATGGGTGCCTGGGTGGCTCAGTGGGTTAAGCCTCTGCCTTCAGCTCAGGTCATGATCCCAGAGTCCTGGGATCAAGGCCCGCATTGGGCTCTCTGCTCAGTGGAGAGCCTGCTTCCTCCTCTTTCTCTGCTTGCCTCTCTGCCTACTTGTGATCTCTCTCTGTCAAATAAATAAATAAAATCTTAAAAAAAAATTGGAAATAATGCTGGAAGTGTAGTTTGAATTAAGTAGGTCTTTCAAGGTTTTGTGTGAACAGATACTGTGTTAACTTTGATAGTATAGGAAGTGAATAAAGTAACTTGACATTACCTGAGATTCAAACAGTTTACTGTTGTTCAAGTTAATTTGCTGTAATATATATTTCCCATAAAAATGCTGTTTTGCCTTATAAATTTTTACTGAATTCATTAAGAAACATTATCAAGTCTGCAACAAAAGCTAATTTCCAAAGCCTTTCAATAAACGTATTCAGTAATAACGTTTAAGGGTGGTTCTTCAGAAAAAATTTAGATTAAAAAAAATCCCATCAATAAAATTTTGCTACGAAGCCATTGAACTGCTGTTTGGACATTTTTCTTTTTTTTTTTTCTTTTTCTTTTTCTTTTTTTTTTAAAGATTTTATTTATTCATTTGACACAGAGAGAGAGAGATTACAAGTAGGCAGAGAGGCAGGCAGAGAGAGAGAGGAGAGAGGAGGAAGCAGGCTCCCCGCTGAGCAGAGAGCCCGATGTGGGCCTCGATCCCAGGACCCTGGGATCATGACCTGAGCCGAAGGCAGCGGCTTTAACCCACTGAGCCACCCAGGCGCCCGAGAACTGCTGTTTGGTAGTGCAAATCAGGATCCACCTTCTTTTTCTGACAAAAATTCACAGGACTGACGATGGTTCAGTCTCCAAAAGTGAATTGACAGTGAATGAAGGTGACTTGATAATACTGGCTCAACATGTGATTAGAAGTTCTTTGTGGAGTACCTGCAGATGAATAGTCGAGTGAATAACCATATGCTTGAAACACCTTACGTTTTCACAAGCCCTGTAAATTTGTCCAGGTAAGCCCTTTCTTTACGTATTTTTTTATCGCTATCATTGATGACACGTATTAGCAGATTCAAGTTCAGGTTGTATTAGTGTTCTCTCAAGTGTCTTTGAAGATTTTCACCTATAGTTGTTCCATATAGACTATTTATAGAGGCTAACTCTTCAGTCATTTCAAACCCAGCATTGATTACTGCAGTAAACAGCTGTGCAGTATCTAATATCTGTTGACTCAAGAGGTAAGGAACACCACTGAAAATCATTCCCCTCCCCTTTTAACAAATAGTTCTTCAGCAGTTTTAGATTTACAGAAAATCTGAGAAAGTAGTACAGAGTGTTCCCATGTATACCTCATGCCCATTTCCCCGTTAACAAATTAGTATGGAACATTTTTCCTAGCTCATGAACCAGTGTTGGTGCTTGTTAACCCAAGTCCTTACTTTATGCACATTTTCTTAATTTTTAACCTAATACTCCTTTTCTGTTCCAGGATCCTATCTAGGATATACTTTAGTAGTTCTGTCTCCTTAGACTCCTCTTGGCCGTGACACCTTTTCAGACTTTTCTTGTTTTGGGGGACTTTGAGAGTTTTGATCAGTGCAGGTTAGATATTTTGTAGAATGTCCCTTGTTGGGATTTTTCTCATGATTAGACTGGTGTTATGGATTTTAGTGAGAAAGATCACAGAAGTAAGGTGTCATTTCCATCACATCATATCAAGGAATACATGTTACCAGCGTGATTTATTTTTGATGTTAACTTTGATCATCTGGCCAGGTTTCTCTGGTGTAAATTATTCTCTCCCCTCCATACTGTACTTTTTGGAAGGAAATCACTAGGCTCATTCCACTCCACTCATGGAATGGAGAGCTATGTTCCACCTTCTGGAGGGTGGAATATATACATAAATTATTTGGAAATCTTTGGCATGGGAAATTGGTCTCTTCTCATCCATTTATACATTTATGTCAGTATAATCTCATGGATATTTTATACTTTGAGTTATCCATTACTTCATTTTGTTCAATTTTTTTTTTTTTTTTTTAAGTTTGGCTCTTGAACTCTTTCAGTTGAACAGGAGTGTCCTTTTGACATACTTCCTTCATTGTGGTGGTTTTTGTATGTTTGTTGCACTTACTTCCTTTCTGGCACTACAAGGTATTCCAGGCTTATCCAGTGTCTTGCTGGTCTCAGCTCTAGAGTCCATCATTTCTCCAAGGAGCTTTGGTTTCTTTTATTGGAGAATATTATTAGAAATCAACGTGTGGGTGCTAGATGTGCTTATTGCTACTGGAATGTCACTGCTTATAGGTCTTCTCAGCTAACAAAGCAGGGAAATCTGTGTATACATACGAGGGATATGTGTATAATAACACATTCTATATACATATAGAAATACCTGTAAATATTTCTGATGTATCTGTGTGTGTCCATTTGTATAAGCTAAACAGGAGCTTATACTGGTATCTCCACTTCTAATTCAGTACCACCTGGATCATTGTAGCCTTTCTGTGTGTCTTTTTTGTGGCCTCCTACTCCCAACAGTGAGAAATTTGGTTCTCATCATCTGCCATCCATTTACTTAATAATTCCATACTTTTTAAAAGATTTTATTTATTTATTTATTTGACAGACAGAGAGAGAGAACACAAGCAGGGGGAGAGGGAGAAGCAGGCTTCCTGCTGAGCGGGGAGCCCGACGCAGGGCTCAGTCCCAGGACCCTGGGATCACGACCTGAGCTGAAGGCAGATGCTTAACGACTGAGCACCCTAATTCCATACTTACTAATTCTAGTATACACGTATTATGGTTTCAGAATTGTTAACCCATACCCCCATGGGAAACAGCTTTAACATCTAGAATACAGTGATTATGTGCAGTTCTTCTGCTGTTTTCCCTGTTCCACTAATTTCCATAGTTAGTTAGGTCAACTCCTTTCCACTCCACCTTTTTTTTGTTTTTTTAAGATTTATTTATTTGAGAGAGAGAGCACGAGTGCACAAGTGGGAGAAGTAAAGGGAGAAGGAGAGAGAATCTCAAGCAGACTGCCTGCTGAGCACAGATTCCTGATGCGATGCTGGCTGGATCTCATGACCCTGAGGACACGACCTGAGATGAAACCAAGAGTCCGATGCACCTGTGCTTACCCGACTATGCCAGTCAGGCATCCCTGCCTTATTTTTTAATTGGCTACTGTTGTTGCTCCCCTTGTCCTCAACTTTTCCAGTCAAAAGGCTAGTAGTCTTGAAATTATTTTCTCTGGACACATTTCTTTGGCTGCTGCAAACATGATTTAATCAACTCACTGTAAATAAATGGCTTTCCCTATTAAGCTAACAAGTGAACCACTCAAACTTTGGTTGTAGCTTCATGTTTACTTTTTTGTTTTTGTGAAGATCTTCTGTTGTGATGAAATACTCTGTTTTAAATTTTCTAATTTTCTAACAGAATGCTGTTAGATATGAATATTGTGATGAGTGCTTAGTTTGGTAATGTCGATATATCATATTCTTGGCACAGTTACAGTATTTTTTCATAACAGAATTTTGCCATCTAAATCATTAACAAAATAATTCACACTCCACACTGTCCCTTAAATGGGTAACGTTGAAAGTCCACTTTTGTCTTCCTGTTTTAACATACGGAGGTAAACTGGCAATTTAAAACTAATAATAAAATGACAGAATGCATGGTCCTTAAACAACTGAGCTGTAACTGCATTGCTGCAATCTGTAGCAGCACAAAGTGGTGAGACCACATGCAGTCTTCATTTGCAGCTACTTCACTCTGCTGTTGTGTGAAAGCAGCTAGCTGTAAAGGGAGGAACACGGCAGTGTTCCAGTAAAAGTATTCATAGATGAAGTTGGAATTTCATAGAATTCTCACACATCCTGAAATACTCTTGATTTTTTCCAACAATTTAAAAATGTAGAAACAATTCTTAGTTCATGGGCGGTAAAAAAGAAAAAATAGGTTGGGCTTGATTTGGCCTGTGTGCATCATTTGATGACCCCCTGATGTGGAAGGCCCTGTATTCGCCACCCATACGGGAAGTATCTTTCTCTCCAAAGCCACTAGTAGTAATTTCACCAGACTTGGATTCCGTCTTGGTTCCTGCTGATGCCATGGAAGGGGCCTAGAACAGACACTGCATGGTTTTCTGTGGTAAAATACTAAAGGTTTATTTGCCCAGCTGTCATAATCTCAATCGCTAGTATTTTTTTTTCCTCACAGGAAGTTGCTAAGGTTAAATTTTGTCCTTCTTTAAAGATTTTATTTATTCGAGAGAGGAGAGGAGAGAGAGAGAGTGAGTATCCACGTTGGAAGAGGAGCAGAAGGAGAGGGACAATCAGAATCTGTGCTGAGTGTGGAGCTTGACACGGGGCTTCATCTCAGGACCCTAAGATCATGACTTGAGCCGAAGCAAAGAGTCAAATGGTTAACCACCTGAGTCACCCAGGCACCCCTAAATTTTGTTCTTTGGTGCATATTTTGGTTTAACTTGATTAGAAGAGACTGCTCTTTTGTTTACTTTTATTGATATCTTGCTATTGATGCTAGAGTAAATTAGTCTTACACGAGCACCTTATGCTTGGTGGTTTAAAGGACTAGCTTTGAACTCACATTCATAGGAGCAGGCAATGTCATCCTTGCATTTTCCTCATGTTCTTTATCTCAGTAACTAAGATTACTCTGGGTGCCTGAGGTGAGATGAGGAAAAAAAATGTGTCTTTAACCGGAGGGGTACAAATACTATGGTCCTAGAATATTAGTGTTTACCCTCTGTTTGGATTTAGGAACTATGTTGTTACTTAAGGTCTGGTAGTGTTTGGAACATGGAAGTGTTCTGAGGTACACTCTGGTCTAAGCCACTCCTGTCCTTTACCAGGATTATTCTAGGCAATATCTACTGATTTCTTCTGACCTTGTCCTGTTGAAAGCTGTTCTATACTCAGTAGCCAAAATGATCCTTCTAAAACATAATTCTGGTTTTCTGCTGAAAACGCCATTGGCTGCCCACATTACCCAGAAGAAAACCAAAGTCCTAAAGTGGCTTGCAGGGCCCTATTTGTTCACCCATGTCTCTGTACCCCCATTTCCCCCCTAGAATATAAGCTCTGGGAATGAAGAGATATTTAAATTGTCAAACCACCATTGGCTAGAATAGTGCCTGGCAATGTGGTAGGTACTTAATAAATTTTTTGTTGAATAAGTAGACAACTCGGGAAATTGTGTAGAAGGGGAAAAGCTATATTGTTGGCAGTGCCATGGTGTCCTTGTTAATAATCTGGCATTTGACCAAGGGAAAAGTATGCCTGTGAATGTCCAGATGACATAGGCAGGACTAGTTGGGGAGGGTGCGTAAAAACAGGTGGCAGAGATGACTCAGGGCTTAGGTGTCTCCTTACTGTCACAGGATAAATAAGGGCTAGATCCTCAGATTTGCTTCTTCACCCGTTGCAACATGGAAGATTGAAGATTTGTTGGGGTGATAAAATTCTTGCTGGTGTCAAAGAAGAGGTTAATAGGAAAGAAACATGATGGGATAGTAGAATGGAAGGGGGTATGTGTGTGTGTTTGCTAGCTATCTGGTTAGATTCTTAAGGATCGTGTGTTAGTGGAACAGCCCATTTCCTTTAATTGAGTGCGTTGTAGAGTAAGTGGTTCTCAGTCCTGTAGCGGTCATTGCTGCTTTCCTCCAGCTGACTGTTGTGAACCCCTGTGCCTCTGCCATTAGGAACAAGGAAAAGCTTTGACTGATGTAACTTAGGGTAAATGCTAAGAATAAGCAGCAATATATGGAAAAGTATTTTTCAGGAAAGTTTTGAAAGTGCTGTATTACTGTTGACTAAGTAAATGTAAACACTGTCATTAATCTGGTAAAGGGGCTGACCGAATACTAATGTTATCTGAATAAAATAGTCTTAACCTGTTTTAAGAGTGGGTTTTTATTGCCTCTTCCTAATGTTAATTACCTGATTAGCTTTGGTATAGGTCAAGATTTTACTGCTTGGGTTTTCAGTTCACTCAGCAAACACGTTATTAGTGTTAGGTATATAGAGTTTGCAGTCCTTTGAGGGAAATTGATATTAATGGATATTAATGAGATGAGTGTAAGGAGAGACATGTCTAGGGTAACACCTAGAACAGGACTCAGCCTGTGTGCATCAGGGACAGCTTGCTGGGGAAGGAGACCCTTGTAGGAATGAGTAGGAGTTGGGTGGGAGGGGAGGAGGCATTCTAGGCTGAGGGTTCACATGTACCAAGAGACCATAGCTTAAGCAAATACATTCCTTCCTTTTCCTGGCTAGGTAGGCAGGGTTCAGCTGTGTGCAAACCACAGATTTTAGAGAAAGCTAAGGCGGTTTGTCTTTAATTGAGTGAATGCTGAGTAAGTGAAAAAAAAGTGATTAAGACTGCAACTTCAGATTATTTGAATCTTGGATGCCTTCCTACTCTATAGCAATATGAATGAATGATAAAGCTTTAATAAGCTAGGAGGAGTAAGGACATTACATACTTGCTGATCTTGGAACTTTGTTTTCTTATTTGTTTTGGATAATACTATATAGCTTTGATGTATGGCCATATTAGTAATGTTTAGATCTGAGAATATTTAAATAACTGGATCAGAAGGATTATTTTGTATTTTGAGGGATGAGGATGGGAAGTTGTTTTAACTTGAAATGTGTTAAATTCAGTTCAGCATACCTTAGTTAAATTTTTTTGTTTCAGATATCTAATCCTTCTGAAGTAATTGTCCAGGTTAAATTACGGAGTTTGTCAATTAGTCTTGCATAATGCAAACCATAGCACCTGAAATATTGCCGGTGAGAGTATCAGGTTATAAGAGGAAGGTTTTAACTTTCCATTCTGCAGCCTTACTGTAAGTAGGGAGTTGGATGAATAAAAACCTGTACGAGACTGAAGACCCTCAGGCCAGTATGCCTTGAGAGAGAAGGTCCACTTGGAGTAAAGTTGAGGGTTAAAGTAGAGTTTTTGATTAGAGATTGCAAGCATCTGTATTTCACGATACAATATGCAAGGTTTGGGTAGTTGTCTTATTACTGCTTGTTTCCTCTCATTCCAGAATTGTATCCTGACTTTGTAAATTGGGGAAACCAGTGACGCTGCCAGTGTTCTTTTGTGGTGGTGTCTGTTTGGGATCCTGTGCAAGTTGAATTATTGTTCAAATAAGGTAAATGTATGATGCTGAAAGGGATTAGTAATAACTTCATTGGTGTATAAAACTAGCCTTTTTTTTTTCATTTATTTGACAGAGATAGAGAGGGAACACAAGCAGGGGGAGTGGGAGAGGGAGAAGCAGGCCTCCCGCTGAGCAGGGGCTCAATCCCAGGACCCTGGGATCATGACCTGAGCCAAAGGCAGACACTTAACGACTGAGCCACCCAGGCGCCCCTAATGGAAGTTCTGGGTTCTTATTAAGCAGTGTTTATTTTTCAGTTTAATATACTGAAACAAGATGATAAAGTAGCTCTGCTCTCCTCTCTGATTCTATTCTAAGTTGTAGAATCAGCAGTTAACTGTTTTTATTTTAACTAAATAGTACATGTTTGTTCATTGGGAAGGATTGAAAAGATCATCCATAACTTGATGTATATATAATCATTGTTAATATTTTGGTGAATAGTTGGTTTTCATACATGTGTTACTTGGATATATGAGTGTTCAATTAAAATCAGGGTTGGACTTTCTTGTCTTACCTGGTTCTTTTAACATTCCCTGTTTGTGTTTTTAAAATGACTTCATGGCATTTAATCAATGGATGTGCCATGTAATTTCAAATTATCTAACTAGTTCTTTTTTGGTAGACATTTAAGCTCTTCTGCATTTTCCCTGACTGATAACTATGTGATAGACACGAATACATTTATGTATACATTTGATTTTTCCTCACAGTATATTTTCTTAACTTTAAGAAAGCATTTATATATTTATTGTATTTTTTATTTTACTTATTAATACATGTATAAAAGTCCTTCCTAGTCCCTAGAAGCAATCATTTCCAACTCTGCTGTTTCTTTTGCTTTTGCTTCTATATAATAAGCTTATTTTGCTACTTACTGATTTTCTGGGTTTTGGTATTATCTGTTAATTTCCCACCTTGGGTGGTAGTGGTTTCTTTTTTTTTTTTTTTTTAAGATTTTATTCATTTATTTGACAGAGAGCTTACAAGTAGGCAGAGAGGCAGGCAGAGAGAGAGGAGGAAGCAGTCTCCGTGTTGAGCAGGGAGCCTGACGTGGGCTCTATCCCAGGACCCTGAGATCATGACCTGAGCTGAAGGCAGAGGCTTTAACCCACTGAGCCACCCAGGTGCCCCGATGGTAGTGGTTTCTAGTGGAATTCCCTGACCACTTCACACATTCACATTTATCGTCATTCTGAATATAATGTAATTTTGGTGGTTAGAGCAGTATTCACTGTTGGAGGTTTATGGCTTTGTATAACTTACAGCCAAATCATTTCACATGCTGTGGTTAATTTTCCTGTTTTGCATAGCTTTTTGTTTTCTCTGTTGTTCATATCTTTTTGCTTTGTTTTGCTTAATTTCTGTTTCTCATCAGTAATTAATCTTTAAACTCTACCCAGAAATGTAATTCTTCCTCAGTATTTTAAACGTTTTAGCTATATTACAAGTTTTTTTAAAGTATTTTTTTCTTTAAAGATTTTATTTATTTATTTGTTAGAGATCAAGAGAGCCTGCACAAGTGGGGAGAACAGCAGGCAAAGGCAGAAGCAGGCACTCTGCTGAGGAAGGAGCCCAATGTGGGACTTGATCCCAGGACCCTGGGATCATGACCTGAGCTGAAGGCAGATGCTTAACCACCTGAGCCACCCAGGAGTCCCTATATTACAAGTTTTATCTTCCTGGAGATACCTTCTGATCTGCTCCATTTTGGATGTTCTCTAGGCAGCTGCCCAGCTGTCTCAACATCATCATCCTCATGGCTTTTCCTACATCTTTTGTGCTGGATCCCGTTAACTTTTCCCCATATCCATTCCTTCTTAATTGAATCTCTTGTTTTGGAAGAGCACCTTTCTCCATTGGCTTCCTGAGAAAAGGGTACACAAGAGGTGAATTGTTTAGACGAATGCACCCGATCTCTTCTGATCTCGGAAGCTAAGCAGGGTAGGGCCTGGTTAGTTTTTGGATGGGAGACATATATGTCTAAAAATGCCTTTATTTTATTTTCATATTGATTGATAGTTTGGTTGGGTATAAAAGTGTAGTTTGGACATAATTTTCCTTCAGTATTTTGAAGATAACTGCTCTGTTGCCCTTTGGCCTTCACTGTTCATGAGATGTCATTTACCTTTGAGCAATGAAACTTTAGAACTTCTCTTTTCCAGCATTCTGAAATTTTACAATGATGTTCGTCATGTGGCTGTTTTCATCTAATGTGCTGGTCACTTAATGGACTGAAACTTAATGTCCCTCAGTTCTGGGAAATTTTCTGGAATTATGTCCTTGATTTTTCTCCCCTTTATTTTCTCTACTCTTTTTGTGAAATTGTTAATTGGATGTTGGATCTTTTGAACTGATCCTGTAAATTTATTTTTTTTCTGCTGTTTCCATCTCTGATTACTTTGTGGAAGATTTCCTTGATTCCATTTTATAGGCTTTGTTGTTTTTTTTCCACTTATGTTCTTATATATATATATTTTTTTTCCATATTCATCATCCCTCCCTCCCTCCCTTTTTTTCTTTCTTTCTTTTTTTTTTTTTTTTTTAACAATTTTTTTTATTTTTTTGNTTTTTTTAACAATTTTATTTATTTATTTGACAGAGGCAGAGAGATCACAAGTAGGCAGAGAGGCAGGCACAGAGAGAGGAGGAAGCAGGCTCCCCACTGAGCAGAGAGTCCGATCCGGGGCTCGATCCCAGGACCCTGAGATCATGACCTGAGCTGAAGGCAGAGGCTTTAACCCTCTGAGCCACCCAGGCACCCTTTCTTTCTTTTCTTTAAAGATTTTATTTATTGGGTGCCTGGGTGGCTCAGTCAGTTAAGTGTCTGCTTTTAGCTCAGGTCCCGGGATCGAGTTCCACATTGGGCTCCTTGCTTGGCTGGGCTGCTTGTTTGTGCACACACTCTCTCTCAAATAAAGTCTTTAAAAATTTTATTTATTTATTTATTTATCTGAGAGAGAGAAGGAGAGTACAGAGGGAAAGTGAGCGGGAGAAGCAGACTCCCTGATGAACAGAGAGCCTGATGTGGGACTTGATCCCAGGACCCTGAGATGATGACCTGTGCTGAAAGCAGATGCTTAACCAACTGAGCCACCCAGGAGCCCCATCAGCTTTTTCTTTTAAGTAATCTCCACTCAGCATGGGGCTTGTACTCATGACTCCCAAGATCAAGAGCCCCATGCTCTACTGACTGAGCCAGCCAGGTGCCCGCATATTCATCAACATTTTTATTTACTCCATTCTTCTTCATACAACTGTAAACAGTCGCAGTCCCTTTAAGAATATAGTTATGCTTTTCATACGTATGCAGAAACCTGTGCCTTCTATGGGTGCCAGGACAAGCTGGCAGTTGGTCTTAAATTTTCCCACATGAGTCAGGGATTCCAACTGTAGTAAATTACAGACCCCTTCCTTCCCACCTCTCATGAAGGCTTTTCAATTTATTGACATCATGGATGATAAAATTTGTTTATGTTGTTGTGGTAACATTTAAGATGAGATCTGTCGTCTTACTAATTTTTTAGTGGATATTATTGTTGACTATAGAAAGAGCATTGTACAACAGATCTCTCTAAAGCTTATTAGTCTTATTTAATGCATGCATTTGATTAGTAAATGCCCATTTCCCCCTACTCCTAGCCCCATGACAACCACCATTCCACTCTGAATCTATGAGATTGTCTATTTGAGATGCCTCATGTAAGTGGAATCATGCAGTATTTGCCTTTTTGTGACTGGCTTATTTTATTTAGCATCATGTCTTTCAGGTTCATTAGTGTTGTTGCATGTTGCAGAATTCTTTTTTTTTTTTTTAAAGACTGAATAGGTCCGTTGTATGTATATACCACATTTTCTTTATCCATTCTGTTGACGGACATTTAGGTTCTTTCCACATCTTGGCTTTTGTTAACAGTGCTGCAATGAGCCAGGGGAGTGCTGATATCTCTTTGGGATCCAGATTTCACTTCTTTTGGATAAATACGCAGAAGTGGAATTGCTGGATATGTATTATATTTTTAATTGTCAGAGAGAGAGAGAGAGTGAGTGAGAGCAGGAGCGCCAGAGCAAGCACATGCGAGAGCACAAGCAGAGGGAGGAACCTGATTGGGGTTTGATTCCAGGACCCCAGGGTCACGACCTGAGCCGAAGGCAGATGCTTAACTGACTGAGCCACCAAGGGGTCCCTGGGCAGTGGGGTGTATTTCTAAACTTTGTATTTTTTTCCATTTATTTCTCTAATCTTGTACTAATACTCAGTGTTTTTAATTGTAGCCTTATTTCATCTTCTACTTAGTGATGCAAACCTTTCTTTCCTCTCTACCCTCCGTAAACAAAATATAATTATATCCATACTCCATATTTTCATCCATAGAGAAATAGGTCAGTTCTTCAAGAGACTTAAGTTTTGGTAATTAGAAAATAAAAGACTAGAAGGATATGTACATAGGAAACCAGTTGCATAAATTTTAAAATAAGCATAGTGGATTTTAACCTCTTCAGATTCTTTCCTTTGTCTTTTAAGGCTGTTTTTGATTTTTTTTTATTTATTCAGTCAGTAGATGCTTGAGTCCTAGTTACTGTGCCTGCTCTGTGTGCTGGGGATACCAACAGTGAGCAAGACAGACAGGACTTTTGTTCTTGGGGAGTTTTCTAGTTTGGGGAGGCAGATAATTCCAGATTTTCCTAAGTGTTAGGAATGAAATAGGACTACCAGATAACTGAGGAGTGGGGGAGCAGTGAGGTTCATTAGATAATACACTATAGGAAGGCCTTTTCAAGTAGCTGAGATTAGTGGGATGGGAAAGGATCCAGCCATGCCCGAGACTGCAGAAGAGTGTATTCGGAGACAATGGCAGTTGGAAAGGTGCTGAGATTGTAAATGCCCGCCTTGTTCGAGGAACAGAAAGAAGACCATTGTGGCTTGGAGAGGGTGGTTTGAGATGGTGTTGTACAAGTAGGCGAGGGCCACATCACTTTGTATTTTGAAGGTGTGGCAAGCCAGATCTTTCCTATATAAACCTGATGAGTTCAATTTTGTCCTTTATTAAGGAATATATATAAGATGTTCTAAGAGATAAATAGATCTACTTATTTTATTAAATTTTTAAATAAAGATTCTATTTATTTATTTTTCAGAGGGAGGGAGAGAAAGCACCCAAGCAGGGGGAGTGGCAGGCAGAGGGAGAAGCAGGCTCTCCCCTCTGAGCAAGGAGCCTGATGTGGGACTCCATCCCAGGGCCCTGGGATCATGACCCAAGCCTAGGGCAGATGCCACCCAGGCATCCCAGTAGATCTCTGTCGGTGGTTTATATGCTGTTCCTGAAGGAAAGGCCAGAGAGAGGAGCTGTATTGCTCACAGATACCTGAACTAAGTTCTGGTTGGGTATTTAGATCTAATTGGAGTTGGGGTAGTTGTGTTATCTTTAAATGTAGATAACTTTGAATAGTGCCTTAATTCATTTTTTTAATAAGGATTTTATTTATTGGGCACCTGGGTGGCTCAGTGGGTTAAAGCCTCTGTGCTTTCAGCTCAGGTCATGATCTCAGGGTCCTGGGATCGAGGCCCACATCAGGCTCCCTGGTCAGCGGGGAGCCTGCTTCCTCTCTCTGCCTGCCTCTCTGCCTACTTGTGATCTGTCTCTGTGTGTCAAATAAATAAATAAAATCTTTAAAAAGAAAGATTTATTTTATTTGAGAGAAAGTGGGAGAAGAGGCAGAGGGTGAAGCAGACTCCCTTGCAGAGCAGGGAGCATGATGCAGGACTTGATCCCAGGACCCCAGGATCATGACCTGAGTGGAAGGCAGATGCTTAACTAACTAAGCAACCCTTAACTCATTTTAAATGGAAGCAACAGGTTGGGTTCTTGTAGACTTAGGTGTTTTGTAGACTCAGGATAAAATCAAAATGATAGCAGATCTTGAAATCATTTTTGGTTTCTTTTGTAGAGTTGTGTGTTTACTTAAGACATTTCTCTTTTTTTTCCCCCTCATTTTATGTGGTGAAGTGCAGATATAAATGGAAAGCCATCAGGTGGTTATAGCAACAGGAAAATCTTAGTGGATAGAAACTATAAACTGTAAAAATAAAAGATGAATTTAAAAGTGACAAAAGAGTGGGGCGCCTGGGTGGCTCAGTGGGTTTAAAGCCTCTGCCTTCAGCTCAGGTCATGATCTCAGGGTCCTGGGATTGAGCCCCGCATCAGGCACTCTGCTCAGCAGGGAGCCTGCTTCCTCCTCTCTCTCTGCCTACTTGTGATCTCTCTCTGTCAAATAAATAAAGTCTTTAAAAAAAAAAAAGAAGTGACGAAATAGAGGCGCCTGACTGGCTCAGTCAGTAGAGCATGCCATTCTTCATCTTGGGGTTGTGAGTTTGAATCCCATGTTGGGTGAAGAGATTACTTAAAAAAATTAGTAAGTAAAAGTAATCAAATAATAATATTGGATCAGATTTAAAACTTGAGCATTCCAAAAGACGTAATCATTGTTGTCCTTTAGGATAGCACTGTGCAAGAGAAGTCCAGCCTGAGCCCTATGTAATTTTGGATTTTCTAGCAGCCATGTTACAAAAGAAAGCAAATGAAATGAATTTTATTTTATTTATTTTTATTTTTATTTATTTTTAAAGATTTTATTTATTTATTTCACAGAGGGAGAGAGATCACAAGGAGGCAGAGAGGCAGGCGGCGGGGGGGGGAGCAGGCTCCCCGCTGAGCAGGGAGCCTGGTGCGGGCCTCGATCCCAGGACCCTGAGATCATGATCTGAGCCGAAAGCAGAGGCTTTAACCCACTGAGCCACCCAGGCGCCCATGAAATGAATTTTAATGATACATTTTTATGTAATATATCCAGTATATTCTCATTTCAACATGTAATTAATATAAAAAATAGTGAGTTTACACTTTGATTTTTGTACTGAGTCTTTGAAATTCTGTATTTATTTTCTACGTATGGCTCATTTCATTCCAGACCAGTAACATTTCAGGTGCTTGGTAGCCACATGTGTATTGGACAGTGCAGTCTGCAGGCTTATGCATTTGAAGGAACAGAAAAATTAATGATTCAGTTATTGAATGATACACTCCCATCCTCCAAATATAAAGCAGTGAAAAAATAACATATAAGGAAATAAACTTTTTTTTTTAACTTTTTTTTTTTAGATTTATTTATTTATTTGACAGAGATCACAAGTAGGCAGAGAGGTAGGCAGAGAGAGAGGAGGAAGCAGGCTCTCTGCGGTGCAGAGAGCCCGATGTGGGCCTCGATCCCAGGACGCTGAGATCATGACCTGAGCCGAAGGCAGAGGCTTTAACCCACTGAGCCACCCAGGCGCCCAGGAAATAAACACATTTTTTTCCTTCTAAATCTCCGTGTGCTAGACTTGTTTGGAGAAGATGATTTGATCCTAGAAAGGATCAGTGTCTGTAAAAGATGTCAAACAACTTATTTCTCTTAATAGAGTTATAAAGTAGAACTCTGTGTAAACAGTGGTTGTCTGTGCATCAGGAGTTGGATGATAACTTCATGAAGGGAGACTACAGTGGTCCTGCTCCTTGCAATCTATGAACAGTGTTCATATGCCACTGGTTCAGAATCCCTTTCCAGGTTTTCTCAGTAAGAATCTTTGATAAATGGACTTGTTTTAAAGCTCTAAAGGTGATTGCAGTATGCACCACTGGTTCAGCCCAAGGTAATAATTTCATTTTAAAGAATAGTTAAGTGTCACAGTTGGCTATTTAGTTTTTAAAGAGGTTTACCATAATGAGAGCCGGAAGGAGGCCATAGGTCATTAGTTAACATAGGCTATAGTGTCTTTATTAAGTTAGAAAAGCTGAGAGTTCCTCTAAAAAATAAAAAGATACTCCCCAGTGGTAACACATACTCATTTAAAATTGGAACTAGAATTGCTGTTACCCACCCTAGGGATAGAGGACAACAGCCTCTGGGGTGAATTGAAGATTATTATTATTATTTTTTAAAGATTTTATTTATTTATTTGACACAGAGAGAGAGATTACAGGTAGGCAGAGAGGCAGGCAGAGAGACAGGGAGAGGAGGAAGCAGGCTCCCCGCTGAGCAGGGAGCCCGATGCGGGCCTCGATCCCAGGACGCTGAGATCATGACCTGAGCCAAAAGCAGAGGCTTTAACCCACTGAGCCACCCAGGCGCCCTGAATTGAAGATTATTTAAGGTGCTGACTGTGCTATGCTGTTCATTCTGTTTCTCTAATGATGAGAAATTAATTGCACAGATGATCTACTAGCTTAGTAGACCCCCACTGAGTCAATTCTCAAGAGAAGATGCTGCAAGTTGCCTACACTGGGGATACTGTGATGAACAAGTTCCAAATGAATGGCCCCTCAACTTGCTGTTGATGTTCCCTGCTAACACCTAGCAGCAAAGGAATTATTCTCCAAAGGTCATGATCTTAGCATATGACCTTTTCTCTATACCTCTCCATGCAACACATGCTGCTTTAGCTAATACAAGGTATAAAACACTGTATTCTGTGATTACTTACTACTAATAGCAAGGAAATAGAATTCACTAGTGAAATCTGTTTGCTCTCAGGTTCCTCAGTGTCTCCCTTTCACCACTCTAAATTGTAGCTAAACATAGCTTGTGGCGTGAACTCACCTGCTATGTGCAAGGCAGTTTATGTGCACTTACTTAGTTCCTATGGTGGTTCTGTGAGTGGTAGGTCACTTTTGGAAGACTGGGAAAATAGCTTACCCAGCTAATGAATGCAAGAGCCAAGAACCTAGTTCTTTTTCAGTGCCAAAGCCACTACTCACTGCCGAGCCTGGTCCAGTATTAGAAAGTGACTTGGATCCCTGGGTGGCTCAGTTGGTTGGGCATCTGCCTCTGGGTGGGGTTGTGATCCTGGAGTCCCAGGATCAATCCCTGCATTGGACTCCCTGTTCAGCGGGGAGTCTGCTTCTCCCTCTGCCACTTACCCCGATCGTGTTCCCTCCCTCTCTCTCTCTCTCTCTCTCTCTCTCTCTCTCTCTCTCTCTCATGAATAAAAAAAAAAAAAGTGACTCTCTGGTGCTGTCCACTTGAGACAGGGCATTTTATTTATTTATTTTTAAAGACTTTTAAAAAAATTTTTTTGACCTCAACACCTAATGTGGGTCTGAAACTTAGCACCCTGAGATCAAGAGTCGCATGCTCCACTGACTGAGCCAGTTAGGCACCTGGAGATGGGGTATTTTAGATTGATAATTCAGCATATTCTCTCACTTACAGCCACCTTTATGCCCTTCTTGAAGTAACCTTAGATTGTGGAGAACACTGAATGAAACCTGGATTCCTGTCCTAGCTTGGTTGCTTACTGTGTCGCGATTATTATGGCTCCCCTTGCCACTGAGCAGGATTCCCCAGCCATCTGTCTACTTGGGGCTTCATAACTGTGAGACATGGACACCAAATCCCCCTGCCTTTTTGTTTGTTTAATAAACTTTTTTGTTTGAGACCTGGTTTACCCACTCCTGCAAGGATGGTGCCGAATCCCTGTCTTAGTTTGTTAGGGCTGCTGAGAGAGAAAGTACAGACTGTGGGTGGTCAACAGGAGCAGTTTCTTGTCTTACAGATCTGGAAGCTCAAAGCTAAAAAATCAAGATGTTGGTTGGGCTGGTTCCTTGGCATGTGGATTGGTCTCTTCATACTGTCTTTCCTCCACATGTCCCTATGTTCAGATGTCCTCTTTTTATAAGGGTAACCACCCCTGTGTCTTTGTAGAGATTCTGTCTCCAAATGAGGTCACATTCTGAGGTACTTGGGGTTACTCAAGTAGCATATACATTTGGGGGGTGAGGGGCAAACTGTTTAAACTCGTAATAGTTCCTGTATTCCCCATGCCCAATTTCCCCTGTTACTAACACCGTACATCAGTATGCTTACAGAATTAATGAACCAGTACTGATACATTGTTGTTAACTAAAGCATTATCTCTGTTTCAACACATGAGAAAACTTCATTTCAAAGAGAGACTAGGAAACGATTCCAAAGTAGTGACCTCCTTTCTGACTTTACTCTGGTGCATGCAAGAGAAGACTCCCAAAGTCACATTATGAACCTTGAAGAGATAATGAAAGATACTTTTCTGTGTGTAATTACAACAGGACAGGGACCTTGTCTTGTTTGCTGCATCTAGAGTAATGTGTAGCATGGAGTTAGTGTTCAGTAAATTCTCATAGAATGAACAGAGGTATCCTCTTGGTTCTTGCTGGACCATAGTATTTTTGGAGAACAGACTCACTAGAGTAACTGTAGGCATACCTATCTTTTATTGCACTTCACTTTATTGTGCTTTGTAGATACTGTGTTTTTTGGTTTTGTTTTGTTTTTACAAATTGAATTCTTGCAGCATCCCTGCATCAAGCAAGTCTGTCGGTGCATGTTTGCAGGCAGTTTTTGCTCACTTCATGTCTCTCACATTTTGGTGATTCTTGGCAGTATTTAAAACTTTTAAAATTATATTTGTTATGGCGAGCTATGATGAGGGATTATAACCTGCTGAGGGCTTAGATGATGGTTAGCATTTTTTAGCAATAAAATTTTTTTCATTAAAATATGTATTTTTTAAAGACATAATGGTATTGCACACTTGATAGACTACAGTAGAGTGTAAACATAAGTTCTAAACCAGAGAATTCATTTGACTTGCTTTATTGTGTTCCGGAACCAAACCTGCAATATCTCCAATGTGTGCCTGTATACAGAGATTGTGAAACTTGCTTTTTTTTTTTTTTAAGATTTTATTTATTTATTTCACAGAGGGAGAGAGATCACAAGGAGGCAGAAAGGCAGGCAGAGAGAGGAGAGGAGGAAGCAGGCTCCCCGCTGAGCAGGGAGCCTGATGTGGGCCTCGATCCCAGGACCCTGAGATCATGACCTGAGCCGAAAGCAGAGGCTTTAACCCACTGAGCCACCCAGGTGCCCTCAGGGAGACAACTTAATACTCAGAAAAATTATCCATGTGTCTATGGATAAATAATGAGTACTTTTTTTATGTAGTGAAAATGATACATGGATTTGGGTCTTTTGTTTCTGCACTTAACCCTGAGACACAAGCCATGGGCCAGATACTGTTTCTCTGAGGGTGTGGGATTTGCTGCCTCTTACCCTCCGGTTTCAGGCCACAGTGGGGTCCCTGTGCTGCACTGTTTCTGTGAATGTTGCCAAGCTGGTTCCTCCTTTGAATTCTCTTTCCAGCCCAACAAACAACTGTTAGGAAGGACAGTTGGGAATTTGTTTTGTAAACAGGTCCATTGTTAGCATGAGTGAACTAAAGGATATGCTTTCATTAATAAAAGTGTTATTTTGAGGGAAGTTGATAGTAAGGCTAACAAAAAGCACATTGGAGGGGTGCCTGGAGGGGTGCCTGGGTGGCTCAGTGAGCTGAGTGTCAGACTCTTGATTTTGGCTCAGGTCCTCATCTGGCTCTGTACTCAGCAGGGAGTCTGCCTGAGATTCTCTCTTTCTCTGCCCCCACTCTCCCTAGCTTAAATAAATAAGTAAATCATTTTTTAAAAGATTTATTTACTTGAGACAGAGCAAGAGAGAGTGAGTGCGTACAAGCAGGGCAGAGAGGTGGAGAGAGAGGGAGAAACAGGCTACCCATTGAGCAGGGACCCAGATTTGGGGTTCAATCCCCAGGACCTGGTCCTGAGCTGAAGGCAGACACAGACTGAGCCACCCAGGGGCCCCATAAATAAGTAAATCTTTAAAAGCAAACAAAAAATCCCCAAAAAACCACACTGGGTGAGAAATGACAGTGTCAGATATTTCCCTAAATGCCAAACAGTTGAAGTGAGCTCAAAATTTTTACAGAGCATTTTGGACTCTGTATTAGAAGCCTTTTAGCTTTTTGGGGTTGCTAATCAAACAGGTAGTTTGTTAATAGGTATTTTCTACTCTCTCAAAGTGATTTTCTTAGCTGTTACAAAGTATATACACTTTGAAAAACAAGTTGATGAAACAGCCCACCATGGTAATGGTATTTTGGAGTTCTCATGTCCTGGAATTAGGAGATAGTTTAGGGTTGCACTTTGGAATTTGCTTTAACTGTGTTTGAACTTAAGTCAGTGATTGTTATTTGCTGATAAATGATTCTCCTTGTGAACTTACTTTGCAGAGTACACATGGAAAAGCATGTAGAGGTGAGCTCTTCGTTATATATCTTTTTTTTTTTTTTTTAAAGCGATCTCTACACCCATCATGGGGCTTGAACTTATACCCCCCTTTCCCAAATCAAGAGTGGCATGCTCTACTGACTGAGCCAGCCAGGTGCCCCTGGGTTTATTTATTTATTTTTATTGAGGAATAATAGACATACTAGATTCAGATGTATGATACAGTGATTTGATATTTGTGGTTTTGGGTTTTCTTAATATAAGGATTCTCTGGTTTTTTGGTTTTTTGTTTGTATTTTAAGGGAAAAGATACAGGAAAATAGCTGCAGAGACTGGCTGTACCCACCCAGACTAGTTAGGATTTTAGCTAGATTTTAACTGGGATAGTTTTTGAAGCTGGATGATGGGTACACTTGGGTTCTTTACACTTTTTTTTTTCTAGTTTTGTGTATGAGTCAACACTTCCATAATAAAGACATTTCATTTATTTATTTATTTGACAGAGAGATCACAAGTAGGCTGAGAGGCAGCCAGAGAGGAGGAAGCAGGCTCCCCCTCTGAACAGGGAGCCCAATGCAGGCCTCGATCCCAGGACCCTGAGATCACGAACCGAGCTGAAGGCAGAGGCTGTAACCCACTGAGCCACCCAGGCGCCCAGTAAAAACATTTTAAAGGAATAGAGCCCAGTTGGCTATAAGGCTGGCCTTTCTTAACCCTCTTTAAAGTCATAAAAGAGTAAAACAATCCCATTGTAATAAGGTTTCGCCAAATGGATTTTGAGTAATTACAGTGCAGCTTTATTTAGGGTCATGGAAATTACTATTTTGGATTTTTAAAGATATCTCACAAGAAGGTGAATAGATGTTTGACTCCACAGAATAGTTTTGATTTTATAACCTAGGCAAGGCCAGGCCTTTTGTTCTATCTTTAAATTATTCAAGCAGTAATTGCCATTCTCCCTACAGGCCTTTCCCCACCTTTAGGAAGGTGTTTTATGCACATGTGAGTATTCGCTATAAATTTTAGGGCCTCAGAATTAAAATTAGTATTGTACTTACTGATTGACTTAATAATTTAAGAGAGCCACATAACAGTGAATTATTAAATGAATCTGTAAATATACTAATTCCAGTTTTGAATTGAAATCAGAGACCGCTTCATTTTCATTCTCCCCTCCTCCACCTCGTTTCAGTTTCTTCAGGGATACAGGTGGGGTGTGAAGCCTTGGCAAAATGTTACCCTAGAGATACCCCCAGCTGCTCTTGATTCTGTTTCCCTCTTTCACTCAGGAGAGGGATAATCTCCAGAGGAAAGCATAAAATAGTAAACACGTTTAATATTTCACCTGGGCTCTCTTCTCCTACCCTGAATTATCCAGAGGCATACAGCACAGATCAGGCCATTGCTTTGTCCACAATCTTTTTATGAATGATGACTTTCTCTCTTGGTATTTTTGCATCTATCTTTTCTTTATCTTGGTCATTTTGTGTCTTGTTCACCAAGAATTTTCTCCTTCCTACCCTGGAGACTCCTGAAAGCATGGCTGCCTTGACTGTCTTGGGGGCAGTGGAGTTTTACTCTATCATAGCACTGATAAATGAAGTGTGAGTCTCTCCCTGACACTGAGGTCAGTTTGTTTTTCTGTCTGTTGGTGCAAGATGTAGAATGGACAAGAGTGATCTCAACTTCCAGTTTAGCAGGCTTGGTTAGGGCTGTGGTACAGATTGAATTCTATTCCGGATTGTATTGTTAGTATTTGGTGAACTGGTCTTTTATTATTCTTGGTAGTGTTGGTGGGGAGCATGGAGAATGAAGAGGAAGTTTTAAAGAGCCAGTTCATTTAGCAAATTTGAAGTGTCCACTCTATGGCTAAGCCTGTGCAAAGTGCTGAAGATACAGTGGATCACTGTGGTTACGGTGATCCCTGGCCAGTTCATTTTGTAGCTTCCTGGTTTGGGTATCCTGAATTGTTAAACTAATTTGGTTAGCACTCTTATGTTACCTTATGGTCATCAGATATAGTGCCATCTGATCTGGAAAAGTGTGCTGTCCCCTTGGTAGAGCAGAGGCTTAAGTCGTGGGGGCCTGGACAAGGGACAGACAGTGCAGGCCCATATGGACTCAGCTCTCAGAAACTTTTCCCATTCTTTTAGCGTTATGGTAGAGATCCATAAACAGCTGATAATAATTTTAAGACCTGTTTTAAAAGCAGGTGTTCTACAGTAAGTCGAAAGCCAATTAATGTAATAAACCATATAAATAGAATAAAGGACATGATCTCAGTGACACAATAAAAACATTTGAAAAAAAAAATCCCAACACACTTTCATAATAAAAATGTTCAACACACTAGGAATAGAAAGAGACTTCCTCAGTCTTTAGAGACCTCTGTGGAAAACCTGCAGCTGTCATTATACTTAAAGATGGACCGAAGCTCTACCGAGAATCCTCCCAGAAGAGGGCTGGTGTTGAGCTGCCCCTTTTTAAGCAAGGACCATTTTTAAAATTCTTGGTGGTTATATTTGAGTTTCTCATTAGGAGTCTCTTGTTACATGAAGCCCCGCTCCTACTGTCTTTGGCAAGAGACTTCTTTTTGTACTGGAAGTTCTGAGACTGGTTTCAAGCAGAATATGTTTCCATTTTTTGGAATGTTACAAGTTAGAGGTAGGGGTGGGGGAAGAGGCCTGTTGTCTGCTTTAGTTAAGCATTTCTGCTTTGGTGGTTTAAGAACTAAATTCTCAGAGATCATTATGCTTCAGAGATTTTTTTTTTTAACTGATCAGATTCACAAGAGACTGATGGATGGAATAGGAAAGGAGTAGCTAACCTGTAAGGTGGTGGTGAGTCACGATGTTGGAAAAATGCGTGTTTGAATTTTGAACCTATTTAGCTTTGGAACTTTGGGGGCAAGTTACCTAACTCAAGTTCTTGTTTTCTCTTCTGTAAAACAGGTACAGAACATAGTAGTTAATGAGGTTTGGGTGTATAAAATGAGGTAATGAAGGTTTGTAGCCCCTTACCTAGCATATCTTGATAAACCTTAGCAGTTGTTACTGGTAATCAAAGTGCCAGGGAATCATTTTTCTTTTCTTTTTTTTTTAAGATTTTATTTATTTGGCGGGGGCAGGGAGCACAAGTATGGGGGAGGGCCAGAGGGAGAGGGAGAAGCAGGCTTCCTGCTGAGCAGGGACCTGGTTGGGGGACTCCATCCCAGGACCCTGGGATTTTGGCCTAAGCAGAAGGCAGACGCTTTAATCAGTTTTCAATAGATAACATAGCTAGCAAGAAAGCCAGTTGTTGCCTAAGGCAGTCTTTTCTGGTGGGCTGGTCTATTCAGAGAGTAAGTTAGACTGAGTTAGAAGGATGTTTGATGAATGTATTCTAGATATAGAGCAGGAGGAGCTAGATGCTCCCCCCTACCCCCACCCCCCAGGTAGGTCTACACCCAACGTGGGGCTTTAACTTAAAATCCTGATGGAAATCAAGAATCACCATGCTCTACTGACTTGAGCCAGCCTGGTGCCCCAGGAACTAGATGTTCTTAAGTAGTAAGCCTTTCAGATCAGTGTAGCTGAATGACCCTCGTTGAGGAAATAATATATTCTAGCCCTTCAGGATAGTCCCAGTTTAAAATCCTTTTCGCCATTGTCAGCCTAAATATCCTGTAAACTTCACCTTGCTAGAGACAAACATATCCCCACCCCAGCTTGTCTTAGAAGCAAGGCAGAAACTTTTTTTCTTTTGGTGGGCAGTGAAGGAAGGTTGATTCAGTGATAGTGAGGTGTTTAGTACAAAGCTCCCAAAGAGGGAGGAGACCCCAAGAGGGTTGCCCAAGGCAGAAACTTTTACTGGGCTATTTGCTCACTTTCAGATTTGAACTCTGTGGTTCCATACTTTTAGGTTTCTTTAGATAACTGTTATGGGTCATTAAGTCCTAGCTTTCTCTTTCTTTGAACTTCAAGAAGATGCAAATTCTTATGCTTCAATTTCCCGTTTTCAGTATTTATTCATGACTAAAACGTGTCTGTTTATAAGTGTATGTCATAGATGCTTTATGCATTTCAGTATTTTAGGATATTTTATGGTATTTACATTTTATTTTATTAAAGATTTTGTTTATTTTATTTGATGGGGGTGGGGGAGAAGCAGGTTCCCTGCTGAGCAGGGAGCCCTGTATGGGACTTAATCCCAGAATCCTGGGATCATGACCTAAACCAAAGACAGACCCCCAACTGATTGAGCCACCCAGATGCCCTGGTATTTACATTTTAAACTAGGGACTTACCTAGAAGAATTCTAATAAGCCTTATGCTAATAAGATTCTTGCACTTCTTTTTGGAGAATTGGTTTTGGGGAAGATTTCCATAGGTGATTGTTCTTACCTGTTGTTTAGACCATTAGTTTTCTCTTAGTTTCCACTTAGAGGGTGATATTTACTGATCCTAATCTGAAATTGTCTAGGTTTAGAGCTTGCTTGGGTCCTGTAACCCACATTAAACATTAAGATAAGTATTCTTCCTTTGTAACACTCTTGAATTAAAACTTGGCTTTTCTGTTATGAGTGCTTGGAGTAAGAGTTTGTAATGAAAGCTTCATGATGTTAATATATTGTAATAACCTAGGAAGATAAGATACAGGCACCCCTATATGCCTCATTGCTGCAGGGAAGCTGCTGGCGCTAGAAAAAGAGGCTGGTGTTTATCAGAATAACAGCTCGTACTTTGGTCTTAAGTTGGTTGTAATGTGTACATTGAAATGAGAGTTCAACACCATGTGAAATATTGTGAGTCCTCTCTCTTGAAGAAATTGAATATTCTGTGAGATAGTAAATTTGATACGGGAAATGAGAAGAGAAAAAAAAGTGTAGTCTGCCCAAGCAAAGGCGTCCACATTCAGTAAATTACAGCCGTGGAGCCAGTTGGGCAGTTAAGATGCAGATATCCAGGGAGCAGACTATTCATCATAGGCGTTAGTCCCTCGCCCAACTCCATTTCCATATCTTTCCCTGGGTTTAGAAAGCTTTAAAGTACTAAAGTTTGAATTGATTTCACATATTAGGAAGGCTTTGGGTCTGCATGATGTTACTATTTTGTTTTCAGGTTGTAGTATGTTTGCCTTTAGTTTTCGTTTGCTTGACTAGTAAATCCTCTTTCTATAAAGATAAAGTCTAAGAAGACCTTTAAAATATGAACCGAGTATTTATGGATTGAAGAATAGTTGTGTGGTTTATATGTAGCTTGGTCATTTGGTGCTGCTAAGGTTGGAACTCCAGTGTGGCCTTTTGAGGTTATATTAGGCACTACTTAGTTTTAGGAACCCAAAGTCCTGACAAATAAGACTTCTCAGTAGGCTACCTGCAGGGTTCTAGCCATGGATAAATACTCCCATAGTGTTTATTCTGATGAATTCAGCAGATACCTAACAATTGCCAAGATACGCTGGCATAATTACTAGGGACACTGAGAACAAACTTAATCTGGGGTGAGAAGGGAAAAGGAATAATTTAATTCTTCCTTATCTTTGAGAGTTTTTGATTTAGAGAAGTTTGCTTTGGTTTTGTCTGCCAGTATTACTTCTTGTTTTGGAGTTAAAAAAAGTAAGATGTGTTTTTAATGATATAAAAGCCATACAATTGTGCATCTTAAGACCTTCGTTTTAAATAAAATGCATCTGTTCTTCCAAGGCCCGTTGATCTAGTTGGTAATTAGAGGAATGGTTCTGGTGGAGAAGGCTTGGGCTTTGAAAAAGCCGATGGCTCTGGGAACTGTGTTCTCAAGTGGCTCTGCAGGAACAGTTTAAAATGAACCTTTGCTCGAAGTGGCAGAGTCGTATCTGAAGTGACTTCAAAAGGCTGTTTGAAATTCTTCTCTTGGGTTGTAAAGAAAAGGAGGAAAAAAACTAGAACAATAGTTGTATAAATACATACAAGGTGGAGGGGGAGGCTATCTTGGCAGCTGCGGAAGGGTGTATGAGAGAAGACTTTGAGGCTCACTCCAACGTGTGCTTGGTATTGCTTTCCAGAAGGAGAAATTTTCGGATGCAGTAATAGTCTGTATTAGGCCACATTTGTAGAATTACTCTTAAGTTCTGAGTATCCCAATGAAGGAAGACAAACAAGTTGATTCTGGGGCAAACAAGGTAATAATGTGGATATGATACCACATTGTCTGAAGAATGTTGGAGAGTTGAGATTATTTGGATCAAACCAGGCCCTTAGCTATAGGAGTTGAGGAATCAGGTCCTATATTTCTGCATCCTTAACATGCCAGGCACTTAGTAACTACAGATTGCTACTACATCAGTTGGTGGATTCTTTTATAATCTGGTGTAGGAGCCATGACTACCTTACCTTAAATGTGAGAAGTTTTTACCCCTCATGTTTGAGGGGCATGTTTTCCCCTGAGCCACATATTACACCATAGTCCTGTAGAGACTGGACTTGTTTTATAATATTCTAAATGAAACACCCTCTCCAGGAATGGTGGGCTTTGTTGAAGAAGCAAAACTTCTTTTTGGGGAAGTTCTAGTCTGAACAGAAATCAAACACTAGGTACTCATAGCATGTAAAAAGTTTCCAAATTGATTTCTAAGGTGTTTGTTTTTCCCACTTCCCAGTATATTTGTAGAACATGGACACGGAAGAAATGATAGAGGAAAAGGTGTATGTAATCACAGTGACATCTAAAAGTCTTCAAAAGAGAATTGAGAGTTGTTTTGAATAGACTTTGCTTATTTGATCAAATGGCTTTACTTATGTGATTGTCCCTACTTTATACTAAGAAGTATATATATGTATACCAAGAGAAAAAACTTAATGTCTTTTGGACACTTCCTTTTCCTTTCTCTTCATGTAACTTGCTCTTTGACAGCTTAAATGCCACCTTTTGACCATCTTAAGTCAGTTACTACACTGTATAAATTTAACATTGTGTCGTCTTTGTCTTCTAGTACCTGCCAGCATTTGTAATTACATTTTTGCTTAGTTGTTTATTTGTTGTCTCTCAGCAACCCTAGACTATAGGCTTCCTGAAGGCAAGGATCAAATTTGGTTTAAATTTTTTTAAGGAGGGGTGGGGCAGAGGGAGAGAGACAGTCTTTTTTTTTTTTTTTTTTTTAATTATTTGCCCCAGGGGTACAGGTCTGTGAATCATCAGGCTTACACCTTTGACAGCACTCACCATAGCACAAACCCTCCCCAGTGTCCATAACCCATCCACCATATCCCTACCCTCCCACCCCTAGGAACCCTCAGTTTGTTTTTGTGAGATTAAGAGTCTCTTATGGTTGTCTCCTTCCCAGTCCCATCTTGTTTCATTATTTTTCCCTCCCTGCCCCCCAGCGACCTCCCACCCTGCCCCTCAAGTTCCTCGTATCAGAGAAATCATATGATAATCGTCTTTCTCTGATTGACTTATTTCGCTCAGCGTAATACCCTTTAGTTCCATCCACATTGTTGTAAACGGCAAGATTTTGTTTCTTTTGATGGCTGTATAGTATTCCTGTGTGTGTGTGTGTGTGTGTGTGTACACACATACCATGTCTTTATCCATTCATCTGTTTTTTTGTTTTGTTTTTTAAAGATTTTATTTATTTATTTGACACACAGAGAGAGATTACAAGTAGGCAGAGAGGCAGGGAGAGGAGGAAGCAGGCTCCCTGCTGAGCAGAGAGCCTGATGCGGGCCTCGATCCCAGGACGCTGAGATCATGACCTGAGCCGAAAGCAGAGGCTTTAACCCACTGAGCCACCCAGGCGCCCTATCCATTCATCTGTTGATGGACATCTAGGTTCTTTCCATAGTTTGGCTATTGTGGACATTGCTGCTATAAACATTCAGGTGCATGTGCCCCTGAGGATCCCTACCTTTGTATCTTTAGGGTAAATACTCAGTAGTGCGATTGCTGGGTCGTAGGGTAGCTCTGTTTTCAACTTTTTGAGGAACCTCCATACCGTTTTCCATAGTGGCTGCACCAGGTTGCATTCCCACCGACAGTGTAGGAGGGTTCCCCTTGGGAGAGAGACAATCTTAAGCAGGCTCCACACACCCAGTCTCGTCAGTCTCACAGCTCTGAGATCATGATCTGAGCTGAAATCAAGACTGACAGCGTAACTGTCTCAGCTACCCAGGCACCCCAAATTTGCTTTAATTTTAAGTATTTATTCACTAGCTAGTATCCTCTTGAATATGAGTTAAATGATTCATTGATTTATTTCCAGCTGTGGTTTTGTATGATCCAAAGTTATTCCACTTCTCAGGATATAATGATGTTTTCAAAATTAGTTTCAATTCACATTTTAAAAGTTCCAGTAGTAGGAGTGAGGGTGGTATCACAGTATTCTGACTCTTAAGCATATTTGTCAATTCTGGTAAGTTCAATATATGTAGAAATGTTAAGTTTGGCTCTGTTTGTATTTAGATAACAACATTTTCTTCCTCTTAATGAAGATTAGCGGGGCGCCTGGGTGGCTCAGTCGTTAAAGCGTCTGCCTTCGGCTCAGGTCATGATCCCAGGGTCCTGGGATCGAGCCCCACGTCGGGCACCCTGCTCTGAGGGCAAAGCCTGCTTCTCCCTCTCCCACTCCCCCTGCTGGTGTTCCCTCTTCCGCTGTATCTCTCTCTGTCAGAAAATTAGCCTTTTTTTTGTTTGTTTTTGTTTTTTGTTTTTTGTTTTTTTAAAGATTTTATTTATTTACTTGAGAGAGAGAGAGAGAGAGAGTGCACAAGTAGGCAGAGAGGCAGGCAGAGAGAGAGAGAGGAGGAAGCAGGCTCCATGCTGAGCAGGGAGCCCGAAGCGGGCCTCTATCCCAGGACCCTGAGATCATGACCTGAGCCGAAGACAGAGGCTTTAACCCACTGAGCCACCCAGGTGACCCCCCTTTTTTTTCTTAAGGTTTTTATTCATTCATTTGAGGGGCACCTGGGTGGCTTAGTCAGTTAGCCGTCTGCCTTCTGCTCAGGTCACGATGATTCCGGGGTCCTGGGACGGAGCCCCGCATCAGGCTCCCTGCTCAGTGGGGAGCCTGCTTCTCCCTCTCTCTCTGCCCCTCCCCTGCTCCCTGCTTGTGCTCTCTCTCAAGTATAAATAAAGAAATTCTTTTTAAAAAGATTTTATTAATTCATTTGAGAGAGCACACACTCCCCAACACGGACCTCTATTGCAGGACCTGGAGACTATGACCTGAGCTGAAGGCAGATGCTTAACCATCTGAGCCACCAAGGTGCCCCTGAAAATTAGCTTCTTAATTTTCTAATTTCTGGGGGTTGAAATGAGCATTTCTTTTTTATTTTATTTTATTTTATTTTATTTATTTATTTGACACACAGAGAGATGACAAGTAGGCAGCGAGGCAGGCAGAGAGAGAGGAGACAGACTCCCTGCTAAGCAGAGAGCCCAATGCCGGGCTCGATTCCAGGACCCTGAGATCATGACCTGAGCCCAAGGCAGAGGCTTTAACCCACTGAGCCACCCAGGCGCCCCGAAATGAGCATTTCCTTTGACACTAACTTGCCATCTTTCCCCCCTCTTTTCAAGTCTGATGTTAAAAAAAAGTCTGATATTGTTCACCTGTTGTGTGAATAATCTAAAAGGATTTTCCATTCTCGTTCAAGCTAAAATAAAAGATGAGGCAGACAAAGGTAGTCCTAAACTTGTGACAGAAAAAAGCCATTCAGCAAGACTGATCCCCCAAAAACCCGAAACATCCTGAAGACCAACCAGAAAAACAAAATGTATTTTCCATACTCAATTTCTGTAAATTGTTCAGTTACACCTCCACCTCCTATCCCTGAATAACTTAGTCCTCTACCCTGGCTTTGCATAATGACACCACTGCCAAAAATCAGCTTCAGATGGAAAGCTCTTTGACCTTGCTGAAGCACACATCAGTTCAGTCCCTTTGGCAGGGTTTAGACTCTAGGTCTTTGGCATCTCATTTGTCTTACTCATTACGCTTTGTCTCTGGCTTCCTAGCAGTTTCTCCGTCCTCTAAATCAGGTCTCTTTTTCATGGTTGTGGTTATTTCCCCTGTGACCTGGAGCAGTCTAGAGAAGGACTGGGTGAGTACTTTTGATTGTGTGGCCAGGCGAACCTCTGAGGAGATGGCTTTTGAGCTGAGATCTGAATAACAAAGTCCAAGAGGTAGGGGAGGGGGAAATGTTTGCTGATTACCATTTTCCCTTCCCAAGCCAGGGCAGCAGCATGAAAGACTCTTCAGCAAAGCAGTGAGGCAGCAATGTGTAGTAGAATAAGCTCTGGAATTTTGGCCTGGTTTGGCTGTTAACTAGCTTTGTGGGTTTTGACAGATCCCTTGTTCTTTCTGGTCTTTGATAGACACGTGTTGTAGCACTTCAACTTCTTGCTCCTTGGAAGATGCCCAAACCTGTAGTAGGGTATAAAGGAGGGTAAATGAGTTGGCTTGATTAAGCGTACCTTGCAGACCAAACTCAGCAAACTTGGCAGGGCAGCTCTGAGGCTCTCTATTCATTCCTGTGGGGGAGGAAAGAGAAGGAAAAAGACAATTTTGTTTTTTCATGGGAAACCTGAGGAAAGGTTGACCCTTGATGCTAAAGAATAGCTAGAGGAAAGTGACAGTTCTTCACTTTATAAATTACCTTGGTACTGTGTTTATGGATTGATACACTATATTTTACAGGTTGTATTTGATAATACATTTTGTTTAGAGACTTAGTTATTTGAGAGAGAAGGTGGGTGGGAGAGGGACAGAGGGAGAGGGAGAAAGAATCTCAAGCAGACTGTCCACTGAGCGAGGAGCCCAAGACCCTGAGATCATGACCTAAGCCAAAATCAAGAGTCGGCTGCTCAAGCGACTGAGCCACCTGGGTGCCTCATCCACATCTTTTCTAGCCATTTGTTGATGGACAGTTGGGTTACCTCCATATGTTGGCTATTGTAAATAATGCTGCAGTAAACATAGGGGTGCACATGTCTTTTTGAATTAGTGTTTTCATATTCTTATAAATACCCAGTAGTGGAATTACTGGATCATATGGTAATTCTGTTTTTAATTTTTTGAGGACCCTCCGTATTGTTTTCCACAGTGGCTGCACCAGCTTGCATTCCCACCACAGCACACGAGCGTTCCTTTTTCTCCACATCCTCACCAGCCCTTGTTGTTTCTAGTGTTTTTGATTTAGCCATTCTGACAGGTGTGAGGTGATGCCTCACTGTGGTTTTTGATTTGTATTTCCCTGATGGTGAATGATGTTGAGCATCTTTTCCTTTGTCTGTTGGCCATCTGTATGTCTTTGGAGAAATGGCTGTTCTATCTTCTGCCCATTTTTTAATGGGTGTGTGTGTGTGTGTGTGTGTGTGTGTGTGTGTGTGTGTTGAGTTGTACTAGTTCTTTATATATTTTGGATACTAACTTCTTATCACATATATTATTTGCAAACATCTTCTCCCATTCAGTAGGTTGTCTTTTTGTTTTATTGTTTCCTTCACTGTGCAGGAACTTTTTATTTTGATGGAGTCCCAGTGATTTATTTTTGCTTTTGTTTCCCTCACCTTAGGAGGCCTACCTAGAAAAATGTTGCCATTCCCAACATCAGAGAAATTACTGCCTGTGCTCTCTTCTAGGATTTTTATGGTTTGAGGTCTCACATTTATTAGGTCCTTAATCCATTTTGAGTTTATTGTGTGTGGTATAAGAAAATCATCCAGTTTCATTCTTTTGCGTGTAGCTGTCAGTTTTCCCAGTCCCATTTGTTGTTTTGTCACACTTTTTGAATCTTTTTCTTGGAATTAAATATTAAGGATTTGCCGCATGACTTCATTAAGGCCCAGGGAGTAGGAAATGGTCAGATGTTGCCATATACTCAGTAACCAAGATACCATTGCATAGGGTTTCCTTTCTTAGAATTGGGAAACCTGTCGCAGGTCTCAATACTTTTTTTTTTTTTTAAGATCTTATTTATTTATTTGACAGAGAGAGATCACAAGTAGGCAGAGAGGCAGGCAGAGAGAGAGGAGGAACCACGTTCTCTGCCGAGCAGAGAGCCCCGATGTGGGGCTCGATCCCAGGACCCTGAGATCGTGACCTGAGCCGAAGGCAGAGGCTTTAACCCACTGAGCCACCCAGGCGCCCTCAGGTCTCAATACTTTTAACAGTTGACTTGTCTGAAAAATTTGTCTGCTTCTTGAAGAAAGACTGTATTCACCAAATCATTGGTAGCTCCCCTCACTGTTGTCAGTGTTTTCATTGTGTTCCCAAATCAGGCCTACAGGTCAGATTTTTCATTTGCTGCTGTGGCTTGGACTCTTTGGGACTGTACTACTTAGAAATCCCTCCTTTAAAAAAAAAAAGCATTTCCCCCCCCCAGATTTTATTTATTTATTTATTTATTAGAGAGAGAGAGAGAGAGAGAGAGCATGAGAGGAGAAGGTCAGAGGGAGAAGCAGACCCCACGCAGAGCTGGGAGCCCGATGCAGGACTCGATTCCGAGCCTCTGGGACCATGACCTGAGCCGAAGGCAGTCACTTAACCAACTGAGCTACCCAGGCACCCTATTATTATTTTTTTAAAAGTCAGCCCCATGCCCAACAGGGAACTCAAACTCACAAACCCTGAGATCAAGAGTTGCATCCTGTATTAACTGAGCCAGCCAGGTACACCCCCCCCAAATTTTTTTTTTAATTTAAGTATGAATAACGTAGAAATCCCTCTTGGTAAAAGGGCAAAGTGTTTTCAATCGGTCATTTTATCTGCGTGTGTGTTTAAAGTTTCTGAGTGTCCAGAGAAGTTCAAGTTTGTAAAGGTATTCATTCCCTCATTTGTTTGAATCTGTTTTCTTACATTAGGTGTAATTGAAAAGTGACCTTCTCTTCAGAGATGTCAAAAACAAACAAATCCAAGTCTGGATCTCGCTCTTCTCGCTCAAGATCTGCATCAAGATCTCGTTCTCGTTCCTTTTCGAAGTCTCGGTCCCGAAGTCGATCTGTCTCTCGTTCGAGGAAGCGCAGGCTGAGGTAAGGGGATGTGATTGTGTATCAGGATAACCATTACATCGGTCATTGTGGGTCTCTGGAGAGCTTTTGCTGATTCTTTCTGTGAGTGTCAGGTGGAGCTGGTTGGCAGAGGGTTGGTTGGGCTGTAAGATAGATATTACAGTTCTCTTGAAACGCTGTGAATCCAAATCACCTTTTATTGCCATGCTGTTTGCCTAATTCCTTTTCTCCTCTGCCAGCATGTACTATTTCTCATCTACTTTGGAAGAAAAAGCATTTTGTTTTTATCTGAGCTGTTTGCTTTAGATCTCTACACCTGATTGTTTTTTTCCTGGAGTATTTTTGGAGGCTTTGGACCAAAGTTTATATGCATCATCGGCAAAGAAAGGATAGCTAAGAGGATTAATAGTGTGACCAACATTGTCAGGAAAGCAGCCTTATTAACTCTTAACATAATTAAACCTTAAAAACTTAATGGGAATAGTTTGCATACACCTGATGTGCCAGTTACTAACAAGCGGTGTCTGGTAAACAATAGCAAAGCTATCTGGAAGTCACTCTTGGAGACGTTGTTGTGTCTAAGTGTACAAAGAATTCTTTTTAATTTGTTGCCAGGATTCTTTAATTCAGTCAGTATTCACATCTTTAGGTGGATTTCCCTATTTCGGTTATGTCTTCGAATAGGATGCTAACCCTCCAGTGCCTTTCCTCTTTTGATGTGTTGGGAGTTGGGTTTTTCATACTTTAAAACTGTTTTAATTTTCTTTTGTGAATAGACGAAAACCTTTGAGTATATACAAGTTTCTACATGTGTATGTCCATGTATTTAACTGCCAAAGGGGAATAATGCGCACGGTTTTGTTCTTTTTGTCGGAATTGCACCAGGCAAGGAGATAATTTCTCAGTCTGCCACTTGGAATCCCCGACCCCCGTTCTTTATTTCTCATGAGTATCTAGAATTCTTTTGTTAAATGAACTGATTATGAAACTTAAACCAGAGGAAAAATAGTTATTAAGCTGCATTCTTTATTCCTATAGTCTTGTAGTATTCCTAAAATGTCTTAAAGAGATGGTTGGTGGGATTCTTTTTTTTTTTTCCCCTCCCAGCAAGAACAAGTTAATTCTTCACTTGATCCTAGCCAAAAGGCCAAGAAGCGATGAGAACAAGTTAATTCTTAAGTGGAATCTGTAAGAGACCTCCCTGAAAATTAATTTCAGACCAGAGGGTGAATAAAAAGTTGGTGTCCATAGATACTAATGATTCTGATATAAGGTAGAATATATGAGTCTCTTCCTGAAACAAAAGAAACACTAGATTTTTTATTTTTAAAGATAACATTACATCTTGAGGGTAATGAGTCCTAGGCTTTCCTCTCCTCTTTGTTTTTTGGGCATGCATTTTTTATACCAAATTTAGTTCAAGCTGTAGGCTAAATAGAGATTGTTGCCCAGTTGTGTGACAGCCCATATAAGTAAAATTCTATCCTACCTTTCACTTCTCTGAAAAAATAAGAGGGAAACCCGCTAAATATATTTATATCTACCTTACAAAGTTGTTATCAAGATATGGGGCTGAGCAGCAACTTTTAGTAATTCCTGCCTTGCACCCGGTAGATTTGGGCCATTTAAATTTCAGTTTAGTTCAGTTGGTTCTGAAAGGTAACACTTTAAAACTTAATCGAGTAAATGGAAATTAAGTAATTGGCTTGGAAATAACAGGCTAATACAACCAAAACTGAGTGACAAAATTGCACTGACACAAACCAAAGTGAAAAATGCTAACCAGCTCTGAAGTATCTGTGATCACTGGGATTTTGGGCAGATCTGTCTAGATCTTCTCCTTGTTCTACAGATTATTTGGCATGGTCATTGACTTGGCAAATGAGGGAAAAATATCTTGGGCAATATGTGCTGGGGTAGGTTTAGAGCCACTTTATGTGCTGTCTTATACTGAGAAGATTGTTATTTTGAAGGAATTTCTCCACTAAACATGGTTTTATACTCGATTCTAGTCTGACATCTGTTTTTTAGAAACAGATACATTTGCCACTGGATGTTCAATTTTTATTTCTGGCTTATCTTTTCCATGATTTTTTTTTTCCCTTTTGTTTTCCCTCCTATAAGGAAAGTATACTATCCACAGAGAGTTTGAGAAACCATGCCTTTAAATTAACTTAACTGCTGAGTTCTACAGAATTGGAGAAATTGATTGTTTCCTTGTATTTCACAGACTGTATCCTTTTAAGTGACTTCTCATAAATAACTTCATTTGCAATCTGCAGAGGCTCGTGTTCCTGCATCTGTGCAGTGACTGCGGGTTTTGGATGCAGTATGCCACAGGGCCCTCTAGTAACTGGTGACAGAAGCAGCAGTAGCCTCTGAGGATGGGAACATGAATTAAACCCTCCTTAGTGCTGGTGGTGCATCACCTCTTTCAAGTATAGCCATTTAATCTGGTCATGTTCAGTTTCATAGCCTGCATCTGCCTCTTCCTTCTTTTCTTATATTGTTACTGTTTTCGAATGAAAAGTATGGAAGGTAAGTTTTTGTTTTTGTTTTTGATTTTTAATTGTACTTAAATAGCAACCGTTAACCAGTAATATGATGCATTTTTGCCGGTCACTGTTATTCTTGGGGTAGATAAAGAACCTGAACACCATGGGTAATAAGGAGTAGAAGACCAATTCCACTTTATCTTCTTTAGATTAAATTAAATTTAAATTTCTTTTTAAAAACACCATTTGTTTAGTTAAGACCTGTCACATTTGCTAAATGGAGTTATTTATAAAACAGGCAAACAAAAGGTATCTGTTCCTAGTTAGGTCTAATATGGAAAGTTCTGTCGATTAACCAAAGGGTTTTTATCCTACTATGTATGAGAAAAGTATTTTTGAAAAGACTTCTCTAACAATTTTACATATTTTTATGTGACGACTCAGAAGTAGTGGTTAATGTGAACGGTCTGTATCTTAGTTGACAAGGCACATCAGGTATCCAGGGATCCGTGGATTTTTACACCCAACAGATAAGTTTTTGGCTTTTTGGTAGAATCGAAGCTTCCTGTCATTGACAAGCCTAGCATTCATAAACACGTAATTTTTACAAAGTTAGGTAACTGTTGAATCCCTATGGTTCTGGAAATGTTCCTTAGCTCAGTTAGAGTTCCATACTGTTGAACGAAGAAAACACTAGGCTTTAGGTTGGCTCGANATGGTTCTGGAAATGTTCCTTAGTTAGCTCAGTTAGAGTTCCATACTGTTGAACGAAGAAAACACTAGGCTTTAGGTTGGCTCGAAAGAAATGTGGGTGGTGATGCGGGAAGAGGGCTGATTTTGTAGTTTTCTTAGGTTAACCTGTACTTGGGTGTCTTATGATCAGATGGTGCCCTCTTGTGGCACCCAGGTAGGATCTTGTATTCAACAACAGAAACTTGACCTGCGTAGTGAGACCATTTCCAGGTCCTCAGTAAAAAAACATTTTTTTGCTGGTCTGATTTCAGTGAATTCTTTTAAGCTTTGGCAGTTGCATTCTCCAAGTTCCTATTTAAGTGTTCTTTGCTTGGGACTGTGTATTTACAGTCCCAGGTCTTAGTGGACTCTAAGAAAGTAGCCCTGCACAGACAGAGAGGGCTGAATGGGATGAGGAATAGAAGGTTATACCAGTGTAGGGGCCGAAGGACCTGCGTAGTCTGCCCCTAAGCCTGCAGACCCGAGCTTGTGTTCTTCCTGACTTCCAGTGACGTAGGGATCTGTAAGATCCTCTGTGAAACTTGAAGCAACTTGTATACTTTAATTAAAATGGCTTCGTTTACTACATTAAGAACACTTGATATCTGTTTAAAATGTGCTACGATATTAAGCAATCTCAGTGGCTCATTTGTGAAAGTGATTCTTATCTGTATATTTGTACTTAATGTGGGCCAGCAGTGGGATTAAATATTTAAGTTTGTTTCTTTGAGAACAAACCTGAAAATAAAATACCTAAGAACAAGGTTTCAAACTGTTAGCTCTTTGTTGGCAGGTATTTCTTAAATAAAAAGACTTGTGTCAAAAATTCAAATATTTCCCCCATCCCCCTTTTCAGTTCTAGGTCTCGTTCCAGATCATACTCTCCAGCTCATAACAGAGAGAGAAATCACCCGAGAGTGTATCAGAATCGAGATTTCCGAGGTCACAACAGAGGCTATAGAAGGCCCTATTATTTCCGTGGGCGCAACAGAGGCTTTTATCCGTGGGGCCAGTATAACCGAGGTGGCTATGGAAACTACCGCTCCAATTGGCAGAATTACCGGCAAGCATACAGTCCTCGTCGGGGCCGGTCCCGTTCCCGGTCCCCAAAGAGAAGGTCCCCTTCACCAAGATCCAGGAGCCATTCTAGAAACTCCGATAAGTCTTCCTCTGACAGGTCAAGGCGCTCCTCATCCTCTCGTTCTTCCTCCAACCACAGCCGAGTGGAATCTTCTAAGCGCAAGTCTGCGAAGGAGAAAAAGTCCTCTTCCAAGGATAGCCGGCCATCTCAGGCTGCCGGGGATAACCAAGGAGACGAGGCCAAGGAACAGACGTTCTCTGGAGGCACCTCTCAAGATACAAAAGCATCTGACAGCTCGAAACCATGGCCAGATGCCACCACGTACAGTGCTGGTTCTACATCTCGGGCCTCTGCAGTTTCTGAGTTGAGCCCCCGGGAGCGAAGCCCTGCTCTCAAAAGCCCACTCCAGTCGGTGGTGGTGAGGCGGCGCTCACCCCGTCCGAGCCCTGTGCCAAAACCTAGCCCTCCACTTTCCAGCACATCCCAGATGGGCTCAACTCTGCAGAGTGGTGCTGGGTACCAGGCTGGAACACACCAGGGTCCGTTCGATCATGGCTCTGGGTCCTTGAGTCCATCCAAAAAGAGCCCCGTGGGTAAGAGTCCACCGGCTACTGGCTCCACGTATGGCTCGTCTCAGAAGGAGGAGGCTGCTGCTCCAGGAGGAGCAGCCTATACAAAGAGGCAAGTATCTTGTTTCCCCTCCCTGGTCGTGTTTTCGTCTCACCAGCTGGCAGTTTAATTGTAATGTGATCTCAGAGGTCTGATTAATGGTAATAAGGTAATCCCTGTTTCCTAAACTTCACATTAGCAAACTTAAAAACACCACCTGAGGAAACCTTTAGCTTATTAACTCTAGCTTCCCTACCTTCCTGAATTTGTATTGCAGCATAAAGTTGTTTTAGACTGCTCTGCAATGATGTTTTCACATTTAAAAGTTGCCTTGGATTCTACCAATGTAAGCCAGAGAACAGTAGAGATTTGTGGGTCAGCTATCAAAAAAATATGGTCTTTGCCAAAATGAGTGGCCATTAGAGTTGTTAGACCCTCTAGGACCCACCATCTTCTGTGACTGATCTGCATCAGCTCATCATGGTGAAGAGCTACACCTCATCCCCTCACACCTTCCATTTGAGAGGAGACTGGGCAGAATGGGAAAGCCTAAGTCTTAGTCTGGGAAGCCCTTGTTTTAAAAATCACAAGGTGGGTGTGTGTCCCAGTAGAAGCCAACCAGGCTGCGTGTTAGGAGAGGACGTGACCGTGCTTCTGTCTTTCTGCTCTGGGGGACATGGTGAGTCGGAACCTGAATCTTTCTTTGTGTGGTTGGATGAATTGGGATGGCAGAGACATAATAGGGAAGTTGTATTGGGATCAGATTGTCAAGAGGGACTTACTGGGCAGGTGGTTCCACCCCCTCCCCATTTCCCCCTTCTTATTAGCATATTCTTTGATGTCCTGCTGTCCTTTGATTCTTCTTTGCCATAGTAATGCCACTGTAACTTGATTAGACTTTCTTCATTAATGGTACACATGAGATGTTCAGCCTGTGTACTTTCCAGCCTTCAGTGACTCTGCTTTAAAGTGTAGGTGTGGTTCCTTGCCAGCACTGGGAGTCTCATTAGGAGACTCGGGCATGAGCTCTGCTTTTCCATAAGAACGAGTAGGATGGTTTCTGCCCCCTTCCCCCAATTAACTTGTATCTTGTTTTTATTTGTGTTCACAGTATATTTCATATTTAGATCTTCTAGGTGACTTGAAGCAAACATGAAGTCTCTTTTTGAGACTTGTATTTCCAAATGTGAGTTGTATAAAAGCAAAACGGTCCAAGGTTGAACATTCTATGTTAACTTTGCTGAAAGCAGATTTTAAGTGACTGAGTGAAGGTTGGATAAGACCTTAATTTTTTTTTTCCTAGACCACTTACAGGTAAGTAGGTTTTTGTTTTTTAGTATCCTAAAAATTACCTTTGCTGTTTTCTTTTTGGTTGCTCTTGTAAGACACAACTCTGTGGACCATGTATTTTTCTCTTAAATGGCATCCAAGTTCATAGATCTGTGAAAGGCCACTTTTCAGAAATTATTAGAAAGTAACCAAGTAGAAAGTCCTTTGGTAACACTGGAATCCACACGACATGTTTGTTCAAAGAATCAAAAACACAAGACCAGATGGTGCTGTTTTAGATCAGGTTGCTTAAAGGGCCTCTTTTGTGTCTCCCTTGTGTTTTTATAACTAGATACCTAGATGAGCAGAAGACAGAGAATGGAAAAGATAAGGAACAGAAACAAACAAATACCGATAAAGAGAAAATGAAAGATAAAGGGAGCTTTTCTGATACGGGCTTGGGTGATGCAAAAATGAAATCTGATCCGTTTGCTCCCAAAACTGATACTGAGAAGTCTTTTCGGGGTAGCCAGTCTCCCAAAAGGTATAAACTTCGAGATGACTTTGAGAAGAAGATGGCTGACTTCCATAAGGAAGACATGGATGATCAAGATAAGGACAAAGCTAAGGGAAGGAAGGAATCGGAGTTTGATGATGAACCCAAATTTATGTCGAAAGCCCTAGCAGGGGCAAACAAAAACCAGGAGGAGGAGAAGTCAGGCAAATGGGAGGGCCTGGTGTACGCACCTCCAGGGAAGGAAAAGCAGAGGAAAACAGAGGAGCTGGAGGAGGAATCTTTCTCAGAGAGATCCAAGAAGGAGGATCGGGGAGGGCCCAAGAGAACCGAAAGTGGGCACAGGGGGTTTGTGCCTGAAAAGAATTTCCGAGTGACCGCTTACAAAGCAGTCCAGGAGAAAAGCTCATCACCTCCCCCGAGAAAGACCTCTGAGAGCCGAGAGAAGCTAGGAGCCAAAGGAGACTTTTCCACGGGGAAGTCTTCCTTTTCCATTACTCGAGAGGCCCAGGTCAATGTCCGGATGGACTCTTTTGATGAGGACCTTGCAAGGTGAGATGTAGTCCTTGAACCTCAGGCCTTTAGTGGTGTAAGGGGCATCTCCTAACCCCTCTCCCTGAGGATGTTCTGGAATCAGGACAGGCCCCTGCTGTATTACCCCTGCTGTCCAAGTTTCAGTGCTGATAACATCCACCTGTTTTCGGTGGAGAAGTGCGTGTCACTGAGCAGTTACATGTTGGGGGCAGTGTCACGGGGTGGTAAAGCATCTTTCAGTCTTCAGTGACTGGCTTTCTGGATGTTGGGTCCGCTCTCCTCTTGACCTCTGTCCATTGCCCTACCCTCCATCATCCCATTTTTCCCGTAAAATGTCTTTAAGATGATTTTGCCTTGTGGAGCCATCCAGAATCCATTTTTCCATTCTCAGCTAGGTTACCAAAGCCTATTATTACAGACCTCCATCAAATAACGTGGCAATTTTAAAGTCAGGGCTGGGGGAATGGGTGCGTGGCTGAGCTTGAGGACAGTGATGAGGCCCATGCTCACTGTGTTTTGTACCTGGGGTAAAAACCACACCGCCTGTGGGAAGTACACCTGAGCAGCATTCCAGCCACATCCCACTTCACTGAGTGGTCCTGGCTGGCCAAGCTAGTTGATCTTTTTAAAATACTTTCCATTTGTTGTGTGTGTTAAAACTGCAGTGACTCCAAAAACAAGAGGCATTGAGGTTCAGTACTTCACCCTGCACATTTGTTCCTATCACGGACTCTCACTGAGAAAGGGGGGGAGAGAGATTTTGGATGCCCTTTTCCATTGTTACGGTCCGTTGAGGTTACTTCGAACTTGGGTAGGAAGCAAAAAGCAACTTTGTGGATAAATTTAAAACTCCTGGGGAAAAAAGCGTTGCCTTTTTAGGGTCTAAATGTTTTGGCTTTCTGTATACCTTGTTACCCTGGGCCTCCCTGTGTTTCTTTTCCAGACCCAGTGGCTTATTGGCTCAGGAACGCAAGCTTTGTCGGGATCTAGTCCATAGCAACAAAAAGGAACAGGAATTTCGTTCCATTTTTCAGCACATACAGTCAGCTCAGTCTCAGCGGAGCCCCTCTGAACTGTTTGCTCAGCATATAGTGACCATTGTTCACCATGTGAAAGGTGAGTGCAGACCCTGTCCTGTGCGAGCTCCCTTCGTGCGCGCATCATTTCCTCTGCTCAAGCAGGAGGATGAGTGGGTGCGTAAAGGAGCCTTTCGGGGCCCTTTATCTCATCAAAAGGGCCTTTGAAGCTAGGGACTCGCTCGAAGGAAAATTCCTTCCAAGGGGGAGTTTCCATTTTTTAATTACAGAGTTGAAGATTTCGAAATGCTAGTAACCTGTGATTGTGAGAATAGGTAAAATCCTTCACGTAAGGTTTAAAATGCTTGAAGAAGGAAGTATGAAGAGTGGCTTTTCCAGCACCTCTTTTTTCTTCTCTAGCAGGTGAAAGCCTTTAGAGGTCTCTCAGAGACCTTGTGGTGTGAATTTCTTCTCTGTGCTATTCTGCCATGTCCTGGGCTAACTGAGGTGGGCAGATTGGGGAGTGGTAGAGAGAAGTGATACAGCAGCTGGGTTGGGCCAGTTACAGTTATGTCTCAGACTTAAACTCCAGTGGGAGTTGGTGCTGTGATTCACAGAGAAGTGGGCTCTGGGTTTCCTCGTATCCACATCCTAAGACAGGGGAGCGACAGTGGAAATCCGATGGCCAGCACTGTACTGTCTCTAAGCCAGCCATTTTTCCTTCCCCTTTTTGGTGTGTCTATTATAGGGATTTGACTACTTGAGTCACATCTCTGTGGCTGCAGGTTCATGTAGAAGAGTTGAATATTGTGTCTGCCTTTGGGAGTAAAATGTGTTTTTCTTTGAATTCCCCACAGAGCATCACTTTGGGTCCTCAGGAATGACATTGCATGAGCGCTTTACTAAATACCTAAAGAGAGGAACTGAGCAGGAGGCAGCTAAAAACAAGAAAAGCCCAGAGATACACAGGTGAGGACTTTGGCCTTACACTGGAGGTGGCCATAAAAGCTTGCTCATCAGATAATAAACTCGTCTTGCTCTTGTTGGAGGTAGGTGGGTGCTTTAGCAGCAGAGTTTAGGGTAAACGTTCTCCAGACGCTAGGTTAGCAGTGGGTGTTTGTAGTTTGCGTGGAAAGGACATGCCTTGATGACTACAATTTCTCACTTTGGGCCTGAGGAAGACAGGCCTTTAGATATAGATGAATCCTGGGGCACCTGGGTGGTGGCTAAGTGGGTTAAGCCTCTGCCTTTGGCTCAGGTCATGATCTCAGGGCCCTGGGATCGAGCCCCGCGTCGGGCTCTCTGCTCAGTGGGGATCCTGCTTCCCTCCTCCCTCTGCCTGCCTCTCTGCCTACTTGTGATCTGTCTCTCTCTGTCAAATAAATAAAATCTTAAAAAAAAAATTTAGATATAGATGAGTCCTTATATTCTTGGGAGCTGGCAAATGGTAACCTGGGACCACTGTGAACTTTCTGCAGGTGGAGTAAATGTTAAGTTTTTTTCCAGAACCTGATAATATGGAACATATGTGTTCCATGTAGCAGTTCTTCTTTTAGAAGAATTTCCAGTGCGTAGGAGAGCTTGTAGGATTATGGCAAAGGGTTTAAAAGCCCAGCATGTTTAAAGACTGTCGCATTTGGTTTGGGAGCATATTCAGCAAATAGGGGCTTTGTCTAGAAACAAACTAGGCTGTAGCTTTAATTTCTTACTGATCAGCTCTGTTGCAGTAGGGAGGAGAACCATGTCTCTACACGTCCTGGGTCTGGGGTCTTTGGGTTGTGTGGGTATGCCAGGCAGTTTTCTCACCTAGACCTTATCTCATTGGTAAATAATGGACCATTATATTCTTTTTTTTTTTTTTTTTTTTTTAAAATTTTTTTTNNTTTTTTTTTTTAAAGATTTTATTTATTTATTTGACACAGAGAGAGAGATTACAAGTAGGCAGAGAGGCAGGCAGAGAGAGAGGGAGAGGAGGAAGCAGGCTCCCTGCTGAGCAGAGAGCCCGATGCGGGCCTCGATCCCAGGACGCTGAGATCATGACCTGAGCCGAAAGCAGAGGCTTTAACCCACTGAGCCACCCAGGCGCCCGGACCATTATATTCTTATTCCCAAGACGAAAACTGCTCTTTGAGGTTAGCAGGGCATGGATAGTTTTGATGTGAACTTAAGATTATAGGCGTGGGTGTAGGTGAGTCTTTCTTCCTGGCTGTAACAGTAACTGGGAAGGAATAAGAAGTTTCTTCAGTTTGAGTTTGAGAAGTTGGGAGGTGTGTGTGTGTGTGGGCACACACAGGATAAGATAAATACATAAGCGAAGAATATAAGTACTATATATTTGTATGTTTATGAGACATAATTGAAAGGAATGCCTAAGATTCTCTTACCCAGCTGAGGAATTTAAAATATTACCGATAGTATATTCACATTATAGGGATATTGAACAAATTTCCTGTTTTCAATTTTTAGGAGGATAGACATTTCTCCCAGTACATTCAGAAAACATGGTTTGGCTCATGATGAAATGAAAAGTCCACGGGAACCTGGCTATAAGGTGAACTGTTGCTTTGATCGTAATTCCAACAAAATGAGTGCGTTGGGCATGAACTTGACAGAAATGTGTTTGTTTAAATTACTCTCTACTTAAGTTTGTGTTTTTCTTTTAAGGATGGGCATAATTCTAAAAATGAACTACAAAGGGTTAATTTTTATTAAATGTATCAACAACCTTTGTGAAGTGGTTAGAATATGGTAAATGACCCCAAAGTCTATTGAGGTGAGCTTGAGAAAAAAAAGAGAGGAGTTTTGGAACAAGTGCCCATGATGAGAGAAGAAACTTTTTGTGATATTTTTCTGCTTGTAAGTATTATCAAATCAACTATATTACCTGCACTATTTCCAACCATGATTTCAAAAAGACATGCATGTCAGAGGAGAGTGAAATATTCATATTTTAACATGGTAGACTGTTTTAAACAGCTAGTCCAGTTTTTTTTTTCTAACATTGTACCATATTTATCATCTGTTGGTTGCTATTACTTTAAAGCTAAACATTATTTTGATAGCCCAGCTACATTTGCAATGATGTGCACGCAGAGTTATGAAGAGGGTAAAGCTTGTATGCAATCTTTTACTATGAAGTAATAGATTTGGGTTTTTTTTTTAAGTCTCTTAGTATTTATTGACCTTCATTCACATATACAGTTGAAATTTAAAATTAAAGATGGCTCTTGCAGTGCTACTGAAACCTTTTCTAAAGATACTCATCTTCAGGTCTTCCAGATGAATTTGTCTCGGTAGTCAGATGTGACGAGAGGCCCTCTGCAGTCTCTTTTTCTCTCCCAGCCCCCTTTTCTTTTTCTCCATGTCCCCACCAGCTTGGCACTGACCCTGTGAAATGCAAGGCTTTGAGACAGCAGAAGAGCGCACGCCCTCTGGCCTCGGGCCCACGCAATAGAGGTGCTGTGGGTGCACGGCCTCAGGGAGCAGCATCTGCCTTTTTTTGGGTCTTTGAAGGGTACAGAGGCCCCACTCCCTCTGAAAAACAAGATAAAAATAAACCTTATACTTCATTTCAACAAAAAGCTTAGTAGTTTGTGTGAGATGTTAATATGGAGTGAACTGCCCATTCCTTCCTCTTTTAGAGAGGTTTTACTTTCCATGAGCCGAGTCCCAGTGCTTAATGTCCCCGAATCCGCCTGGCCCTCTGTGCTCTGAGTGTCCCACGAGCTGCCGAAAACCCTTGCCCTGGTTTGGGGCACACAGCGCTGCTGCCGCTGAATCCGCAGCACACGTGCCCTGGGGGATTTGATTTAATAAAAGGAAGTCAGCAAAAAAAGAGTTTGCTTTCCTTTCTTGCTGCTGCTTTTCCCCTTTTTAAAATAAATTTTGACCTGGTATTGCCACTTTGTGGATTCTCCATTGTGGTTTTTGCTATTCCCTCTATAAAGCAATTTCTCACTGTAACTAGGCATTTTGGAAGGCTTCCAAAGTGTCCCACAGTCTCTTGTTGGGCTCCACACTGAGAGCTAATTCCAAGGAGAGGATAAACCCTTGGTGGCTGCCACAGTGTAGGTAGGGAAGGATGACATGATACCAGCATTTCCACTCTTGGTGGTCACCAGGCCTGACCCAGCCTAACCGGCCACCTTCTAAAGCTGATTTTGTCCTACTCAGCGTGTAGGCTAGCCAGAGTTATTACTGGGCCACAGAGGAAACAAACAAGGCAAGATCTATGTCTAGCATTTTCAGAAGCAGTCGTCATCATTTTAGGGAACTGGTTTGGGTTCTTTGAGGGACCCTCAGGAAGGGACTTCTGTGGGACATCCTGTATCCCTCCAAGCTTGGGTGAGGAGCCTCACACCCCCAGTGCTTCCTTTGCACCACTCCATTGGAGTAGAAACCACAGTTTGTGGGGTGGTTGAGTTGATAGCCCTGAATCCCAAAAACCTTAATTTTGATTTCTCTTTTGGCAGGCTGAGGGAAAATACAAAGATGATCCTGTTGATCTCCGCCTTGATATTGAACGTCGTAAAAAACATAAGGAGAGAGATCTTAAACGAGGTAAATCAAGAGAATCAGTGGATTCCAGAGACTCAAGCCACTCGAGGGAAAGATCAGCTGAGAAAACAGAGAAAACTCATAAAGGATCAAAGAAGCAGAAGTACGTAAGCCCCTGTTCCTTCCTTCAGACTCCTGAGTGTGGGGTCTCTTGTCTGCTCCTTCTAGGCTGTATACCAGACCTTCTAGACCAAGAGAAGTTCAGGGTTAGGAATGATAGCAGTTTCTTCCTGTATACCATGTAACCGTCAAGGTCCCTGGCTGAAAACAGAACTTCTGCATTAAAGTAGGGGTGATCCTTGTTGAAAGAAGGCCTCCTGGGAGATGGGCATTTACTTTGGCTATAGGGACAGAGTAGAAAATCACTTGGGAATTCCTTTTGGGTTGTGTTAGACATTTTCTTTGACACGTTCTTTTTCATCACAAATTTTCATGGGGATGTTATGTTTTAGAAACAGTTCAAAGTTGTTGGCTGGTTAATAACGTTGTTTTGTCAGAGAAATAGAGTGAAACTAGATAGGACAAGATTGTTGATCTTAAGTGCCTTTTAAGAACTAGTTTTGCAGACACTTCCAGGTAAGGTGTTGCAAATATCCTTTAAACAAAGGTAGCATTGTCGAACGTCCTAGGGCAGCATTCATGCCAAGGTCCTGTCGTTTCTGTTTACATCTGTGAAAGTTTCGTGACTTTTCAGTCATGTCTCATTAAACATGGAAGAGTTGAAGCCCTACACTTTTCCATATGAAGCAACACCACTTTTTCTGTTTGTGAACTTTAGTCGGCAAGCATTTTTATATCCATCTTCTGATAACAGTCCTTTGAGATAAGTTGGTCCCTTGGTGTGGTACCTGTTTTGCCCATTGTGGAAGATGAGCCAAGCTCCTAATGATTTGTCTAAGATGACACAGTTAGCAGCTGACATCAGAACCCAGATGTTCTGTTCCACGTTGTCTCCCCTTCCACTGTGCTACTTGTGCCTGGGGAGCCCTGGCAGCTTCCAGGGCTGCCTGTCGATAAGGGACTTGATCATTCTCTGCAGAGAGTGGAAGCGGCGGTACAGCAGTCCTCACCGCTGCTACTGGTGGGGAAGCAGCATTTCAGGGTTGGGTTTGGATTATTGATCCTCATTGCATTCCCTGGAACACATGCCTCTTCCTGTGACTTGCTGTGCAGCCTTTGGGACCCGAGTGTTCTGTGATTGGGGCAAGAAGAAAGGCGGTTATTCTCACTATGTCGCACCTCGATTGACAACTGTTTCTCATAGGACTGAAGGACAGCTCACCTGAGGTCACACAAGTAATGAAAGGCGGTGCTGGGACTCAGAGCTAGGGCCTTTTGGAGTCTTATTTTTTAAAATCTCTTACAATGGCACTGACAGGAGTTAAGAGTTACACATCTGAGTTATAAAAATCCTATGACAGGGCACCTGGGTGGCTCAGTGGGTTAAAGCCTCTGCCTTCGGCTCAGGTCGTGATCTCAGGGTCCTGGGATCGAGGCCCGCATCAGGCTCCCTGCTCGGCACGGAGCCTGCTTCCTCCTCTCTCTCTCTGCCTGCCTCTCTGCCTACTTGTGATCTCTGTCTGTCAAATAAATAAAATCTTAAAAAATTAAAATAAAAAAAATTAAAATCCTATGACAATAACTCAGACTTCCCCTGTTCATGAGTAAATGCTAGAAAGAGCCACTAGGGTTTAAATATTTAAGTGTTTGAGCTTCTTAAATGTCAGGGAGTGTGGTGGGAGAGGGGGCAGGATATTTTGCATAATGGAGAACAGCAAGAGAGAGGTTCCTGGCGCTTGGCTGCCTTCTCCCCGTGAGTTATCCTCTGGTCTTCGGCGCCTGGTCTTTCTGCCACCTTACAGGCAGCTAGTAGGCTCCGTCAGCACATGGCGGGGCTGGCACCGACCTCTGGTACATAGACAGTGACTCATTGTAGTAAGCTCATTCGCCCTAGTCTGTAATTTCTCTCAGATGAAGGGAAGGGCGGGAAATCACTCTGGGAAGAGTTTTGCCAGATCTGTGCTTACTAACTCACCCTGTTTGAGCTCAGTGAGAGGTGGCATGTGGAGTAGTGGTATAATTAGAGCTAGCTTTGAGCCCAGCTTCTGCTCAGCTAGGTCACCCTGAATCTCCTCTGTAAAATGGGGAACTGCTCTTGAATAGTCACAGGGGCCGTTGACTGCCTGCTGCTCTGTCACTGTGGAGTGTTGAAGCATGTTTGTTTGTTCAGTCTCGAGAAAAGGCCCACGAGGCAGATCGTGTTCTTCCTATGAGAAATAAAGGTAATGTGAAGTACCCAGTACATCAGGGCTCCCAGTGCAGGCTTCCTTCTGCCCTTCTAGTTCATGCACACGTATCACACCGGGCCATGTTCTCTTCCTCTTGCTCTGCGTGTCCCCATGTTCTTCACAGGCTAAGACTCAGAATTGAGAGGAAACTCCCTAGGTGTTCTGGGCGGGTAGTTGGGGGCGAGTTTTGAGGTTGTGCATCTTCAGTGTCTTCATCACAGAGACCTGCTCCTGATTGTCCTGTGCATCTTAACCGGTGAGACCCCAGCCAAGGGCTGTCCCCTAGCGCCGAGTGATTTAAATCCCTTGCTCTTCTGTTTTCACAGGAAGCACCGGAGAGCACGAGACCGGTCCAGATCCTCCTCCTCTTCCTCCCAGTCCTCCCATTCCTACAAAGCGGAAGAGTACACTGAAGAGACGGAGGAGAGGGAAGAGAGCACCACAGGCTTTGACAAGTCAAGACTAGGGACCAAAGACTTCGTGGGTCCAAGTGAAAGAGGCGGCAGAGCTCGAGGGACCTTCGTAAGATACCCTCCCCACCCCACTGCTCCTGCCAGTTCTAGTTATGTAATTATCAGTTTACTAGTTTTGTTACCCTTGCTACAAGTAATCCAGGCTCTACATCCAGAATCTCTGGTGCCCCTCTTCCCCAAGCTTTCTGCTTTTAGTTATTTTTCTCTTCATAATCTCTTACCTAGAAAGTCTCTTGGGGCTTCTGGCCACTGAATTTCCCCATTTACCTTGACTGCTGCTGTGTCTGTAGGGAAGGCCTTGTGCCGTGTAGTTCTCTGCCTGGGCCACAGACCTGAGCAGAAAGGGAATGACTAGAAACCACTTGACTAGCTGATCAGCTAGAGGACCGCTGTCTTGTTCTGTGCCGGAGAGGCATTTGAGCAGAAGGCAGGGGATGGTTTTTCTCCACTCCTGACACAGTCCTTTGTATCTTTTCCCCATTTATGCCACAGCAATTTCGAGCCAGAGGGAGAGGCTGGGGCAGAGGCACCTACTCTGGTAACAACAACAACAACAGCAGCAACGATTTTCAAAAGAGGAACCGGGAGGAGGAGTGGGACCCTGAGTACACACCCAAAAGCAAGAAGTATTACCTGGTATGTGTCTGGGGTAACCAGGAAGGGCCAGGGGGCCTCTGGCGCCCAGCGTGGCTGATCCCGAGGCTTCATCGGTCTGTCCAGAACTGTGATGAAAGGCGTGTGCAGGCGTCCTGCGCTGCAGGGATGTGTGCTTCGGGGATAGTGCGGTGCTGGCCAGAGGCGTGTTCTCCTGTGAGGCGGGATCTTGGCCTCATCTGAGAGGTGTGTGGTTCGAGGATAAGCAAGAAGGGTTGCCCTGGCCTTTTGAGTTGGGAGCTGGTCAGATTGCTCACCCACATTCGGCCGCCCACCAGCCTTTATCCAGGGACGGAGTCCTCGCTCTCCCCCAAGTCCGAAGTTCACGCTGTCACTCCCTCGTGTGAGATAGAAAGGACAGCGCAGGATCTCTTCAAGGGAGAGGCTCTGTCTCCAGAATGAAATGTCACTGGGGCGTCTCTCTCTGAGCTGTTGGTCGCTCCTAGGTAGCAGGCACTTTCTGCTCGCCCCTCCCTCGCTCCCGTTGGGGCTCCTTTAGGCTGGGTTACCTGGCCAGGGAGTAAGTTCCGTCAGCCTTGCTGTACGAACAGCAGGCTCAGGTCCAAGCAGAAGGGACTCGGAGTGTTGTAACTGAGGTAGGCCTGCGGCTGAGGCTGCCTTGTGCCCAAGCAGGGCCGGCGCGGGGCTGTACCGGCAGCTGCACAGGTTTTGTCGATGACTACACAGCCACCTTCCCTGTTCCGGGGAGGCTGGGAGCTGCTTGGAGATTCCTCGGGGACCCTTGGGCCTGTATCTAGGGGAAAGTTGGTGCTGTGGAGGGGGGAAGGTGAAAGCCATCCGAGTCCTCCTCCCTGTCCCCATCTGCCGCGTGCAGGAGCATCGTCAGCCTCCTGCTTTTAGGCTGTTGAACGAGCAGCCCTGGCAGGAAGCAGCTGGCCCTCTTGCTGAGTTGGTCCCAGGAGCCTAAGATCCCACTTGGGATGGTTTAGAGGTTTTGAAGCCATGGAGCTGATGAGGCCAACAATTAGAGTTTTCAGAGTGCTTTCTCACTCATTCTGTCATTGGAGCCCTTCTCTCTCATGTGATCATCAGAGCAGGATCGAGATGCAGACTGGGGTTTTCCTGCTCTGCCACAGTGCCTCTGCATGGAATTGCAGGGCAGGGAGAGAAGATGGGAGGCCGGGTTCCAGGTCCTACCTTGGCCACTCATGGGTCTGAGACCATGAGCAGGTCATTTTGCCTTTGGTCTCACTGTTCTTGGCTGGGATGGGCAAGAGCTTGCGCCCCAATGAGCTACCTGACATCCCAGACCATAGTTCATGTTTTGGTGTGTGCTTGGCTTTCTCAGACCCATCTTTTGAGACCTGGAATATTAAGTAATGTGAAGTCACCTAAAGTTCCTTTGCACAGTGGAGGGTGATGATGATAGGGTAGATGTGAGAGTTAAAGGAGATGACGCAGGTGAAGGTCTCTCAGGGCTCAGTGTAGGTTTTATCATCATTACTGTAATGCCCAGCTGCTGCCTCAGAATGCCTCAGGCACCCAAAGGAATATTCTCTTGGCTCTGAATCAGTCGCATTTTGGAGTAGGGGACGGGGAGGAGGACAGAAAAGGGACAGAAGGTGGGGTGGGGTAAAAGGTTGGTTTGAGAAAGTCTCATTTGAGTGAGAAGAGGGTTCTGGCTACTCTTGTTCACTCAGGGATTGATGGCAGTTTTCTTTTCTCTCAGCATGATGACCGTGAAGGTGAAGGCAGTGAGAAGTGGGTGAGCCGGGGCCGGGGCCGAGGAGCCTTCCCCCGGGGTCGAGGCCGGTTCATGTTCCGGAAATCCAGCACCAGCCCCAAATGGGCCCACGACAAGTTTAGTGGGGAGGAAGGGGAGATTGAAGACGACGAGAGCGGGACAGAGAACCGAGAAGAGAAGGACAATTTACAACCCACAACTGAGTAGGGGCCGCTCTGATGGGAGCCCCTGCCCAGGGGAGAGAGGGCGCTGGGAAGATGGCTGGTGAGGAGCAAAACAGAGGAGCCTCAAGATTGCAAAAATCCCACCCCTACCCCCCCACCAGCCAGCCGCGCAGAATCCTACTACAGCCAGAATCCTACAGCCGAAAGCATCCCTGGCGCTGCGTCCCACTGGACAGAGGCGGCCGGCCGAGGAGCCTGGGGTCAGGCCCGGCTCTTGAGCAGAACACAACACATTGGGCTTTAGCTGTGTTTCTCATTTGTTGTTGGTGTGTGGGGTGGGGGCTGGGGTAGGGAGGGGAGAGCGATACTTGGATTTTGGTTTGTTCCCTATTAGAAACCGACAGTTTTGTTCTTACTTTCATTTGGAGCTAAGAGGACTAATTTGATGATTTTCGATCTCTTCTTCCTTATCCTGATTTTAAAAGCCCTTCTTCTTCTTCTCTTTTTTTTTTCTTTTTTTAGGCATATGTAGTAATAATAGCAGAAAGATTTAATTTGGGCAACTTTGATTCTTCAAAGAGAAAACAAAGCATGTGAATAAACATTGAAGTGTTCACCTCAGTTTGGGACCAAACTGCTTGGATCTTTGTAAAAATCAGTTTTGTATGTCGAGGAGGAGTTCAAGGCCTTTCTGACCACCTTGTGTTCCCCTTTTCTGCACAGCCATGTATCCCATGGCTGCCAACCACACCCCATGTGTCCCCCCACCCCAATATTTTCTGGTTTTTTCTGGGCTGGGCATCCCATTCTCCACCAGCAGCTCCAGTATCCCAAACTTTGTAGTCCTGCTGATCCTCTCAGCAACAGGGGTGGAAACTGGTCGGCAGTTTCTGGTCTGTTTTCTAAGAAACTTCTGAATTCTATTATCTTTACAAATATAAGATGAGAAAATAATTTTTTCAATATTTTTTATTAATCTTTTTATAAAATGAAAAGAAACTCCTATGATCGATTAAGGAAGGTGGTTATGGCTGGGTGGTTTGTGGGGGTTTGTTTTTTCTTTTCCTTTTTTTTTTTTAACCTTAAGCTTTAAGTTGAAACATTCTTGGATGTTTGGGGGGAAAACATCCTCTTAAAATGGGTCCTTGTGCTTGCCTTCTGGGGAGGCGGTCCTGAGCAGGTGAATCATATGGCATTTATGCATATGTTATATGCGGACTGCACCCACCTCTTCTCCCCCCCCCAACCTTTGCCTCTTGGGTTGTGCTTCTTTCCCCTTACTTTGCTACATTTCTATAGTTAAGTTGGTTTTACTTGAATGATTCATGTTTAGGGGAAAAAAGAATGAAACACCCTTAAAATTTGTTTCAACTCCTCCTGCAAATAAAAAAATAAATGAAGAAGGCAGATGTAAATTGACTCTGGTCATTGTCACCCTTAGTGTGTGTGTGTGTCTTGTGTGTCTGTGTGTGTGTATCTGTGTGTTTTGGGGGAGAGTATCTACTGTAGCAGCTTCAGGGAACCTGAAAGACAAAATGTCTGTCAGGGCTGTCCCTGAGGCTGTTGCTTAGTTCTATCCTCATCAGTGCCATGCTCGGTGGTTCTGGGAGGAGACTGTGCCACCCTTTGCTGGCTAGTAACTCATTGCTACCCTGGTGGTTGTACTTCATCCGGTACCTTGGACAGCCTAAGAGAACCAGATTCTTGCACTGTGGTGTTATGGGCAAGGAAGGACTTTGGCTTCCAGAGTGGTGGGGCAGGGATCAAGGGTCGTGGATAACAGGCTCAGCCTTCTGTGTTCACCGCTGAGCAGAAAGATTACCAGAAAGCCCAGCCAGGATGAGACTGGCACCAGATGGGCCCTAAACTTTAGGCCTTGCTGGCTCTGGCCTTGGCTATGAATGAGCAGGGGCCTCGAGCTTTTTTCTTGTCCTTTCCCAAGGAGAATCTGGATGTGTTTTATGAAACTGAACAGCCCGGTGGCACTCTGTGACCTGGGGTGGGGTTATAGGGAGAACGTGCCTTCCAGGGAAAGCAGGTTTGGAATAGAATTGAGTAGCAGCTTTGTGCGCACAGAGCAGCCACCCCTCCACGCAGGGCCTGCCTCAGAGCAGTTGCTGCCTGCTGGGGGCCCCACCCTGGTATGTGCCTCTCCTACCTCTTCCTCTGCCGCTCCAGGCTTGCCAGCGGGGAGAAGGTAGACCAGGAAAGGCTTTGTGCCAGCGGTGGGTGGGAGCCTCAGGGCCTATGGCTGTGGCTGCCAGAGGGAGGAGAAGCGGCTAGACTGGAATTTAAGTGACGAGGCCAGGAAGAGCGTGTGGGGGAGCTGTGGCCCCAGCGCTGGCCAGAGACCCTGGCGTCTTCGTTCCAGGGTTGGGGGCCGAACCTGCTGAGCCAGGCCACCCCCTCTCCCACACCCACTCCCAGCACCTGGGGCCGACCTATCCGCTAGCGTCCCCGCCTCCTTCGCTTCACAACCTGGCAGCTCGTCCCACCCTGGCCCGGCCCAGTACTCGGCCGCCTGCGGGACAGCACTGTACTCCCAGCCCGGCTCTGGAGCGGGACCCGGAAGCTATGGGTATGTGTAGAGGGTCTGGTGTGGCGGAAAAGGCGCCACCACCCCGCTCTCCCTCCCGCTGTCCTTCATGCGGAGGCCGGGACTCGCCCCTAAGCCAGTGTGCCCAGACCGGTCCCTTCTGAGCTGCGCCCCGGCCCCGTCCTTCGCCCGCAGAGGTGCTGGTCCTGGCCGGATACCGCGCGCAGAAGGACGACGAGCTGAATCTGGCGCCCGGGGACGTGGTCCGGCAGGTGTCCGAGGGGCCCGCGAGGGGCTGGCTGCGCGGAGAGCTGGGGGGTCGTTGTGGTCTCTTTCCCGAGCGCTTGGTGCAGGTGAGGCCAGGCCGCAGGTCGGGTGGAGGAGGGTCTCAATGCGTGCCCCCACGGAGCTCAGAGCTGCCCCCCGCCGCCCCCCTCCGTTTCCTTGCGTTCATTTCCAGGAGATCCCGGAGTCCCTGCGCGGCGCGGGGGAGGCGCCGAGCCCGCGCTGTGCGCGCCGCCGAGGTGAGCGCCAAGCCGGGTGGGCGGGCGCGCGGAGGCCGTGAAGGGCGCGGCTCTGGGCGGGACCGCGGCTCTGGGCGGGGCCGC
>LNAC01000108.1:1777959-1793008 GCA_002007465.1 Ailurus styani
TCTTGGGTACAATGCTCCGCCTTAGGGCGGAGCCTGGGGGCTTGTGCGGGTGCGTCCCCGGCCCGCCCCCCTTCTCCCACCTCAGCGACTGGGGCGCGTGGTTCCAGCGGCCTCTCATTCTGTCTTTTGTCTGACCCCAGATCGCCCCGCCAAATCTCAGGGCCCCCAAAGATGGTGCAGGGTGAACTTCAACTACAGCCCGGAGCAGGCAGACGAGCTGAAGCTGCAAGCTGGGGAGATTGTGGAAGTGATAAAGGAGGTGAGCGGCGAAGTGATGAGAGGCTTTGGGCGGAGATGCTGGAGCATGTCCCTGGGTGAGGGAGGTGTGAAGAGACGGTGTGGGCTTTGGGGATGCTGAGGGGCGCCGAAATGGGAAAGTGAGGGAGCAAGGGAGGAGGGGGCATCGGGCAGAAGCGGGGCAGAAACAAGGGTAGAAGAATTCTCGAGAGACCCTTGGGGCAGAACCAGATGGCCCTGCGTCCTCCCCCTCCCCAGATTGAGGACGGCTGGTGGCTGGGGAAGAAGAACGGGCAGCTGGGAGCCTTCCCATCCAACTTTGTGGAGTTGCTGGACAGTGGGCCCCCAAGTGAGACCTGCACCCTGTGACCCCGTGAACCCCTGTGACCAGACACTGCAGTCTCCATTGACTCTTCCAGTGGCCTGAGCCTGTGATCCACACATCCTGACCCTGTCACACAGCCCTTTGACCTCTCCCATGACCTAAACTGACTTAGCACACCCCCTAACCTCACTGTCCCCACCAGGCCTCGGGAACCCAGACATGCCTTCAGTCAGCCCTGGTTCCCAGCGGCCTCCCAAGGTAAATTGGGTGTGGGGGGCACAGATGTGGTGAGTTCCTCTTGGAGGGGTGGAGGCTTAGCTTGTTCCTCCCTCCCCTTGCCCCCACTAGCTGAGCAGTCTGACCTATGACAGCCCTCCAGATTACCTACGGACAGGTGAGCACCCAGCCAAAGGGTTCCTGGGAACCCCGTCCTTTGAGCCTAGCTGACTTGGGGAAGGGGGAACCCAACTAAGCTGATGGGGGAGGGAGCGCCTGACTGATCTGGAGAGAGGAGTTGGCTTTAGTGGACTGACCACCCCCCTACAGTCTCCCGCCCTGAGATCTACAGGGTCCTGTTCGATTACCAGCCTGAGGCTCCGGATGAGTTGGCGCTGCGGAGGGGGGACGAGGTGAAGGTACTGAGGAAGGTAGGAAAGCACAGGGCAGGGGGGAGGTGGCAGGAAGGGCACGTTGAGAAGCGGTGGGACCCAGGGAGGCAGGAGCTTCGGGATCTGGCTCACCTCCCCATTGTGTCTTATTCTCCCAGACCACGGAGGATAAGGGCTGGTGGGAAGGAGAGTCTCAAGGCCGAAGAGGAGTTTTCCCTGACAACTTTGTGCTCCCGCCACCCCCCGTGAGTAGGGGGGCAGGGATTCAGGTTGGGGGTGGGGGGCAGGCAGGCTACCCTGGGCAAAGTTGGGGGTGAAGGTGCTCAGTGGACATTCAGGCTACCCCTAAATGACAGTGGATCTAGAAAGGTGGAGACTTTTCAGATTCTGATAACCTTCTTCTTCACAGGTCAAGAAGCTGACCCCACGGAAAGCGGTGTCTCGGGAATCAGGTGGGTGCCCAGGAAGCCTGGGAAGCCGGGCATTTGGGTGAGATGGGAGGTGGAAATTTGCTCCCTGGGGCCCCACCAGTTTAGTTGCCCACAAACACCCACAGCTCCCCAGCGGTGCAGTATTGTAGCCCCTCAGGAGCTACCTCTCTGTGGGTTAAGGACCCGGTAGGTATATATGTGGGTCATTGTGTAGGAATGTGTCAGTTTGTGTGTTCATATTTCTTTGTGTGTTTTGAGAATGTGGCTATCAACATATTTAGATTTGTTTCACTTTGTAAAGAAATATAGAGATCAATGAGTCTGTGTCTTTGAGACTGTGTTGTGTGTTTGCATGTCATATGAATGTGTAAGTGAACAGTCCCACGGGGATGTTTTACTTATCTTTCAATATAATACTTCACACATGCCAAAACTGCACATAATGTGTTTTAAAGCTTAATAATGGACACCCATGAACATTCGTGATCTGTCACCAAACCCAAGAACTAGAGTATTACTAATGGTTGCTGTGCTCCTTTTCCTTCCCATTCTGCTCCCTCCCCCCCCAAAAGATAGCCACTATCCTGAATTTTGTTTTTATAATTCCCTTGACTTTTTAGATTTACTTACCTATGTATATGCCTAAATAATGTATCAATTAATTTTTGCTTGTTTTTGAGCTTGATAAGAATGGTTTCATGTTTTTAGTCTTCTGGGACTTGCTGTTTCTAATCAACATTATATTTCTAAGATTAATCCATGTTGTATCTAGATATAAATTCTTTAATTTTTCTATGCTGTATAATATTCCTTGCCGGGAATTTACCCCAGCTTATGTATGTTTCTGGTCTCCTCCTGATGTTAGCTATTTTCATTGTTTCTAGTTTTTGTTACAACAAACACTGCTGCCATGAACATTTCTTGCCTGTGTTCTGGTGTGCAGGTGCAGTCATTTCTCTAGAATATAATACTAGGAGTGGCATTCTAGATTGTAGGGTTTGTGAATGTTCAACTTTTATGAGATAAAGTCAGTTTGGTTTTTAGAGTGATTGTATACCTTAACATTCCACCTTTGTCGTGTGAGAGCCTTTTATTCCAAATCCTCTTCAACACTTGGTTTTATCAGATTTTACATTTTTTGTGTGAATCTAGTAGGTACAAAATAACATCTCATTGTGACTTCATTTGCATTTCCCTGGTTATAATTAATTGGAGTTCTTTATATATAATGAATACCAATCCTTTGCAGGTTACACACCTTACAAATGTTTTCTCTCATTGTGGCTTGTCATCTCTTTTTTGTATAATGGTGTTCTGTGATGAATGGGAGTTCTTAATTTTAATGTAGACATATCGGTCTTTCATGGTTAGCAGGTTTTTCCTTGTCTAAGAAATCCTTCCTGCACCAAGTTCAGAAAAAGTCATTTATATTTTCTTTGAAACTTTTAAAGTGTTGCCTTTTGTTTTTAAGTGCCTTTATCTTTGTGGCATTGATTTTTAATGAGTGACCCAATTCTAATTTTTTCCATATGGGCAATGAATTGTTCCAGCACCATGTATTACTTTCTGCTTATAAGTTTTACTCAACTTTTATGAGATTTCTTTCTAGATACCTCAGATTTTTTTGCTGAGTCTTTTAAAAAATTAGATAGGGGCGCCTGGCTGGCTCCATTGGTGGAGCGTGCCACTCTTGATCTTGGGGTTGTGAGTTTGAGCCCCATGTTGGTGTAAATATTACTTAAAAATAAAATCTTAGGGACACCTGGGTGGCAACATCGGTTGAGCATCAGCCTTTGGCTCAGGTCATGATCTTAGGGTCTTGGGATGGAGGCCCACGTGAGGCTCCCTGCTCAGCAGAGTCTCCTTCTCCCTCCCCATCTGCCTCTGCCTCTCACCCCTGCTCATGTTCTCTCTCAAATAAATAAATAAGATCCTTAAAATCATTAAGTTTTGGGCGCCTGGGTGGCTCAGTGGGTTAAAGCCTCTGCCTTCGGCTCAGGTCGTGCTCTCAGGGTCCTGGGATGGAGGCCCGCATCGGGCTCTCTGCTCAGCAGGGAGCCTGCTTCCTCCTCTCTCTCTCTGCCTGCCTGTCTGCCTACTTGTAATCTCTCTCTCTGTATGTCAAATAAATAAATAAATAAAGTCTTAAAAAAAAATCATTAAGTTTTATTTTAAAATATCCTTCTGTTTATTTCAGGAATATGGAAATGTATTGATTTTTGTATATTGATTTTATAGCTGGTCATGGTACTAAAAACTGATTATTTCTAATAACTTATCTGTACTTTTCAAAAAATTTTTTATTTATTTGAGAGGGAGAGAGAAAGCAAGAGAGAACATGAGCGGGGTGAGGGGCAGAGGGAGAAGCAGACTTCCCGCTGAGCGGGAAGTCCAATGCGGAGCCTGATCCCAGGACTCTGAGACTGTGACCTGAGCCTAAGGCAGACGCTTAAGCAACTGAGCCAGCCAGGCAACACCCCCCAACCTTTTTTTTTTTTTTAAGATTTATTTATTTATTTCATATAGAGAGTACAAGTGGGAGGGGAGAGGGGGAGAGAATCTCAAGCAGACTCCATGCTGAATGTGGAACCCAATGCGGGGCTCGATGTCATGACCTGAACTAAAACCAAGAGTCAGATGCTTAACCGACTATACCACCCAGGTGCCCCTATCTTGAGCTTCTTCTTCTTCTTCTTTTTTTTTTTTTAAGATTTTATTTATTTATTTGACAGAGACACAGGGAGAGAGGGAACACAAGCAGGGGAAGTGGGAGAGGGAGAAGCAGGCTTCCTGCCAAGCAGGGAGCCTGATGCAGGGCTCCATCCTAGGACCCTGGGATCACGACCTGAGCTGAAGCCAGATGCTTAACGACTGACCACCCAGGCGCCTGACCACCCCTATCTTTAGCTTCTTAGTAAGTTTTCTATGAAGACAGTCATGCATGTCATCTGTGACTAATGACAATTTTGCTCTATGTTTTCCACTCCTTAGGTCTTTTCATTTTATTTTCTCATTTTACTATAGTGGCTAGGGGCTCAACACGCTACGGATAGAAGTTGTCATGTTGGGGCGCCTGGGTGGCTCAGTCATTAAGCATCTGCCTTCAGCTCAGGTCATGATCCCAGGGTCCTGGGATCGAGCCCCACATCAGTCTCCCTGCTCTGCGGGAAAGCCTGCTTCTCCCTCTCCCACTCCCCCTGCTAGTGTTCCCTCTTTCGCTGTATCTCTCTCTGTCAAATAAATAAATAAAATCTTAAAAAAAATAAGTTGTCATGTTAAACATCATTACCATGTTCCTGACTTAAAGAGGAATGTTTCCAGCTTTTCTCCTTTAACAGTGAGACTTACTTAGATCCTTTCTTTCCCCCCCTTATTTATTTATTTATAAAAAGATTTTATTCATTTATTTGACAGAGAGAAAGAGAGCACACAAGCGGGGGGGCGGGCAGCAGGCAGAGGGAGAGGGAGAAAACAGACTCTCCGCTGAGCAGGGAGCCCGTTTTGGGGCTCGATACGAGGACACTGGCATCATGACCTGAGTGGAAGGCAAACACTTAACTGACCGAGTCACCCAGGTGTCCCTAGATCTTTTCTTAGATACTTTTTTTTGGTCCAATTAAGAAAGGGCCCTTCTATTTCTAGTTTATTTAGAATTTTTATTAAGCGTGTATGCTGAATTTTTTCAGATTTTTAAAAAGATTTTATTTATTTATTTGACAGAGAGCGATCACAAGTAGGCAGAGAGGCAGGCAGAGAGAGAGGTGGAAGCAGGCTCTCCACTGAGCAGGGAGCCCAATGTGGGGCTCGATCCCAGGACCCTGAGATCATGACCTGAGCTGAAGGCAGAGGCTTAACCCACTGAGCCACCCAGGCGCCCCTTTTTTTCAGATTGTTTATGTGAATCTTTTGGAATGATTTCTCTGAGTTTTCTCCTTTAATCTGTCAATGTGATAAATGACATTTGTAGAATGTTCTGTTATTAAGCCACCCTTGTATTCTTGGGATAAATTCAAATTGGTCATGGTTTTATTATCTTTTCATATACTGTTGGAATATTTTCCCAGTTTTTCTTAAGGTTTTTGCATTTATTTTTACTTGTTTTTTTTACTTATTTATTTTTACTATTATGAATATTATACTGGCCCCATAAATGAGTTAAGGGGTATACATTTTGTTTTATAATTATCTGATAGATCTTAAAAAGATGGGCATTATTGTGGGGGCGTGTGGCTGGTTCAGTCTGAAGAGTGTACGACTCTTGATCTCAGAGTTGTGAGCTTGAGGCCCACACTGGGGGTAGAGTTTACTTGGGGAGAAAAATATGGGAATCATCATTCCTTGAGAGTTAATAAAACTTGCCTGTAAATCCATCTGGCCCTGTTTTTTGTTTTGTTTTGTTTTTTCCATCATGGGGAGATTTTAAACTATTTCAATTTCTTTTTCCTTTTCTTTTTTTTTAAATTTTTTTTAATAGTTATGGGAAAGTTTGGCTGAAATTCTTTCTTTTTTTTTTCTTGTTTTGTTTTTTGTTTTATTTGGCTTAAATCGACAGAAGTTAATCTCTCACAGTTCTGGGGGCTAGAAACCCAAAATCAAGATGTTGGCATAGCCATGTTTTCTGTGAAGAGTCTAGGAGCAGTATCTTTCCTTATCTGTCAGCCACTGGTAGTCACCGGCAATCCTTGGCTTACAGATTTATCTACCACTCTTCTCTGCCTGTCTTCATGTTGTTGTCTGCACTGTGTGTGTGTGTCCAGATTTTCCTCTTCTAATAAGATCACCAGTCACTGGTTTAGGGTCCTGATAGAATGTGACCTCCTCTTTTTTTTTTTTTTTAAGATTATTTATTTATTTGACAGAGAGAGAGAGAGAGAGAGAGAGAGAGAACACAAGCAAGGGGAGTGGGAGAGGGAGAAGCAGGCTTCCCTCTGAGCAGGGAGCCCGATGTGGGGCTCGATCCCGGGACCCTGGGACCATGACCTGAGCTGAAGGCAGATGCTTAATGACTGAGCCACTGAGCCACCCAGGCGCCCCAAGTATGACCTCCTCTTAACTTGATTACATTTACAAAGACCCCTTTACAACTGCTGTTCAAACGGCTCCACCTTGGAACTCAGATGGGAGGAAGTCTTGCATTATAGTTTTTTTTTTTTTTAAGATTTTATTTATTTATTATTTATTTATTTGAAAGAGGTAGAGAGCACAAGTAGGCAGAGTGGCAGGCAGAGGGAGAGGGAGAAACAGGCTCTCCGCGCAGCAGAGAGCCCGATGCGGGACTCGATCCCAGGACCCTGGGATCATGACCTGAGCTGAAGGCAGAGGCTTAACCCACTGAGCCACCCAGGCGCCCACATTATAGGGGTTCTTGCACAGACAGTGTTCTTTCTGTCTCCTGGTCCCTGGGTAACAACGTCTGGCCAGGAATCTGGCTAAAATTCTTGAATCAATTTTATTTTCATTTTTATCTTTTTAATTATTTGGTTTATTTATTTATTTATTTATTTTTATTTTTTTAAAGATTTTATTTATGCATTTGACACAGAGAGAGAGATTACAAGTAGGCAGAGAGGCAGGCAGAGAGAGAGGAGAGAGGAGGAAGCAGGCTCCCTGCTGAGCAGAGAACCCGATGTGGGCCTCGATCCCAGGACCCTGGGATCATGACCTGAGCCGAAGGCAGCGGCTTTAACCCACTGAGCCACCCAGGCGCCCAATTATTTGTTTTTAAAGTAATCTCTACACCCAGTGTAGGACTCAAACTCACAACCCCCAGAGCAAGAGTCTCACGCTCCACTGACTGAACCCCCCAGGTGCCCCGAGAGAAACCTTTTCTATTGCAACCTTTGTTTTCAAGGTTCACCCGTGTTCTAGTATGTGTTGTACTTCATTCCTTTTCGTTGTCCAGTAAAATTCCGTTGTGTGAATGTACAACATTTTATCCATCTGTTTGCTGGTGGACATTGGGTGGTTCTTACTTTTCAGGGCAGGAACATTTGTGTACAGGTTTTTGTGCAGCATGTTTCCATTTCTGTTGGGTATATGTCTAAGGGATCTCTGGGTCCTATGATAGCTCTGTGTTTAGCTTTTTTTTTTTTTTAAGATTTTATTTGTTTATTTATTTGACACAGAGAGAGATCACAAGTAGGCAGAGGCAGGCAGAGAGAGAGGGGGAAGCAGGCTCCCCACCGAGCAGGGAGCCCGATGCGGGCCTCGATCCCAGGACCCTGAGATCATGACCTGAGCTGAAGGCAGAGGCTTTAACCCACTGAGCCACCCAGGCGCCCTGTGTTTAGCTTTTTTAAAAAATTTATTTATTTTATTTCTTAATTATTTTTTTTATTTGACAGAGAGAGAGAGATCACAAGCAGGCAGAGAGGCAGGCAGAGGGAGAAGGGAGAAGCAGGCTCCCTGCTGAGCAGTGAGGCCGACTTGGGGCTGATCCCAGGACCCTGAGATCATGACCTGAACTGAAGGCAGAGGCTCAACCCGTTGAGCCACCCAGGGGCCCCTGTGTTTAGCTTTGAGAAGAACCGTCATACTGTTTTCCAAAGTGCTTGTCGCATTTTACATTCACACCAGCAATGCAAGACAGTTCTACTTTTTCTACATTTTCTACATTTTCTCCAACATTTGTTACCCTCTTTGTTATTATAATCATCCTTGTCAGTGTGGGGTGGTATCTCATTATGGTCCTGCTCCACCTTTCTCTGCGCACTTAAATGTGGAGCGTCTTTTCATAGGTTTATTGCCAATTTGTTTATCTTTCGGAGAAATGTCTATTTGTGTCCTTTGCCTCTTTTTAAATTGGGTTTTTTGACTTTTGACTATTGACTTCTAGAGTTTTTAATGAATCTTGAGAAAAGCACCTTATTGGGCATAGACTTTGCAAATATTTTCTCCCATCCTATTGTCTTTTCACTTCTTAGTGTTGTCCTTTATTATTATTTTTTAATTTTTTTTCAAGATTTTTATTTATTTGACAGAGAGAGATCACAAGTAGGCAGAGAAGCAGGCAGAGAGAGAGGGGGAAGCAGGCTCCCCGCTGAGCAGAGAGCCTGATTCGAGACTCGATCTCGGAGCCTGAGATCCTGACCTGAGCTGAAGGCAGAGGCTTAACCCACTGAGCCACCCAGGTGCCCTCTTACTGTTGTCCTTTAATGCACAAAAGTTTTACATCTGAAGAAAGTCTCATGTCTCTATTTTATCTTTGGTTGCTTGTGGTTTTGGTGTCCTCTCTATGAAACCAGTGCCAAGTCCAAGGCTACACCCTAAATTGAGTGACCTCTCTTCTACTGTGGCAGTGAAGCTGCCAATCCTTACAACTGGCCTGCTCTGCAGCGCGTCTGCATAGACCAGACTGGCAGGGCAGGGGCAGGGATGGGGGCAGGTGTGGGCAAGGATGCCACCAAGTGTAAATGCTTCTCAGGTTATCCTATGCCTTTGGTCAATTTCCAGAGCACGGAAATGGTGGTTTTGTCCAGCTTTCTAGTTGCCTTTCGAGGTGAGGATTTGTCTACCACGTCATTCAGTCGTAGTCAAACCCCCTTCATTATGCCTTCCTTTTCCCACTGCTTTCAAATGTTCTGTTCCTTGTCTCACTATGCTTCCAGCTTACTAATTCTCTCCCTGGCTTTTTGGCTGTGTTTTACCTGCTATTTAACCTATATTGCATTTGATTTATTTCAAAAATGCTGTTTTTCATCTCTAGTGGCTCAGTTTTCCTCCCCTGCCCCCAGATTCGCCTGTTTATTTCCCATGGTCCCTTTGTTGCATGCCCCATAGCACAGCTGTGTTCTCTGACAATTCCAGTACCTGCCACATGTCATGTCTGCTGACTCCCATTCTCAGTGGCCTCCCTTCTCGTGTGTTTTGTGATCTTGGTGTGTGAGCTTAGGGCTTGATCCCAACCTGAGGGAGTTCCTGCTCAGGAAGGGAAAACTTCTTCCAGAGAGGACTTGCGTCTACTTCTGCCAGGAGCCAAAGGGCACCAACCACCAGAGACCACCAGAGCCCTCTAGAAGGAAGGGGTGTGCAGAGGTGGCACTGCTGCGTAGCTACCAAGCTTGGGGCCTGGGAGGGGGTCAGGGGGCGCCCCCCTGGGGTATCAGCTCCTCATCACAGGCCCAGGCTCCGGAGCCACAGTAGTGTGGCCCTCCTGCTACCTTTCTGGCCTCAGTTCCTCCCTTTTTTTGGATCTCCCCCACTTCTCTGAGGTCCACCAGTGCCTCAAAATTGTATCCTCCGGGGGACAGAATTGCCGTCTAGTGGGAGGCCCTCCCGAGCACCTCACCAGCCAAAGTACGAGAAACTGAAGTCCGAGTGAACATTTACTGAGCTTTGACTCCATGCCCCATACTCTTCTCAGCACCTCAGTGAGGTCCCTCAAACCTCACAGTCACCCCACCGGGCCGATAGACACTGTCGTTACGCAGGTTGTACAGATGAGGATACCGGGGCACAGGGCGGCCGAGTGACACGGCCAGCCGGTCCTCACACAGCTGGCGCAGAGTGGAGCGGGGCTCCGGGGTCTACGCTGTCCCGCACTGTGCATACCGCCAGGATCCGTGTGCGTGTCTGTGTGTGAGACTGTGTGTGTGACTAAATGCCAGCAGGTGTGCAGACCTAGGCGGCTGCTCAGGAGTCCACAGATATGAAGGTCACTCCGATGTCACCTTCTCAGCACGGCCTTCTCTGACCACCCCATTTAGAATTGACATTCCCCTGTTCTTCCTTGGTAATAACCAGTAACTCTCCCACGATATAGTCTACTTTGGCTTATGTCTGCTCCCCCGGTGGAACCCAAGCTCACCCCGACTGCTGTGGGAAATCCTGGAGTGGGGGGTGGCCAGAGCCCAGGGCGGAGGCTGCTCCCCTAGCCCCGGCAAAAGGGGCGGTGCCTTGGGCTAGACTGCTTAGTGGCAGAGGTGGTGACAAGGAGTCGAGTTCAGGACCTGTCTCGAAGGTGGAGGAATCAGGTTTGGATGTACTACTGGTTTGGATGTACAGCATAAGGGAGTGAGAGAGGTCAAGGATAACTCATTTTGCCCTCTGGGCGAGTGGGTGAGTGTGGGAGGTGGGGAACACTGGAAAAGAGGCAGACTTGGGGGACGGGAAGTGAGAGGTCAGTTTTAGGTATGTTAAGTGTGTGACGCCAGTTAGCTCCGCAGGTGGAAACAGAGAGGACAGTGGGACAGGAGTCTGGAGTTCAGGGGCTAGAGATGAAAACGTGGGAGTCATTGGCTTACTGATGCTAATTAAACCCATAAAACTGGGTGAGCTCTCTTAAGGAGTACATGAGATAGAGAAGACCAAGAAGTTCTACAGAAGGTGGGGTGGATTGGGAAAAGGTTATTGCTGTGGTCTAGGAAAAAGATGAAGTCTGTACCAGGGAGGTGGCTGTGGGCACTGATCATGGAACAGGTCGTAGAAGAGTATGGATAGGAGCGCCTGGTTGGCTCAGTCCGTAGAGCGTGCAACTCTTGATCTCATGGTTGTGAGTTTGAGACACATGTTGGGCACAGAGATTACTTAAAAAAAAGAGAGAGAAAAGTATGGATAAAAAACTGGCAGGATATGAAGCCATGTCCTCTCCAGAGCCTTCCATGACAACCGTCTCCTGCTAGGTGTCCCTTTGGGTTGCTCCCACGGTTCCTCATGCCCACGTGGTATGAGGGTGGTTGGCTTCCCCCGAGTTCTGAAGAGGCAGAGTCAAATGTTCGTCTCTTGTCCCTCGTCCCCTGGGCAGAGGGCAGGGCCAGCAACTGTTAGATGGATGGATAAGGGAGTGAATGGGTGCCACACTCCCTTCTCCCCTCCCAGCTCCTATAAAGGAACCAAAGAAGGTGATGTCCCGATCGACCCTCCCTCCAGTCAGGAAGCTGGTGACAGCCCCCACTGGGCCCAGCAAAGCCAAGTAAGGAGCAGGGTGGGGGTGGGAGAAGGAGGAGAGTACAAAGGAAATGGTGCTCCCTGTCTCCCACCTCCTGGTCTGATGGGGATATGTTCCAGGCCTTCTTGGACACCCAGCGGAGACAGTCAGAAGCGCCCCTCCCGGGACTCGGGTAGGTCTCGCTGCCTCCCTCCAGTGGGAAGGAGTGGGGGACAGGGATAGGGTGGTTGTGCCGAAGGACAGGGATGGGGAGAGACTCGGGGTCAGAGGAGCCTGGACCCCTGAGGTTCTGCTCTCACAGGCGCTGGTGGCAGCTTCCTCAGCGGGGGTCCGGGCCACCCCAGTAGAAAGGGATCAAAAACCCAGGCTTCCCGGCCGCGCTCTGCAATCAGTCAGGTAAGAGGACCTGAGACACCGGAACCACGGGGCGGAGTCTGGTTCCCAGGGGTATGGCTGTGAAGGGTGAGGGATCCCAGGCCAAGGGGAACTTGACTCAAACTGTCAAGGTACCCATCCCTCAGCTGAGACCTCACCCTCACCCCCCATCACCACAGGAGGAAGAGCAGAGCAGCCTAGCAAAGGCCTCTCCTGTGAATAAAACCCCCACTCTGGACAAGACCCCCAGCCCAGAGAAGACTCTGTCTCCGGAGAAGGCCCCCATTCCAGAGGAAACCCTGACTCCAGATAAGGTCCCCATCTCAGAGGGGGCCCTGACTCTAGAGTCCAAGGCCCCAGCCGCAGAGAACCACACCCCACAGGAGGGCCTGACTCTAGACAAGGCCCCCAGCCCAGCCAGCCTCATTTCTGTGGATGAGGCCCCAGCCCCACCAGAGGATGGACTCCTTGGCCCAAAGATGGTCCCTCCTGGGGATGAGGTGCCCACCCTGGAAAAGGTCTTGACCCCTGAGCAGGTGCTCTCTGAAGAGGTCTCCACTAGAGACAACACTCAGTTCCATCACTTCTCTCCAGAGCAAGCCCTGCCGAAGTTCAAGTCTCCTGTGGCCAGTGAGGCTCCATCCCAAGAGGTCCACGTGCCAGAGGAGCCCAATCTCTGCATGACGACACACCCTCACGATCAGAGGGACAACTCCCCACTCCAGTCTGAGTCTAAGTCCAAGCCAGGGTCCATGCCTGCCCTAGAGAAGGCTACAACCCTCCAGGAGGCAGCTGGGAAGCATGAGGGAACCCCGGAAGAGGCGGCACTCCCCAAAGAGGAGGTGCCGCCCAAAGAGCAGGTGGGCCCCGAAGAGGTAGGCCCTGCTCAAAAGAATCCTCATTCTATCAAGCCGACTCCAGACTCCCAAGAGACTCCCACCCCACTTTCCTTGGTCCCGCAAAATCTCACGGACAGCAAAAGTGACAGAGGCGATATAGTGAGGCTACAGGACGAGATGGAATCTTTAAGGAGGTCGCTGGAGCGAATGGGGGTGCAGCTGGAGTAAGTGGAGACGGGGAGGAGGGGGGGCAGGGAGGGGGCCGGGCGCTCCAAGCCTGCCCAGCCCACCTCGACCTCCCGTCCGCACGCAGGAGGAAGCTGACCGACATCTGGGAGGAGCTGAAGAGCGAGAAGGAGAAGCGCCTGTTGCTGGAGGTGGGTGGGGTGCGGATCGCAGGGGGCTGGAGGCTGGCCCTCCCCTGACGGCCTGTCCTGACGCCCTCTCCCGACTAGGTGCAGATGAAGCAGGGGACTCAGGAGTCCCGGACCCGGGGCTCCATCCACGCGCAGACGCAGACGCACTGAGGGTGGGCCCGGCAGGGACCACGGCGGGACCTGGGGGCAAGTCAGGCTCCGGCCACCCACGTCCTTGGACGCGACTTTGAGAAACGCAAGAAAGTAAACTGCAGTGTACGCGCTCGCCGTGCCTGCCTGGTCCGTGCGGGGGCGGGGCCTGCGTGGCGGGGGCGGGGCCGACAGGGCCGGGCGCTCCAGGCCCTCCGCGCCCTCCGCATTCCTGGCGGTCTCTCTCCCGGGCACATCTGGCCAACATGTGGCTCCCATTACCGTTCCCAAGGCCTGCGCGCGGCTATTTTTATCCACCGGATGGCGGGGGCGGGTGGGGGGTGTCTCCTTCGACGTCTGCCGGGTGCTGGAGAAATGGCCGGCAGGAGGGGCCCAGGCAGGGTCGGGCCCTGCCCGCAGGCCCGGATTCCGGAATCCAGCTGTGCGCCAGAGGAGGTGGGCGGGCCTGCTCTCTAGCGCTCACCCCTCCCAGTTGGCCCCGTAGCCCGCTCGGCAGGACTCGGGGGAACGCACCTCTGCTCGGAGCCCAGCTCCAGCACCCACGGTTAACACGGGCCAGTAGTGCCCCAGCGTCAAAGGCAGGGTCCCGGGGCGTGCGCGCGCGCGCGCGCGCGTGTGTGTGTGTTTGCTCGCACTGATGCAGGATCCCAGAGCATTTGTAGGAACAGGGGCAAAGTGCGCTCAGGCTTTCGCCGGCAAGGAATGCATTCGTGAGGAAGGAATGCGAGTGATAACTTGTTCTGTGCGTGCGGCTGTGAGGTGGTGGAATGAGTGTTTTTTTCAGTCTGTGAACTGAACGCAAGCATGTATGCTCAGGTGTTGGGTGGGTTGATGGAGGTGGTCAGCCTGGTAAGAGTCGAGTACGGTCTCAATCGGGGTCCCCCTGCACGGCAGGAGCCTGGAGAACGTTGGGGACAGAAGTAACAGAGGGAGACTGGGTCACTGGGAATGCAGTTTTCATTGGTCACTTCATCTCTTAACCGATCCCAGGAGGGGGGCTGGGGACCCTGTGTCCTGTCCTCCCCTCCGGGCTTTCTGGAAGGACTGGGGATCCCAGAAGGTGGGAATCCAGGCCCAATGGCACTGGGGAAGCCGTGGGGACGGGGCCTCCATAGCACCATAGGCAGGGGCAGTCCCAATGTCCTGGGGCAGCTGTGAGTTCCTGCGCATGTCCAGTACGCAGAGTTCCTCGCAGCGGGAAGGGGCCGGTCAGTAATAGTGCATGCGACCCAGGGTGCCTGTAGCCGTGGGGCTGGGCCCCAGCGTGCCAGTGCCCAGCAGGTCCGGCTGCCCGGTGCGCCAGATCTCCCTCAGGATCCGTTCCCGCTCCTCCAGGCGCTGCGCCCGCTCCAGCTCCTCCGCCGAAGTGAAGACGTTGACGCTCAGCGGCCCGTCTGGCTCGGCGGTCAGCTCTGGGCCCGGCAGCGTGTCGTCGGGGCCGAGCCGCGTCACCGTGTCCTCCTCGTCGTCCTCGTCGTCCTCGGGTTCCAGGGTGCTGCTGCGGGGGTCCCGGCGCGGAGCAGGGGCCCGGGGCCGCGGGCGGGGCGCACAGGAGATACTGATGACTAGTAGGCACAGGGTTAGCAGCAGGCCAAAGCAGACTCCCAGCACGAAGTAGAGGCCAAAGCTCTCGGGGTTAGCTGGGGGTCAGAGGGCAGAAGTCATGTTGGAGCCCTGGCTCCCTGGCGGGTGGGAGTTTTCTCCCTTTCAGAAGGACTCCAGGTACTAAATTGGGGGGTGGGGGGCAAGGACAGTACTCCTTATTTGAAAGACTTTAGGTAGCCGCCACCAGGCAGTGAAGGACGGGGGTGGGGGGGTTGG
>LNAC01000108.1:1803359-1941446 GCA_002007465.1 Ailurus styani
GCGGGTGGGGCCGGCGCCCCGGCCAGGGGGCTACTTGCGCAGGTAGCGCTGCGCCAGGATGGCCGCGTCCAGGGGGTTCATGGGCTGCGCGTCGTGGCCCAGTCGCCGCACGGGGGGCACGCTGCCGAACTGCCGCTTGGGCCCCCAGCTCCGGGCCTCGTGTATGGAGCTCTTCTCCTCGGCCAGCAGCAGCTGCTGCCGCATGTAGTTCTCAAACTCGTACTGGGAGCACTCCTCTGTCACCTTCGCCTTGGGGCAGAGCCGGGGACAGACAGAGAGACAGAGAGACAGAGACAGGAGAGGGAGAGAGAGAGCGGGAGAGGGGGTGGGGTTGAAGAGGGGAGCCCGGAACCAGTGTTAGGTGACGGGGCTCCAGAGGCCGCCCTCCCCCGGGGGGGGGGAGCGGCCCACAGGGTGGGTCCCCAAAGCTCTCCCTCCAGCCTGGACCTTACCTGCAGCCTGGCCCGGGGTCGTTCTAGCTGAGCACAGGCCTGGGATCTGAGCGGATTCCCCCCCCCCACCTTCCTAACCCACTGACCCTGGGGGAGGTCGCAGGACCTTGGAAGCCTTGGTTTCCTGAGCTGTGAAGAGGGGCAGTAATCTCCCCTCAGGGCTGTTCTTGAGAGCCCCAGGGGTCAGCACCATCATGGGGTGGAGCAGGGCTCTGCACTCAGCCTTGGGGTCTGAGCTGTGTGACCCGGAAAAATCACTGCACCTCTCTGAACCTCAGTTTCCTTTTGTGAATGGAGGAGGGCATGGCCACACAGGCCTGTGGTGTGGAGGGACAGACGCACGGTGGGTGGCATCCTGGGGAGGGAGGGGCTGCCAGTTCTCTCCTCAAGGGCCAGGAGGCTCTGCCGAGGTCCTGGCGTGCCTCCTTCGGCTCCCACATGCCCAGGGCTGGCTGTGGAGTTCTGGGGCCAGGGGACGAGGGGCAGGGAGGGAAGGTCCTCCCGGCATCCCTCCCACGGCTCTGCTCTCCTAGCCCTGCCCTCCAGGGGGCACCCTAAGATCGACTGCCAGCTGCTGCCCCCACCCCAGGCCCAGCACTTTCTCCAGTGCAGGGAGCAGGAAATGAGAAAAAACTGGGAGAAAATGAATCATCTGGAAAGGGAAGAGAAGAGAGGCTGAGAGAGACCCAGTGAGTCAGAGGCAGAGCAGTGTGGCTGTGTAAAGGGCCAGGCCAGGGCAGGGCCAGGGCTCCCTCAGGAAGAGGAAGCTGACAGAGGGCCAGGCTGGACCCCCGCCTCCACGGCCCCACAGCCCAGGAGCAAGGCAGGCCCCACATGGCTCAGACCAAGGGGGCCCTGGAGCCTGCCGGGAGCTGCCACCTCTGCCCTGGTCCTGCCTGCCATGCCTGGATGCTGGTCCCTTGGGACCGGGTGATGACCGGTCTGACTTTCCCAACTCACCTCCTGGGAGCTGTCTGCATTGCTCATCTGGTCGTCGATGTCAGGAACCACTTGCAAAGGTCCGCTCAGCGACGACAGGGACTGCCTGCGGGAAGGCAGACAAGTTGGGCTGGTTCCCCAGGCCTGGCCCGAGGGAGCCCCACGGCTTCAAGGCTCGGCTGGACTCAACAGACGGGGCTGGGTCCCGACTCAACCCCCTCTTGACATGAATGACTCTGTCTCCCAAGCCTCAGTTTTCTCATCCGATCGTGGGGGACATTTCTACCTCACAGGCTGTGGTGGAAAATCAGGGAGGTAATTAATGCCAGTCCCATAGTTGGCATCAACCGGCACACGGCAGATGCTCGACCCCGAGTTCTGGCGGCACCCTGCCCATCTCGCCCGTGGGGACAATCTGGAAGTCGGACTCTGGCTGGCAAAGAAACAGGCCCGCCCTCAGGCTGCTTTTCTGGGTGGGAGGGGCAGGGCCTCAGCACAGGCAGAAGGGGGGCTTTAGCCCAGCCCGGCTCCTGCCCACTTACCATGACGCAATGATGGCGCTGAGGGCCTCCAGGACATCGGCGGCAGCGAGACGCTGCTGGGGGTCGAGGACCAGCAGTTTCCGGATGAGACACACGGTGTTCTCGGACACGCGCCCGTCCCTGAGGCGGGACAGGGAGAGAGGGCTCAGGTGGCGCAGGCTGGGCGGCTCGCTCCAACCCACCGCCCCGCCCCAGGGAGCGCGACTCACTCGGGGATGGTGTACTCCGCGGCCTTGATCTTGCGGAAGAGCTCCTGGGGTATGCTGTCGTAGAAGGGGAACTGACCGTACAGCATGGTGAAGAGCACCACGCCCAGGGCCCACATGTCGCTCGGCTTGCCCCGGTACGGCCGGCCTGCGGGGCACACGGACACACGCGCACTCAGCCCAGGCCCGGGGAAGGGCTAGGCTCTGGGCTCCCCTCGGCTCTCCCGCCACATGCCTGACCCTGCCCACGGGCCCGTCCCCCGCACCTTCTCCTAGGAGGACACCCCACCTCGGAGTGATGCCGAGAAGGGACTACCCTTGGCCTTGCGCAAGCTACCCCTGTGCATACCAGCCCCGCTCTGCCAGACCACAAGCTCCTGGGGGCTGAGCCTGCGTCTCTGGCCCCGGCACCCAGCCAAGCAGCTCATGGAGCAGGTGGCCAGGAGCGTGTGTGCGGAACAAAGAGCTAACCGGCTCTGGGCCCCTCACCCTGGAGTGCTTCACCCCACCTCAGAGGGGATCTCTGAGGATCCCCTCCCGTTTGCTTCCCATTTCCCCCCTGAGAAGGTAAGTTCTCAGATGCAGGCGCCCCTCTGCTTGGCGCACGGCTGGGCCCCGGTGCCCAGCACGGGCTCCGGTATCTGCTAGAGGAGTGAATATCCATGTAAGTGAACTCTCTGTGCTGTTTCCCTCCCTGCAGAACAGAAGGGAGCAAGCACTTCAGCGAGCGGCATGCTGTGACAGCACTGGAGGAGATGCTCTCGTTTCACTACGTCTCTGCCAAACTCCGTGAATTAGATATTTTCTCTCTCTTTCCAAAATGAGGCACAGGGGTGTCCCTTGTCCCACGCCACACGGTTGATGGGGGAAGCCCTGCTCCTCCCACTCTCAGGACAAGCTGTCACCCCCCATCCGTGCTAGAGCTCCAGCGCACCGGCCACTGCCTGGCCTATCCCCGCACGCACAGTATAGCACGACAAGCCTTTCGAGATTCCCCGCCCGCCCCGTCCCTGGGACAGCAGGCTTGGCAGCAGCCCAGATCCCAGAATGTGACTCAGTGGCCCACGGGCGTGGAAGAGATGCTGCCGCGCGCCAGGCAGTGCCTGGACAAACGGGATCCCTCCTATGGCTCCTGAAGCCGCCTGGGTGGCGACAGATGCCTTTGGGGTAGGGGATCCTGGTTCCGGAAGGCTCTCCAGGCCCACTGAAGGTCAAGCAGTGTAACGTGCATGGGAGTACCCTTACAGGCCTCAACCAGTGCCTCCAGAAGGTACCACGGGCCTCCCTGACCTAGCCTATTACTTCATCTGTGAAATGGGGCCAGGACGCCGACCTCACACGGCTGCTTGGGGAGTGCGCTTCTTTCTGCCCTGGCTGGTACAGTAGGCAATTTTGTGGAGATGAGCCTCTGCTAAGCTTTCTCCAAGGCTGTGTCACCCTGGCCCTTTTCCAACCCCCGGTGCCAAAGAGCAGCATGGGTGACCTTGTGCAGTTGACCCCAGGGCGACCCCGTTCCCCTGGACCATGCTCTGCCACGTGGGGTCATCACCAGCATCGGCTGGGCCACGACTCTTAGTGGCAGCAGCTGTGAGTGGTTCCTGCCGAGACGCCCAGGACAGAACAGGGCCAAGGTGGTGTGGGCTCCCTCAGCCTGAGCCCAGGGACTTCTGCCCTGACCCAGATGGGAGCCGGAGAGCCCCCTCCAGCAGACAAGCTCCCCCAGGAGCTCCGTCTGGGCAGGAGACCTTTCCCTGAGCCTTGGCTTCTGAGGGGACGGAGCTTCAAACCTTTTTTTCCGCAATGATAACGCCAGCCAATGCTGATTAGCCAGATAGCAGGTTCAAGGCCTTCTTTAATCCCACAGGACCTGAGGAGGCAGGGGCTCTTATCATCCCTGTTTTATAGATGTAAAACTTGAGGCCCAGAGAAGTCAGTAACTCTTCCAGGGTGACACAGCTATTAACCAGACTATAAACTCTATGCGGGAAAGGTCGGGTTTGCCTTTCCATAGCTCCAGGCCCGATGCCCGAGCCGTGCTTGGAGCACAGAGTGAATGAAGCGGCAGACCTCGCCTCTGAGCCCGCACAGCGGGACCTGCAGTTAATCATCCTGCGCCAACCTCTTTACCATGTGGGGGGCAGCAGTGCGCCCCGCTTGTAACCGGGAGGAGACTGGGGCTCAGGGAAGGGGCTGAAGGCCGGAATGAGAGTTGCAACTCTGCTCTCCAGGTTTGGGACTCTCTCTGAAGCAGTGGGGTTGCCGGTTCATCCTCTAAGGCTGGCATGAAGCCGGAAGAGCCAGAGAGGCACCCGGCAGCAGCAGGAAGTGTGTGCACGGGAGGTACCCCCTGGCCTGATGTCACGGAGGCGGCCTGACCAGAGCCAGCCCCTCCAGCCCTGGCGTGCACACAGCCACGGGCCCCGCCTTGTGGGCCTGCGCAGAGGGAGGAGCCTGGTGCATCGTGCCAGCTCTGTCACCAGGGGAGGCTCTGGGGACTCACGGAGGTGGTCCAGGCTGGGCTGGTCCCCGGGGAATGGGGGTGCAGCCCTGCCACCTGGCTCCTGATAGCAGAGGCTACGGGGACTCCAGCCCAAACCTCGAGGTCCTGGGGGGTGGCAGCACGGCCCTGCCGCAGAAGCCTGGGCGGCGGGAGGCCTCCAGGGTGTGGTGACGCTCGGCCGCCCGCTCCGCGCACGCACGTGCTGGCCCTGGGAGAGGCGGTTCTGCCGCTGTGCACAGGGCTGCAGGAGTGTGTGCTGGGGATGGGGGCCCCGGACGCACCCTGAAACCTCCGTGTGCAAAGCCCTCAGTTCCCTAAGCATCAGGACAGAAAGACCCAATTCGGCAAAAGACAAAGGGAAAGGAAAGAAAGCGTCCCGGGGAACATGGGCTTGGGCAGGAGGCTGGGCGGGGCGCGAGCCTCAGTTCTCCGATCTACTGTTAGTTCGAATCCTTACCTCACAGGGTAGCTGTGTGGTCTCGAGCAGATGACGCAGGTCATGTGCTCCACACAGGGCCGGTCCTGAGCGGTAGGATCAGTGGGTAATCAGTATATAACTAGCTTTTTATTTTGTGTGCTGGCTGTTTCGTCCCCACTAGAAAGCCAGCTCAGCTGGAAGGGATGTCTGTGTGCCTGTTCACTGTTGTATCCGAAGTGTCTAGAACAGGGCCTTCTACATGGTAGGCCCTTGGTAATTGCGGGCCGAAGGGAGGGAGGGAGCTGAAAGGAAGGAAGAAAGGTGGGAAGGAAGGAAGCAACTAATGAAGGAACAGCACAAAGGGAGAGATGTCCTTGTTAAGGTGGCAGAGCCGATGAAGACCTGCTCAGGGCTTCCTTTTGCACTGAAATGCAGGATGATGTTTTCCACAGGGCTTCCCTCAGGCCTTGCTGGTCTGGCCACTGCCCACCTCTCTGGCCTCACCTTGAACCAGGCTCCCTGTCTAAGCAGCGGCCACAGCGGGACGTGCGAACTAGGCCCAGTCACACCCCCTCCAGTCCTTATTTGTCCTTGCAATCACAGCTCAAATAGCACTTACTCGGGCAAGTCCTTCAAATGCCCATGGTTCACACTCACAGAAATAATCTGAGTCATTAAACCCCCACCAGGGTGAGGATCACCATCTTCCTCCCCAAAAGACCCCATATTTGGTACGCAGAGGACAGGCCCGGTCCGGACCACCACCAGCCCAGCACCTAGCCCAGGCCCCTCCAGACACGCTCTGGTGAAGGAAGGAGCCGCCGTGGAGCCTGGCGGTGTGTCGCCCTTGGGGCCCGCTGCCCGGCACCGCGCACATACCGCTGAGCACGTCTGGGCTGATGTAGGCAGGGCTCCCCCTCTGGTCCTTCAGCAGGTCCCCCTCGCTCACGAGATGCTTCCCGAGGCAGAAGTTGGTGATGGTTATCCGATGCGTCCTGGGAGCAGGGGGCAGAGAATGAACAAATGTTGTGTCTGTACCCGCAGAGACCCAGCTGACCCCCCTCTTGCCCAGGGAGCAAAGGAGTCACACCCACATCCTTTTCTGCTCCCTGGGCCCCCACTGCCTTCCCCGTGGCTGTGTGAGCAGTGCCATCACGGGTGCTGACACTGACCACTCCCCCTTGCTTGCCACCTGCTGTGCTGTCCCCTCAGCACCTGGGCTCAGAGGAAGTGAGTCACTCTGATTTAGGGACTGCTCCAGAGGGGCTCCCCGGAAACTGCCATCTGGTCTGGGCTGAGCCTCGGGGTCACAGCGTAGGACTCAGAACGACTTGTGAGATTTCCCAAAACCACCTCACAGAACTGATTATTTGGAGTGACCGGAGATCTGGTTCGGCTCCCTCATTTACATACAGTGAAAAGGAAGTTCAGCTGGGCTCTGGAATCCATCCATGGGGACACTTCTGCCCCCCTCGGCCGATCCCTTTGGTTATCACCCTGGTCATTGTCAACCAGCATCCCGGACAGTATAAAAAATGAATGCTCATGGAGCACTGAGCAGGTGCAGCCCCTGGCTTATGAGTCTGATGCAGACTGTCTGCATCTGCCCCTCACGAAAGCCTAGGAGGGAGGCTTTCTCACTGCCCCGTTTTCCTAGGCGACGCAGTTAAGGTACAGAGAAACGAAGGGGGTTGCTCAGGGTCATGTGGCTAGTGAGCAGGACCCAAGCCGGGGTCTACCTGACCCCAGAGCCTGTGCTCTGGAAGGACATCGGCCCGTACCATGTGTCCCTGGGCGGGGCCCAGCCCCCAAATTTCCCTTCAATTCCGGCCCTTGTCTTGTGCTTCAGACTCTCCTCTGACCTAGAAAACCACAGCCTCCCCCATCTGAGAGTCATGGGTGAGAACGGCTTAGGGTTCGGATCCTTTAATAAAGCTCCCAGTATGCATGAAGGAAGAGGCCCAGGGAGGACACCTCACTCCACACCTGGGCGGTGGGGGTGGGTAGGCCCCTCCAAGAGGCCCAGTCGGGGACAGCCAGTGAGGAAGGGTGCCTCTCCGCCTACAGAGGGCAGGGGTCACCTGCCCCGCTCCATGTCAGCTGGCTGCGCAGAGAAGCAGGGGGATGGCAGGAAGGGCAGGCCCGTGCCTCCTCTCACTGGCTGAGTCTCCAGGGTGAAGAGGGGTCGGCTCAGAGGTACAGGGTGTGTGGGGCTGAGCTCGGAATTCCCCAAGAGCTGTGACCGACAGGCTCTGCGCCCTTCAGCTATCTCGGGGAATTCTGCTGGCAAAGGGCTTGGTACAAAACAAAGGTTAGTCTGTCCTCTGCATTCCAAATAGAAACCTCGACTCCCTCTCTGCATACAGGCCTGCCCTTTCAGATGCCACAGAAATCTGCCCGGTGGCCCCAGGGCAGCTAGGGTCTGAGAGTGCAGGCGCAGGGTCTGGCCAAGGGTACCGCGTCGGAAGTGGATCGCTCCGGCTCTGAGCCGCGCACGTCACGGCCCTGAATGTGGGACTGTGCATCCGCAAGACCCACAGTCCGTCCCCACCTCTGATGGCTGCCGTGGCTGGCAGTGTGTCCTGCACGGGTTCCCCGAGGCGCGAGACACTGGGAGAGGACCGCTCAGGGCAGGGTCCAGGGGGCTCGGGAGTTGGATTCCCGGGTCTCAGGCCCAGCTCCGCCATTCCCTGGCTATGTGACCGTGGGTCCCTCATTTAACCTCTTATTAAACCTGTTTCCTCATCTGTCAAATGGAGGATATTAGCACCCAATTTCCAGGACCGTGTAAGGATGTGACAAGAAGACAACCCTGGGGAAGGCCCAGAGCCAGGGGCCTGGCGACTAGGAACTGACTGCTAACGGCTGGCTTGGGTTCCCCTCTCCTCCTCAGATGGCGGGCACAGCTGGTGGGGGCTGGTAACGGGAGAGCCCAGGGAAGACCCCATCTGAGGCAGCAGGTGAGGGGAGCCACGCTGCAGCCACAGGCCCCGCAGTGAGCAGGCCAGCTGGGCCCGAGCCGGGCCGGGGGTGCCCGAGGACACTGCGTGTGGCTGGGCGGCGGGCGGCAGGGACGAGCTGGCCCACACCGCCGAGGATCCTGGAGGCTGTCCCACAGGAAACCACACGGTCAGCCCCGAGACCTCCCAAAGCTTGGCCGTGCGCCCCTGCCCTGCCACTACCGCCCAAGTCGGTGGGTGGCGCCCAGCTCCCTGGGAGCCCCAGACCCCCAGACTCGTTCCGGCGGCAAGGGCAGTGGGGGTGAAGGGAGGCAGCTCTGCGTCAGCAGGATCTGCTGGGCCTGAGTCACTCTTCAGTTATGGCCCTTTGGGCTACCCACATTTTTCTCCTTTTCTAGGAACTTGGTGTGCAACTTGCTTACCCAAAAAGAAAGGAGGAAGGAGAAAGAACCCACAGCAGACCTCATATAACCCCAAAGGGCATTTCAGGTTTCAACCCTTGCCTTTTCTCCCAAGCAGGGTGACTCGTCACGACGGCCGCCCGCAAACACTTCTCCCTGTTTCCTCCCCTGGGGCCGCTCCGTTCTGCGAGGGACAGAGGCGGCCTCCGCAGCTGGAGTCAGCGCCCGGCCCGGCAGGCAGGCGGGGGGCTGGAGCTCCTCCAGGTTTGGCCTTCCAACTCCGCAGGGGTGTAAGTGAGAGGGGAGGGCCGTGGCTGCACACACACAGCACGGGGCAGGGTGTGGCGTCCGCACTGGGGCCCTCGGCTCCGGCCCGGCCCCTGCGGCTCGCCGCCCGCCCCCTCCCGGAGCACCGTGGATCAAGCGAGAGGTGGCCAGAACCGCCGTCGGTCCCAAGACCCCAAAAAGGGGATCATCAGATGAGAGGCAGTGCAGCCGAGACAGAGGGTCTGAGGGAGGTCCTGGGGCTCCTTGGTCTGAGGAAAACTTACAGGGGCGCACATGCACACGCAGACACAGGCAGACAGACAGACAGACAGACACACGGAGGAGCTGGTATAGCCCCATGGCAGTACTCAAGAGAGGCTGGACATCCCGACTACATTCCCGGGACCAAGGTGGCCAGAGAAGCTGAGGGGGTGCACAGAGGCCTGGAGCACTTCTGTGGCCGGCGGCGCAGGAGCCCACGTGCACGATCCCACGAGCACCCTCGGGCTGCTCAGAGCCAGCGCGGGGCTGCAGGGAAGGCTGCAGAGGACACGGGCTCCCAGCCAGATGCACTCAGGTGGTCCAAAGACATGGCCCCTCTGTGTGCGCAGTGAGCCTGCCGTCCAGAACAGGATGGTGCCGGGCCAGCGTCCCACAGAAGGCCAGGACCGCGAGGCGAGGAAGGCCACACGCTCTCAGGGCCGGTGGGGTCACGGTTGTCCAGCACCTGCCCCCCGCAGTGCAATTCAGGGCTGGGGCCAGGGCCCCCTGGGGTCACCGCTGGTGCCCTCACCAGCCGCTCAACCCTCAGCAAGCCTTGTCTCCCGGGCAAGCGAGCCACGGGCAAACCTAGGCCGTCGAGCACGGGGCGCACTTACGCTGGGCCCAGCCCCGGGAGCCAGTCCCACATCTCAGGCCCGTCTCTGCAGGGAGGCTAAATCACCTCCACTTCCACAAGAGAGGAAACAGAAGCTCAGAGAAGTGCCTGCTACCACAGCAGCCTCTCACTACACGGATCAATCAATCAACCGATATATCATCAAACGAACTCCCATCGTCTCGAGGGGAATGAAGAGGCAGTGCTGGGCTGTGAGCCAGGTCTGACCCCCAAGCTTCCCCAGCTCTCTCACTTGGCCCGTCAGAGGTTCCAGTGGCCCCAGAATTTCGGCTTCCTTCCCTCCTCCCTGTGGAGCATGACGGGTCAGGTTTTCATGGCTTCACTTTCTCCAGCTGACAAATCTTTACTCATCCTTTAGGGAACTGACTCAGGTGGCCAGAGTCTCTATCCACCTCCCCAGGCCCCCAGCCAGTGCTCCCGGGTCAGCGGCCCATCGCCCGGTGACACCAGGAGAGTGTCCGTCCGTGGCACCGGTGCCAGGTGGTGGTGGCAGAAGGGCAGTGACCTCCTCATGGCATTTGTGGGAGGAGGTCTGGTCCCTCCACGCCCTTCCCCAGGGGCCTATCTCCCTGCAGCTTCTCCTGTGACCGCTGTGGCTCTGGCCACTTCCTAGGGACAGCGGGCCCCCTCCTGAGTGGGCGGCCACATTAGGGAACAGATCACCACCAGTCACTGCTCCTGCCATGAGCCTGGGGCCTGCCAATTGCAAGCCCTCTGACCCACTTCAACACCTGGAGGTGTGGGGGTGGCAAGGGTGAGAGGCCCAGGGAGGGCAGGGGAGGCAGCAGGCCCTTCTCAGCCCTGCACTTCTACGGTCGCGGTGGTGCCCACTGGCGGTCCTGGGTCCCTGTGGCCGGGGCCTTGAGTGATCTCCCTCTGTCACTGATGGACCGAGGATGCTAGGATGAGCCGCCCAGACCCCCTCAGAGATCAAGGCACTTTCTCCCTGCTGCAGAGAGTGACGGCTTCTGACCACTTGTAGCTGCTTCCTTTTCCGGGAAGCCCCTTAGCCACAGGAAGCTGCCCCAGCGATGGCTAGCCCGCCCTGCCCTGGGCACAGCCTGCATTCTGAGGCTGGTCGCAGTGGGTGTCGAGGGCCATACGCCCCATTGCCTCAGTTTGGGACATCTGAAGGGCCCCTTGGTTCTCGAGTTTTCCAGGCTGAGGGCCCACTGTGGCTGCAGCACAGCTCAGCTTCTCCCTCTGTCCAGTCCCGTCCTTTGCCCGGAGAGCACTTCCTAGTAAACCTTCTGCACATACATCTCAGAGGCTGTTTCCTGGGAACCCGACCTATGGCGAGGCCTCTTTTTGCTCACCTGTCATTCCTTCACTTGTTTCTTCATTTTTTATAGTCATTTACGGAGTACCCACTAGACCCACCAAATGAACGGCCCAAGGAAGATCCCTGGAATGCTTCCCAGAACTCCCTTTCTGTGGCCTTCAAGACTCCCGTTTCTCCTTCTTTTTTTAAGCAGGCTCCATGCCCAGCGAGGAGCCGAACATGGGACTTGAACTCACGACCCTGAGATCAAGACCTGAGCTGAGATCAAGAGTCAGATGCTGAACCGACGGAGCCGCTCAGGCACCCCTAAGACTCCCCCCTTCTAAGCAAGCACCATATCCCCATGTGGCAAGAGGCAGAAGCAGGCATCCCATCCCCCAGCCCCTGGAATTCCTGGGGGAAGTGGGCTGCTGTGAGTCAGAAGCCGGGGGGCACCGGAGGGCACTGGATAGGCACAGCACGTAGCCTGTGCCAGCCACAAGGTCATGTCCCAACAGAGAAGGATCTTACCTCTTATTGAGCACCATGTTCCCAAGCTTCAGGTCCCTGTGCACAATGTTTTTCTGGAAAAGCAACAGGCATGTGGCTTGGACCATGAAGGACAGAGTCAGGGGCCTGGCCTGTAAGGTGTGGGCTCTCCAGGGGCTTGAGGGGGGCAGGAAAAAGGCCTAGGACACGTTCCTTTAGGCTCATGCCTTGATCTGTCAGCCAAGGACAGAGCAGCACCATTTTAAGGCCTCATCAACCATGGGTAGGGATGGGGTAATATGTGAACCTGGGCAGTCTCTTGTCCTACTGCGGGTGGTTTCCCCGGCTTTCTCCCCCGAGGGCAGCAGCCAAGGGGGAAAACCACTCCTCACCACTTCCAGCAAACATCCTGCTGAGAAAAACAGGAGCATCTGCCTGCACCTGCAGTCAGAGGGGAACTCTCACGGTTCTGGTGACCAAGTAGTGCAGCAGAAGCTGTGTGCCTGGACGAGGCTCAGGCTCTCCTTACTGTGCCTGACACCCCGACCCTACGGAAAGCTCAGAGACAGGCTGCAGCTGCCCCAGGGGAACTCACTGTCCTCACCTCTGCTGGGAGACTACAGGCTAGGCTCCCGACAGATGGGGAGCTGTGACGCTGGGCTCTGCTAGGCTGCCTGGGCAGTGCCTCCCCGGGAACACAGGGGAGGGGGATCGACCCAGAGCTGCTTCCGTGGAGCAGAAGCAAGAAGGGCAGCCTTCTGTAGCAGTGGGGCCTGGGGGCTTCTCGGCCACCCGGAACGCAGGCCGAGCCGGCTGGAGGAGGCGGCGCCGGTGGGGGGGTGGGCAGAGCCTCACCTGGTGCAGGGCTTCCACAACGCGCACCACGTCGTAGAAGATGACCACGGTCTCCCGCTCGCTGAGCCGCTTCTCCTTGATGACGTAGTGCTGCAGGTTGATCAGGTCGGCAGTCTTGTCGCTGAAGTCGTGCGCGCAGAGGCAGTCGAGGACAAGGCAGATGCGCTTCCTCATCTTCTTCACCATTCGGCTGGATTCTGTGTCCTCAACGATTTCACAGGTGCGGTCCTGGGAGGCAAGGGGGCAGACCAGCGCTTGGCCGTGGGCCCTCAGGTCCAGGGCCGGGGCTCGGGGACCCTCCTCTGGAGCCAGAGACACACGCCAACGCGGGAGCTGCACGAGTGGCCCGTGTGCGGGGCGGCAGCCCGGGGCCCGGGGGCCAGGGCCTGACGTTAAAGGCTTCGTGCTCTGATCCCAGGGCAAAGGGTTTGGATCAGGGCTGAGCCCGTAATGCCAAAGGGACCGCTGGGCCCAGGGTACGGGCAGCGGACCTGGGACCCCGGGGCATCCCCCCTCCGTGGCACTCCCAGAGCTTCCAGCCGTGACCACGGTCTGAGACAGCAGAGGCGAGGCATTCCATGTGTCCAAAACAACTGCTTTCATGCGGAAGCCGGGCTCCCGGGCAGCCACGGAACAGTGGGCGAGGCAGGGCTCAGGCCCCAGCTCCCGCTCGTCCTGGCTGTGGGCCGTGGGGCAGTTCACCTCACTTCTCCAAGTCTCTGGTCCCTCATCCGGCAAAGGGAGCCGGCCCCCTCCCTCACAGGGTGTTCGGAGAATCCGGCAGCACGTGCCAGGGCTCCGGAGGTGGGGCCTGCTACCAGCGCCTGGTGGTAAGTCCGGGCCCACTTCCCTTGCCGAAAAGACGTTTTTCTTTCTTTTCTTTTTTTTTTTTTTTTAAGTATTCTCTACACCCAGTGTGGGGGCTTAGAACTTACAACCCCGAAATCAAGAGCTGCACGCTCTATGGATGAGCCAGCTTGGGGAGACGCTCTGTGTCAGCCCCAGCAGACCGAAGCTGGCCTCCGGGGACCCGCTGGGGACTAACAGTCACGTTTCTCCTTCGGAGGACGACCACACCTCTCGTTCTCTGTCCCCAGAGGCCCAGCAGCGGCTGTCACACAGGTGACTCTAGGCACGCTTCTCACCACCGGGTGCTGTTATCCCAGAGGACACAACGCAGGGCCAAGCTCTGGCAGCTGTCAGAGACGAAGCCCTGAAGGCTCACGATCCCCCCTCAGTTTGGTTTCAGGTGCACGGGAAAAAGGGATTTTCAGAGCTGCCTCTAATCGCCTACCTGAGAATAAAGACCTTGGTGGGGTGTGCGGGCGGGGGCAGCACTTTCCCTTTATTGTATCCAAGAACTCAAGCTGACAAGGAAATAACCGCGGTGAGTGTGAACAGGGACAGCTCGGGCTGCACACCCGCTCACCCTCCTGACCACCTTGCGAGGCAGGTGTCTATCACCGCCTCCATTTTACGGATGAGGGACCCAAGGTGTAGGGACCGGAAGTGACTTGCCCAAGGCCATGCCACCAGACTCCAGGGCCGCAGGCTCCAAACCCTCTGTGCCTCCCTGCCGTCACGTTGCCTCTGGAGTGCCGGGTCCATCTGGCCAGAGTGGCCCTGGCCAGCACGTCCAGCCGAGGGCCCTGCAGAAGCTCTGCTGGGGGCCTGAGCAGGAGGCCTCCCGGGCATCCTGAAACGGGCCTTCCTCATTTCTGGAGACACGATTTCAGTTTGGCTCCAAGGAGGGGTCTTTCCAGGGTACAAGGACCTGGAAAATCCGGGGATGCCTGGGCAGGCGAAAGGGCTGTCGGTACCACAGCCAGCTGTGGGGTCCACAGGTGGCCCACAAGGCTCGTCCCTCCTCGTTGCTCCCCTTCCACCCTGGCCTGGACAATTCCTGGCACGACGCAGCAGGGAAGAGCACGGGCGTCTTTAAATGACTTCATGCTTTCCTCCCTTCTTGGAAAAGTGGCCCTCCAAAGAAAGGGGCATTCCCGCTGGGCGGCGAGCCTCAGGGCAGGGGTGCTGCGGCAGCCGATGTGGCCAGAGCCTGACCCCCAGCCACCCAGGAAGTCCTGGCGCTCCCAGCATGCAGGGGTCCCAGGCCGTCGCATGGGCGAGCTGCTCCAAGTACAGATGTGGCCCCAGCAGGGGCCAGCCCCAGGGGCCAGCCAGGGGTGGGGGCTGGGGGCTGGGGGACAGGCAGCACCCCCTGCCACTCACCTGGAAGAGCCCGTGGTGGTGAACCACGCCGTCCTGCGTGTGGAGGAGGGAAAGCAGAGAGTACTCGGTGTGCAACAGCATCTTGCCTTGCCGCTCCTCTTGGCTTTCTATTCCTTGGTCCCCCCTCTCCTCAAGGGTAAGGATCTTTAGGAAGGCACACACACAAAAAGACCAAAAACCCCAAAGCGAACCTTACTTTACAACGCAGAGTGACTGGAGCAGGCAGGGCAGGGGGATGGCGGCGCCTGCACGCGCGCTCCCACGGGCACGTACGACGTGCGAGGGTTTCCCCGAGGGGATGGCAGCGCAAGTCCTGCTCTGAGCGCACTGCTGAGATCAGGCCTGCTCGGAGTGAGACTGCGTGAGCCCCACCGCCTCCTGGGAAGAGACGGTGCTACTCCTGTTCACAAGTGGTGTGGGTGTGAAGGCGAAGAGGGAGAGCAGGCTGGCAGGGCAGCCCCTGGGGTCCCAGCTCCCCCGACCCCGGGCGCCTCGCTCACCTTCAGCTGATAGAAGTCATCTGTGCCGTCTTTCCTCGCCAAACACTGCACAATGCTCGGCACCGGGGAGTTGCCCAGACGGGGACCTATGGCACAGAGAGCCTCGGGCTTGCTTTTCCGAAGCCCTGTCTCTCGGCACCACGCGGTCTTTCCGCAGTTCACAGCCACTGAGTGACCCCCCACCCCAAGTCTCCTGGTGGGGAGTTCTCAGTCTCCCCCCAACAATGGGGGAGCGCGTGCACATGTGCCCGAGGTACACCTGCCTTTTACAGGGGCGGCTCGCAAAAGGAGGGGTTCTCAACAGTGGCGGTGTGCTGGGACCTCCAAGGAGCGGGTGTTAAAAGCAGAGACCCCAGCGGCAACCCGGAGCCTCTGAACCAGCATCTCCAGGCTGACGAACTACCGCTTTGGGAGCTCCCCGGGTCGTCTGAGGTGGCCGCCTGGCCCCTGTCGGAGCCCAGGTTTGGGGCACTTCTGTACTCCTGGAGGTGGACACTGCTTGCCGTCCCTTGCCGGCATCCCGCCTGAGTGTCCGGAGCAGAAGTCAGACAAGGTCACAGTGTCACTGCTTTTTTTTTTTTTTTAAGATTTTACTTATTTGACAGAGAGACACACAGCGAGAGAGGGAGCACAAGCAGGGGAAGTGGAAGAGGGAGGAGTAGGCTTCCCGTTGAGCAGGGAGACCAATTCGGGTCTGGATCCCTGCACCCTGGGATCATGACCTGAGCTGAAGGCAGATGCTTAATGACTGAGCCACCCAGGTGCCCCGCAGTGTCACTGCTCTAACATACAGTCGAAACTTCTCCTCCGGAGTCAGCCCAAATATCACTTCCTCCTACGGAACCTTCCCTAGGCATACTCCCCGTAACCCGTCCCACTCTCACAGTGTCTTGCTTACTTCCTTCAAGGCATTTACTGCCCTGCTGATAATTGTGTGCGTTGTTTACTCTGTTTCTTTTGTCAACTAGAATGTTAAGCTCTGTGAGGGCAGGAACCCATCTGCCCTGTTCAGCGCTGCACCCCTAGTACCCGGCCCAGGCCCGGCCCACGGTAGGCTGTGGGAACTATCTGTCCAGTGATTGGGGCTGGAGCTGTCCTGTGCCTACAGTCTGAGATGCTGCCCCAAAGCAAAACCCACACCCAGTCTCTGATGTCCTCAGAGCCCACTTCACCCCTGTAACCCCGAGCACCACAACCCTGATTTGCTGGGCCTCCAACAAAGGCCCTCCTGCTCTTCTGGATCACTGGGCACACCCAATTCTGCGAGACTCTGTGCCAATTTTACCAGAAATCTGGAGGGCTCCACCAGATGCCTTGTGGAATGAACTGTGCCCTCCCAGAATGGTCAAAGAAGTGCCTTGGATGATGGGCCTTGGGTTCTGATGCGGCTTGTGTGCCTCCTGTGTGCAGCATGGGGTGGGGGGGAGGGCAAATGGGGTGCTCTGGGGGGAGAGACAGTCTAACTCTCAGCTGGAGCTGACGGAAGGGTGGTGAGGCTACAACAAAAATGACAACCTGGGTATGGCATGACCTGAGGCTCTGGATCTTCCACTGGCACAAAGGGACTGCACTTAGAGCCACAAGGCTAGGGCCCCGCCCACGGGGCACTGTGGTGGGTGTGGCACTCCGCCCTGCGTGGCTGCCAGTTGGATTGCGCCTGCCCCCACACCCCCGGCCCACCCTGCAGTCAGAGGCTTACCCAGGATGAATGGTCCAGCTCTCTTTGCATTATTTCCGGAAATACCACCTCCTAGAGCCTTCGCCCTGGCCGACGTTTCCCCAGCTCCTCTGTCCGATGCTCTCCGCTTCATTCTCAGCTCTAGACAAGACAGAGAAGAGCCCTTCTCACTGAGCAAGTCAGCGAGTTTCCTCACGCGAACCCAGCCTGCGAGTCTCTGACTTGGGGATGCGTCACACAGCTGCTGCTGCTGCTCCCGCCGCCGCCGCCGCTGCCACCTCCTCCCCCTCCTGGAGGAGCATCGAAGGTTCCCGGTGACAAAGAACCACAGATCCTTCCCTTGGCATTAATCAGGGGCTCAAGGTGGATGTCCTTCTAGGAAGCATATACTGGCTACGGAGGTGGGCAGCCAGCCTGCCTCAAAGGGGCCGGTCAAATGTGGAGAGGACACTGGCTTTGTGCAGATGCAAACTGGGGTCCCCGAGAGACCACCCCAGAGACAGAAAGGAGACATGGCCCGGAAGCAGCTGTTCCCAAAGTGAGGCCTTCCCCCCAAATACCTGTAGCCAAGTGGCCTAAGGTGCTGAATCCTGGGTCCCCCTGCACCCCCACTGACCTGATCTCTAGGGCATGGTGGGGAGGGGACCTGGGGGACTCTCATGCCCACCACGTGCGAGGATGGCTGCCCTGGGGATCTCCTCTCTCAAACTCCCCTGACTCTCAGGTCTTCTCTAATGGAAGAACCCAAAGATGTCAATGGGCGGGGGTGGGGGTGGGGGTAGGGGGGGAATCTACTTTCTCTTCGCTTTGTCTTATTTTCCATTTTTTCTTTACTTACTTTTTTTTTTTAAAGGTTTTATTTATTTATTTATTTGACACAGAGAGATCAGATCACAAGTAGGCTGAGAGGCAGGCAGAGAGAGAGAGAGAGGAGGAAGCAGGCTCCCCACTCAGCAGAGAGCCCGATGCGGGCCTCGATCCCAGGACCCTGAGATCATGACCTCAGCTGAAGGCAGAGGCTTTAACCCACTGAGCCACCCAGGTGCCCTTCTTTACTTACTTTTAAGGAAAACATATTTTGTGCATTTAAGGGCCAGCGAAAGGACACTGAGGGAGGTCACTGAGGTCCTGGATCTACCCGGAAATCCCTGTGTCCTCCAGGGTTAAGATGAAAGATGGACACGGGAGCCAGATTCTAGAATATAACCTCTGGATGTGGATTCAGTAAGACAAGAGAGTTGCTCCTTTCAGCTGCTGACAGTTAACAGTTCGGGGAGGCGGCGTCCTGGACATGGGGCAAGGAGAGAGGGTAGGGAGGGCAGAGGGCCACAGGGATGCCCAGGGAAGGCCAGCTGCCCAGCCCTGAAGGGGGGCCCTTGGCCCCCTCAGGCAGCTCAGGGAAAACTTCCCTGCGGAGGTGATAACCGAGTGGGCCGGGCAAGGGCAAGGTCGTTCCAGGCAGAGGGGCCCGAGTGAGCAAACCCACACGGGTAAGAAATGGCACAGAAGCAACAAGCTCCAAAGAGGTTTGTGTTGCCACAGTGCACAGCATGAAGCAAGGGGCGGTGCGAGGTGACCCAGAGGGAGGGACAAGGGCCAGATCTGGGGGACCTGATTGGCCAGGTTAAGAGTGCAGCCTTTATCCTTCCATGAAAGGCTTGGAGACACCGAACCCTAAACTTCTATAATTTTTTTCTTCATACAGAATTAGCGTTCCCTGCAGAAACATTAGAAAATACAGATATGCAAAAGTAAGAACCCAAGGTACCCATAATCTCAGCATCCAGTTGTAGTCACTGATAACACTCGAGCGGACTTTCCTGTCTGCTCCTGTGAGCACACTTCCAGTTTTCATTACCAACATTTGGACCACACTGTGGTACCATTTTGTAAGCTTCCTTTTCTCCCACCTAAAATACACGATGAGGGTGAATTTGATGGTAGGTGAAACATAGCTCAGGAAAGCTGTTAAAAAAAAAAAAAGATCATGGACATCCCTACATGACCGTATCCTGCAGCGTCACTTGAAATAGCTACACAGTCTCCCTGGTAAGAATAGGGGCGCCTGGGTGGCTCTGTCAGTTAAGTGTCTGCCTCCAGCTCAGGTCATGATCCCAGGGCCCTGGGAGCCTGCTTCTCCCTCTCCTTGCTGTCTGTCCCCCTGCTTGTGCCTGCACCTGTGCACTCTCTCTCTGACAAGTAAAATCTTTTTTTAAAAGAGTTTAAATGTTTATGTAGTTAAATAGCTATCTTTTCCTTTAGTTTGTTTTGCTGTTATTCCTGGAAGGCCGCCCCTTTCTACTCTGAGACAGGTGCATATTCATGAGTTAGCTGAAGTCTTCACATGCTGCCTTTCCCGCCCTTATTCTAGACCCCAGGAGACTGACTCCAGCAGGGAAATGGGAAGCAGGAGACACAGCCTGGCACACCTCTAGTCCAATCTACCAGGCCTGCCTCCCATCAAGCCCCAATTTGTTTTCAGAGCTGTGCCACTGAGGAGCAGACCCATGATTTCACACTGAGAGTAACTAGGGCCATGTAACTCAGTAGGCCTTGATAGTCCCCAGATGGAGCAGAAGCCACAGTCAGGCTCGGCCATGACTTCTGCCAAAGAAGCTTATGGTGGAAACAGATTCAAAGTCATTCATACGAAAGCAGGTAAGAATGAAGCTGCTTCTAGAAAAGTCTTAAAAAGCTGAGCAATAATGTGTCTGGAGCAGTATTCCCACTTTTTGCCTAACTTCTATACATCCTTTTAAATTTACATATCGCCCCCTCAGAGGGGCTCTTGGGTGGCTAGGTTGTTAGGCGTCTACCTTGGGCTCAGGTCATGATCCCAGGACCCTGGGATCATGACCTGAGCCGAAGGCAGAGGCTTTAACCCACTGAGCCACCCAGGCGCCCAAGAAATAAAAGCTTTAAATAAATAAAATATCACCTCCTCAGAGAAGCCGTCCCTGATATCTCCCCCATCACCGGGTCCCAGTTACTCTATCATGGAATTTCCATCCACAGCACTTTCCATATTTTGTGATTATGTATTTATTTGTGTGTGTTTTTTTTTAAGATTTATTTATTTATTTATTTGTCAGAGAGAGAGAGAGGGCGTGCGCAAGAGAGCGGACACAAGCAGGGAGAACAGCAGGCAGAGGCGGAAGCAGGCTTCCTGCTGAGCAAGGAGCCCGATGTGGGACTTGATCCCAGGACCCCGGGATCATGACCTGAGCCCAAGGCAGACGTTTAACCAATTGAGCCACCCAGGCATCCCTTATTCCTGTGTTTATATGCTTCAGGTCTTTCCTCACCACTAGACTAAAAATTCCACACACACGGAAAAAAAAATACACGTGTGTGTGTGTATGAAACCACTGCACCCGCAGCTCTGGGCCCCACAGTCACTGTAGGAATGGCTGGACGCCTCCCCTCCGGGCGGTGATGGTGCTCGCTGGGTCAGCAGCCCTGTGCCGGAGCCGCTCCTGCCCGGGGTGGTAAGCTGGCTTCACTTCCACGCTGGCCCTCGTTGCCATCTTCCCGGCAGCACTAAGGCCCCCTCTCTGGCTGCTTCCCTGGAGAGCACCACGGAGGCTCCATCGTATCTGCGTAGACGCTGCCGGGACGCCTCCACACAGGCATGGTCTAGACGACAGTTTGTGGGGAGCAGCTGGCGCACAGACAATGAGTGGGCTCAGCCTGACCCCACCCACCCCGCTCGGGATTAGGCGCAAGCGCATGGCTCGGGAACTGCTCCAAAACGTAGGCTGACAGAAGGATGGGAGCAGACGGGCAGGGAGAGGGAAAAGATGCTGGCAGGGCAAGTGGTGGCAAGGCTGTTTCCCTTCCTGAACATCCATTCCTGCCACCCAGGGCCGGGGGAGCAAAGGAAGCAGTGGGAAGAGGAGGCCGGGGAAATCGGAAGCTACCTCAGGCTCGCTAGAGGGCTGAGCAAAGACAAACCTCCAAGGACAGACCCCCCTGCCCCCCACCCCCCTGCTGAGGCACAGGAAGGATGCGCCCCACCCTCAAATCATCCTGATGGGTCCCCTTCCAGAGACGCACCTGCAAATGGCCCACCAATGCTCCCATGAGGGACTCGGCTTCTTGGTGAGATCTCTGAGGTGGAAGTTCTGGCTACCCTGGCCTAGAAGGACTTGGGGCCAGGCCCCTCCAGAGACACTGGTCCTCAGGCTGGGGTGAAGGGCCTGGGCCCAGTTTGGCCAAGAGGCAGCCATTTGCCTGGGTGTTTCCTGGGCCTGCTGCTCAGCTCTCCAGGAACTTGGCCATCCTGGCTTACAAGTCTCTGGAGCTTTACATGTGTCAACTACTCCGTGTGCTACCCTCCTCAGTTAGCACCAGTTCCCTCAGAACCTGCCCTCACTGGGAAGCAATGTGTAGCAACAGTGGGGAGCGGGGGAAGGGAGGAGGCCAGGAGGCAGGCACTGAAAGAGAAGCAGCCTGGGTTCCCCCATCGGCCAGCTGAGTGCCTCAATCCTAAAAGCTGGGGCTTCACTTGTGGGCCCAGTCTGGGGCGTGAGTCAAGGGCCTCAGCGCTGGAGGGCCAAAGCTCTGTGACAGCCACCATGCCATGACCAGAGAGGAGGGGAAATGCCTGCTCTACCTTGTCAATTTGGGGTTAAAGTCATTTCACCCCAAGGCTGCTGGGCTATGGGAGCCCAACTCTCCCAGAAGGCAATGAAGCCTGGGCCATTAGCAATACATAAGGTTCTAAGGCCCATAGTGCCAAATCCAGGGGTGCAGTGTGACAGTGTACAGGACAGCCAGGCAGGGTAGGGCCAGGCAGGACACTCTATGGCAGGATGTGGTTCAACAGGGTGGACATCCCATCAACCACAAAAGGAGCTGGGTTGCAAAGAGATGGTGCTGACGGCCCCCGAGCTCAGCCTTCCCTCACTTCCACCCACTACAAAGCACCTGAAGCCTGGCCACACCAAGGACGGGCCCATCACTCACACCCAGAAGTCCCCCCCCACCCCGACAAAGGTCCAAAGACGCCCCAGGCAGCAACAGTCACATAGGCACAGAACTGGAGCGAGTGCCCCATCCCCCACAAGCACGAGGGGCAGTGATGGAGCCTGCATACTGTGCAGAAAGTTCTACACTCAACCTCGCCTGGGCTTCCTGCTGCAACCTCTGGGTACCTGGAGAGATGGGTGACCCTGCACACCAAACCAGTGAAGGCAAAGGGCAAGGTCAGTCTCCGCAAGGAGCCGGCAGCTGACCCTGGCCTCGTGCGTTGCTTGCCAGGGGTCTGTATGATGACGACAATGGCAGCTGGTAGCCGCAACGTGTCAGCAGCCTCCCGTGCCGGCCAGGAGCCAGAGGACTGTGTCTACACTGCAGGGTCAGGCTGAGCCGATGGTGTCAAGATTCAAGCCGTCCCTGCCAACAGCCCCTCCACCCACTCCCATGTTTTTTGACTCTGTCAAACCAAACCAAACCAAACCAAACCAAATCAAACCAACAAATAAAAAGTCCCTGAGTTGTGCAGACCTCTGTCTTCTGGACTTCACCTCCGGCGGGGTCTACTGAAGGCAGGGACCCTTCGCCTCTGTTCTAGGCTCACACAGTGCCTAGAAGGGAGCACAGAGCTCCCACCCATCCCTGGCCTCAATTCTATTGCCCCCACATGCGTTGAGGGTCTGGGTGTCTAGACCCACACTGGACCCCAGGAGGGAGGGAGCAGAGTCTCAGCTGAGAGGACACTAAGGGAGCACAATAACATGGGCAGAGCAACAGGTCTTGGGCTTCTTCACAGCACGACACAGACAGAACCACTTCTACGACACGTGGGGGTAAAAGACCATGGGACCCAGCCGTCCTGTGCCTGGTCCAGTCTCCTGCAGGCCGGAGGAATCACATCTGGGTCCACATAATCCACGCTGGCTGGGAACCTCTGAGTCAGAGCTAGCGTTCTGGAGTGAGTCAATCCTGGTTCAAACCCCAACACTATCCCTTCGGAGTGGTAAGATCTTGGACAAGTTACTTAATCAGCATCTACAAAATACAGAGCACAACGCCTACCTTAGGAGGCTGGGCTAGGGATTCAGTAAGATAACCCCTGCAAAAGGTTTAGCAGAGTACCTGCCCCCATATCGTAAGCATTTGGTAGCATGAGCTATTATTAGCTTAAACACGGTAGCTTTGTATTTCTCCTGCCCAAAGAGAAAGGGATTGTTACTTAATAGGCACTGAATGGGGGGAGGACATGGATAGAGGCGGAAGAAAGAGGGTACCCAGAGGGAAGGCTTAAGAGACCCTGAACCTGCCGCTGGGCTGGGCTGGGCTTCAGGCCCGGCGAGGTGGCCCTGGGGGGCTAGCGGAGCTGTTGAGCGGGGGAGGGGTGCCGGGCAGCAGGAGAGGGCAGAGGCCCATAGCTGTTCGTGCTCTTGCTCTGTTCATGGGTCTGGCGGGGAGCAGAGGCTGGAGCACCAGCTGGCAGTCATCAACCCAGGGCACAGTAAGGGACTGTCCAGGAGTCTGGAATTAAGACCTAGTGCCTCTAGCCCAGGATGCGCATTTGTCAAAACGACTGAGTTGTGTAATTAAAGGATCTGTGACCCTCACTGTGTGTATAGATACCTCAATTTTTTAAACAAAGCAAGCCGCGACCTCAACCAAATGGTCAAAGTTAGTATCACCAATAACAGAACTGTCATCATGTTACTCCTGATGTAATGTCAACTTACGGTCGTAATCTTGCCCCAAATGTATAGCCTGAATGTGACCCTGAGACGAACCCAAACTGAGGGACATCCAACAAGAACAGGCCTGTAGGCCTCAAAAACACAGTGACGGGGGCGCCTGGGGGGCTCAGTCTGCTGAGCCTCTGCCTTCGGCTCAGGTCATGATCCCGGGGTCCTGAGATCCAGAGCCCCTTGTCGGGCTCCCTGCTCAGTGGGCAGCCTGCTTCTCCCTCCACCTCCCCCCCTGTGTGTGCTCTCTCTCTCTCTCTCAGATACATAAAATCCCCTCCCCCCCTTTTTTTGATGGGCAGTAAAGCAAGGTTTATTGAGCTATACCAAAGTGATAGCACAAAGCTCCCAAAGAGGGAGGGGACCTAAAGGAGATGCCCTCAAATAAATAAAATCTTAAAAAACAAAAACAAAAACAAAACACTGACTGCGGAGCCACTAGGTTAATGGAGACTAAAGACATAAGACAAGTAAATTCAGTGTGTGATCCTGGAGGGGTGGGGTGTAGGCATAAAGGATATGACTGGGCAGCTGACAAAATCTAAATATTGACTGTATGGATGTGAAATTTCCTGAATTTGAAAACTGTACTATGAATACGTGGGAGAACGGCCTTGCTCTTAGGTGAGAGACACTGAAGACTTTGGGGGTGAAGGTCACGGATGCCTGCAGTTGACTCTGAGGTCAGAGACAGGAGAAAGAGCGAGCTGCTGGATGAAATAGCTCCCAAGGCCCTGGAGGAATCTGCTGTCCAGATTCAGTTTCAAAGGGACTCCTTGTGGGGACACAGTCCACAGTGGCAGGACGGGGGCTCCCATCCTTGCTGGGCAGAGTCGGGCTGGCGGGAACAGGAGTTGCGTCTTGAACGCACCCCCCCCTTCTGCCCCTGCAAACATTGTGCTAAAGGGAAAAAGAGAGGCCTTTGTGCTATCTCCAGGTCTGCCACCTGGTGGCGTCTTTTTGCAGCACATCTTCAAAGGGTTTCTCCCTGAACCAGATGCAAGACAGCAGGACACTGCTCTCCGTGGCTGATCAGGAAGGACGCAGGAATGACTCCATAGAAGACCCCACCTCAGCTACCTGTGTAACTGGGGCCTTGAGTAACACATTCTAGCACCTTGCACTTTCTCCTCTGCTCCGGGACCTGGGCCTGCAGTGTTTCTGTCCGTCTCCGGTGCGGGGGTCCTCCAATACCTTCTGGACTTCAGGAGGAAGCCCCAACTCCTCGGTGAGCCTGGCCAGACCGAGGCTACCTGTCCAGCCTCACTGCCTTGGTAGGCCCCCTAAATCCAGCCACACCAAATGACTCATGATTTCCTGAGTGTGCTGTGAACACCCTTGCCCTGCCCTCCCCTCCCTGGTTGGCTCATCCTTCTCTCTCCGTCCCCACTGCAGCAAGTCCTTTCCTCGTCCAGCTGCCAGAGCACCTGAGCATACCTCTGTCCCCTCCACTGTCCACTCCCCCCACTGCCGAGGGAGCAACTCCCATTCACTGCCGTTTCCCTGCCCCCTGCCCAGGACCTGGCACACTGCTCAAAGAGAAAACGGAGTGTAGCACTGTTTGTTATGCTCCCCGTATGCATAAGAAGCCACACTGGGGCAGGGGACAGAGATCACCCAACTGGAGGCCAGGGCTGGAGTGGGGCCCAGAAGTACGGACGGCTGGTCCTGCAGCTCATGGCAGGAGACAGAATCCAGGATCAGATCACAGCTACAGCGAACTGGGCTGCAAGGGTGCTGGGAACCATTTGTCCAGGCAAAGTCCTGTGTCAGAAATGCCTGGATGCCTGGGGCAGGGAGGGTGCCAGGCTGGCTGCTGGCCAGGTGGTGTGCTTAGCCAGTGTCCGCTGCCAGAGAGCAGCCCCCACTGAGGAGTGAATTCATTCAGAGCATGCCTGAGGCTTGGGCCCAACCTCTCATTGGCAAAGGGACAGACTAGCCCCTTTTGGCTGAATCCAGCAAAAAGTTCTGCTCTCCCGCAGCAAGATGTGGGCACATGTGAATGATGGCATGGCCTGCCCCTCATACCAGTGATCGGTCCTCCAGGTCACTCTAGGCTCGTTGTGCCAAGGTCCTTCTACTGGTCAGAAAAATTCCTAGCTCTCCTATTAACCCCAGAGAAGAGAACATCGGGCTCAAGCCTGCATTCTATCTGACTACACCTGGAAAGAAACACCAAGGCTTGAGGTGAGCGGTGTGAAATCTGAACACACAACCCGAATAAGAGCTGTGGCTCTGCTTGGTAGACCAGACCCCTCCACACTCAAGGTCTGCCAATTCCCTCGCAGCTTCCCCAGGCTCATTCCTGGATGGTGAATTTCGGACTCAGAGCCCACGTGGGCGGCCCACACCCTCAATGAACTCTCACAACTAACTTCTGCACACTGCTCTGTAGTTTACAAAGCACTTTCCAATACATGACTATAACTGATCCCTCCCCCCCTCCCGCTACCACCAAACACAGCATTCTCTAGAAAAAGAAATGGAGACTCAGAGATACAGAGACCTGCCTAAAGTTACCTGACGGTTGGTCAAAGTGGGGGAATGTGGACACAGGTTTTCCAGCTCTGAAGCCCATATTCTTTCTTCCTCGACTGCTCTTTCCCCACCTGATGATGGCTGCGGGCCTAGGAATGGCAACCACAGAGGGGACAGTGCCAGTGCCCTCTGGGTCTCCTTATAAGCAATCATCCTGGAATCAGGGAGCTGCCAGCAAGAAAGCCGCAGGCAAGCAGGGAGAGAGGGGCCGAGCTGGGGGTTGCTAAGATACCCTCCCAGCAGCCGACAAGTTAGTGTCCCCCACCCCTCCATGACCCAAGCACTCTGGGAGCCACCCCCCCTGCACCCTAAAACTCACACGTAGCTGTTTCTACCAATGCTCCCAACTTCCCCACAGACCTGGTCTCCAAGCACAAAGTCAACTCAGGGAACCAAGGGGAATTCGCTGCCCATGGAACCAAGTGTTTCAAACCAGAGACCAGTGACCCAAACGCCAGTTGGGAGAGCAAGATGGACTTTGAGGTCAGGTAGATCCGGGTTCAAATTCCAGCTTCTGTCACTCACTCACTTTGTTTCCCTGAACTAGTCATCTACCCCTCTGTGAGAGCAAAGCCTAGAGACAGACCCTGGCCAGTTTACCAGGCCCACAGGAGGCTGCCTGAGGCCTGCTCTCTTCGCCTCCTGCTAGCTAGAGTGAAGGGGGCTTTGTCAGCTTTTCCTTTGAGCTGTAATGACAGCCACCCCCGGTGTAGGCAATGAACCCTCTCCCTGGAAGCCTGAAGGCTCTAAGGAACCTCTCCAGGAACCCATTGGAATCCATTTGCTTCTGAGCTCGGGATGGAGCTGGGGGGGGGATGGGGAGGCGGATTAGTAATCCCTTGGCTTCAGCCAGGACTCCCCGATGACAAAGATTCATGCATGCGCTGTCATCTTCACTGCTCCAAAACAGTGTGATGATTTTGCTCATTTTTAAAATGCAGGATATGTATAGCTCCAATTTGTCAAGAATCCATAACATCACATCATTCCCTAAACGTCGGGCTTTACCGCCTCGGGGGTACCAAGTGAACTCGCTGCTTCTAACACGAGTGTCTGCTCCCTCTGGTGGCCCAGGGTGAACCCCGCCCCCCGACGCCGTTCTGGCCCTGGGCTCTCGGGCATGTGGGAGAGTACCTGCAGCAGCCAGAGAGGAAGTGACTCAGCCCAGTGGGAAGTGGGAGGGGCGCTCGGAGCAAGGGCCCTGTGCCCAGACCCATCCTCTGGGGCCGCCGTTACCCGGCAGGACCGCAGTGTGGCCGGCGCAGGCGGGGGCCCGAAGACCCCCCCTGCTCGCAGCAAGTCCAGTGTCTGCAGTTCGGAGGCCCAGCTCCGGTCTCCTTTAGGCGGCCAGCGTCACAACAAGGAGATTACGTAATCAGTGATGTCCCGCTTCACCCCGCTGTCCCGAGGAAGTCCCCTCTGGGCTCCTCCGTGGCCTCCATGGGCGCCGGGGGCAGACAGACTGGAGGCGAAAGGGCCCTGGCCAGAAGGATGTGTCCCCAGGTGACTCTGGGAGAAGGGGCTCCGAGGCTGTGCACGCGGAGGTGGACGCGTGGGCCCCCACTGGGGAAAAGACACACGGCCGAGAGACCAGTCCCTGCAGGCGGGGCACAGGGCCTCACCGGCAGCCACTCTGAGAGCTCCCGGAGCAGAATCGAGGGCAGCCGCGCCAGCCCTGCCACCGGCTCGCCCCTCCCAAGGGCCTCCGGAAGCAGCTGATGTGACAACAAATAATCCGTCACTGTGTGTGGGTGTCAGAGGAGGAAGGGACAGACTTAACAGCTCTTTCTGGGGCTGTGCTGCTCTGGTATCTCCCATCCAGAGGAGCCTGGGGAAGCAGGCCAGCACACAGGCTTGGGAGACATTCCTGGTGGCCCCCTGGCTCTGCGGGGGGTCTTCTGCCTTGGGCAGTGAGGCCAGAGCAGGTCACTGACAGCCCTCTGCTTCCACGCCAGCCTGCCCAGCTACTAAGGGGACCCATTCGCAGCTCACGCCATCAGTAACTGCCTTGTGCGGTGACTCAGCCAGGGAACTAGGCCTGCCATGGAGTCCCACGTGGAGTTTGGGTTCTTGCCGCCCACAACGGCCCAAATCACGCAAGGAGAAAAGAGCAAGCAACTGAAGAAAGGCTGGCTGCGTCTGAGAGCCACCTTCGTGTCCGCGGTGCAAGCTGAATACGCTTGTCGCCCGCCCTCGGCTCACCTAGGGGAGGGGGATGGCGCCGCCCCTGCACAGGGTTCCCTGAGGACTGCGTGGGGGAGGCGCTAGACAAATGTTACGTTTCCTTCCTTCCACCCCAGATTTCCAGAGCAACAGACACGGGAAAGCCTGGGCCAGGCCCAGGTACATGTGATTCTCTTTGTCTATACTGCTGTTGTTGTTGCTTTTTTGGGGGGTGGGGGGGATGGAGGGAGGGCAGATTCTTAAGCAGACTCCATGCTCAGCACAGAGCCCAGCTTAGGGCTTGATCTTACAACCCTGAGGGCACGCCCTGAGCCAAAACCAAGAGCTGGATACTCAACCGACTCAGCCACCCAGGCGCCCCTCTCTTTATGCTGTTTTTAACAGCAAAAATCACTATACCATCATCCTGTAAGAAAGGCAATTTGGACTGAGGTCAGCAAACTGCCTTGACTTAACTGCCTCCATCAAAAATTAAATTCAATTAAATTTCACAACTTTCGCAATGAATAATACAGTTCACAAATGGTACTGGCTGTGGCTACTCGGAGGGGCAGGACTGCAGAGACTGATGGCAGGAGGGGCCATCAGAGCACCCTCCAGCGAGCCATTCAGACGGCAGGCCTATGTGAGAATCTCACCTGTTCTGAGCCACCGAGAGACCGGCCAGGGCCGATGCTGAGGTCCACGAGCCACCATGGACAGAAGCTCGGTGCACGCAACGGTGAGAACACGCTCAGCACATGTCTGCTTGCTTGTCTGTCTCCTGGGAGGGTGAGCTCCTAGGAGCGAGGCCCGGGCCTTGGCCCCTTCAGAATCTCCTGCCCAGGCTCAGCAGGTGCGCAGAAAGTATGTGTTGAAATCAGAGCCAACAAAGGGGAAAAAAAAAAAAAAGTATACCTCGGGCCTAGCCCTTCAGTTCTAGGGATTTATCCTACACATATAACCATGCAAGTTCCCAAAGATAAATGTGTTCAACGAGGGTCCCTGTAGAACCATACGTAGCTGCAAAAAACCCCACAAAAGATGAAGACCACAAAAATCAAGACATGCATGGACACGAATATCCAGATAGGAAACGCTCTACATGTCCACCAAGAAAGGACTGGGTCACTACACCACGTTCCATTCTGTGGAATACCATGCAGCCTATGAGACGAGGTCTACACCTGCAGATAAAGACATCTATGGTATATTACGTTAAAACAACAACAACAAACCAGTACTATTTGTAATGATGTGATCCCATTTGGGCAAAGAAAAAAAGATTATACACACCCTTGAATATGCACAGGAAATTTCTAGAAGAAACGTAACAGTGGGTAACTCCAGCCAGGATGAGGGGCCCAAGGAGGGGAGAGAGAGATTTATTTTATATTCTTCCATATTGCTTAACTATTTTACACTACCATAGTAATATTTTTTTAATCTAAAAATTTTTTAACCCATTAGAATTGTTAAGGGGAGTAACGGGCTCAAGGGAGGCCGGGCCTCAGGGAGTGCACACTTGAGGGAGGACGCCTCCGGCCGCGCGTGGAAGTAGGAGAGTCCCCAACGCACCAGCCTGTGTGCCGCAGTGGGGCTGCATCAGGGGGGTTGGGCGGAAAGGACAAAAGCACCGCTCCTGGTACACTGAAGCTCTCCCAGGTGGCTTGCACACACGCCCATAAGGAACTTCCTGCTTGCCAGGTGGCACCCATACGGGCTGGAAGGAGCACCAAAACGTTCAAACCAAAGACCTGGGAGCTGGCTCAGGACGCCTCTTTTGAACCATTCCCAGAACTGCCGGCAAGAGCTTACCGGGACCTCACCAGAGCTGGCCCCTGGGTCCTGACTGCAGGCCGGGCACCTGGCTGAACCTGCTACAGACAGCAGCCGCTCGTGTGTAACCCCCATTACTACCTTAGGGGCAAGAAGCACTGTGTCCATTTTACAGAGGAGGAGATGAGGCTGAAGACGGGCAGTGACTTGTTCAAGGTCACTCAGCTAGTGAGTGGCAGAACTGGGTTTTGAAGCCAGGTCTGATATGAACCTAGGCCCTTAACTTCTAGGTGATGTGGCTGCAAGTCTCCTTACCCACTCCCCACAGGGCAGGAGGGGGAGGGACCTGCCTGCAGGAAGGGGCAGTTCCATTCTTCTGGCAAAGAAGGCACTGCTTCAGCTTTGTCAAAGACCCTTCCAGTTCTACAGCTCCCTAAGTCCAAGATTCCGTGTGGGCTGCACTCCCTGGGGCCAGAGGCGGCCCAGGGAGAAAGGCTTGGCATGGGTTCTAGAGTCACACAAATGTAGGCTGGAAGTCTGGCTCTGCTCCTACCTGCTGTGAAACAGTGGACCAGTTACTTAGCCCCTCTGGGCCTGGGGGTTCTCTATAAAACAACCCCTCGTTCCTTAGATTCTGAGAAATATTCACTATATACTGTGGAGTACTTGGCAAAGGACATGGAAGGTGGTGGTAGTCGGCCTTTTCTGGCTGGTTTCCTTCCTGTTCCTTCAGGAGGGACCGCGCTGGGAGAGCAGTCAGAAGAGAATGCACCCTGGGGAGCTCCTGCCAAACGCAGCCCTCCAGGCGCTCCACGCCAACTGCAAAAAGGAGCAGGACTCTTGCTCTCTAGAGTCGGCAGATGCCAGAAATGGGGTTCCAAAAGCTCCACAGAATTTGGGGCTAGCCAGTCCTAAGGTCTCCCAAGGAACCTAGCTTCTCTCTAGAAGTACCTGCTGTCCCTTTATCAAACCTCAAACTAGCTCTGCCCCAAACCTAAAGACAAATGACAACCAATGACAGGCACCTCAGCCCTGTTCTCGCCAATTCCTGCTACAATGTCGGGGCCCCTTTGTCTTCCTCCCGGATGCTTGGGTCACAGATTCCTTAAAAGTTAAACATCTTCTGTCTCTTACCAAGTAGGTGGCAGTCTGTAAACATATTTAGAGGGGACAGCTTTATTCTGAATGACAAGAGCCCTTCTCAGTTTCCTCTGGGGCTTTCCAACAACTTGAGTTTCTTTTCAATCGTCAGGCCTGTATATTCCCGCACTGTGTACGCTCTGGGGAGCCTGCGTCGCTCCCCAGGTAGACCGCCATGGGTCAGAAGAGGATGACCACCCCGGGGCTGCAGCCTCTTCAGGAGGAGGAGTCCTTACTGCCCCCTCAGGGAGGGGCACCTAGCCCAAAAGAATACCTCTGCTTGCTGGACCAAATTCAGGCTGCTCCAGTTTATGAAAAGGGAGCTTAGAAATACTTAAAAAAAAAAAAAAAAAAAAAGGCGCCTGGGTGGCTCAGTAGGTTAAGCGTCTGCCTTCGGCTCAGGTCATGATCCCAGGGTCCTGGGACAGAGCCCCTGCATTGGGCTTCCTGCTCAGCGGACAGCCTGCTTCTTCCTCTCCCTCTCCCCCTGCTTGTGTTCCCTCTCTCGCTGTGTCTCTCTCTGTCAAATAAATAAATAAAATTAAAAAAATAATGCTAATAAAAGGTACCCTTTGAAGCAGCGACCTCTCTTCTAGAATCCTGCAGATCCCGGCAGATCCCTAAGGTGGGCAAAATCATATGCATGCAGACGGTCACTACAGCTGTTTGGAGAACAAAAGACCAAGAACCAACTAAGTTCATCAGCACAGAGCCTGCTGAATAAATTCGACACACTCGTAATGAAAAATGACCCAAACGTGCACGTGTGTCAGAATGGAACCACCGCTAGGGCAGCAAGTAGTAAACCCAAGCAAGCACCACCATCCTTCCCCCTCCCAGATCTTGGTTACAGCACCTGAGAAGGTACACAGCGCCGCTGTGGGTCCTGGGCCACCTGCAGGGCCCCAGTCTCATCTGAGCAGGTGGAGGAGGAAGAAATGCTCTTGTTTCAGGCTACCTTCTCTCCCTTCTTGACCCCCACAAACCCAAGGACAAATCCTGTGCAAACCTCCCCAGTTCTAAAGGGCTCGTTTGAAACCCCGTCCCCCCAGCACACTCTCTCCACAGCACAGTCAGATTCTGGTCTAGCTCCGCACTCCCGTTGAGCTCAGGGGGACAAGGGCAGACGGGCAACTCCTGCTCACCTCTCTGGTGGCTCGGAGTCCCAATGGCCTCTCTCTGCAGACCTCTCCTTCTTGAGAAGAGGGATGGAGTCTGCCCCCACCTAGGGAGTAAATCCAATCTCAAATTCTCTTTCCAGATAAGCTCTCCAGGGAGTACCGGGAAAGCCATCTCTCCCCTGAGGGCATCCTGCTGTCCAGGAGCCCAGCAGCTGAAGCGGCGTGGAGAAGAGCTGCTCTGTAGGGCCATCGGAAGGCTGGAGAAATGATAGGAGTTTTGCACACTCAGCCAGTTGAGTTTCTGAAACACCGTACCAGGTCACCTCCCTGGGCAAATCTGGGCAGAGGAAAGGTGAGGGGAAGGAAGCTGCCTTTCTCCCAGGTGCTGACTCAGGAATAACCAGAGGGAAGCCTGGCCTGAAGCTGGAAAGGGTGCCACCGACTTTGTAACTGATCCTCTCCCATGAGATGCTCTCAGGTCTTACTGAATGGAGCTAGTGGATTTCACCAGCCATTGTCTTTCAAGCCACCCTCCCTATCTCTGTACTACCATTCACTCTGTCACCCAAACCAGGAACCTTCCTGTCACCTGCCACCACTGCTCCTCGCTCAACCGTCACTTCCAAATATTTCCAGAGTCTGACAGATTTCTCCCCAAATAGCACCCTTTCTCTCCATTCCCGCTGCCTCTGCCCTGATCCAGGCCCGCATGAGCCCTCACTCTGAGAATTGGAGCAGCCCCCCACTGGACTCCAGGCTCGCTCTCTCCCCAGTCCACTCTCTCCCTGCAGCTAGAGGGCTCTTGGGAAGATGCAGGTCTAACGCTGCTTCCTCCACTTAAAACAAAGCATCCCACCGCAAGAGAATAAGAAGTTCAAGCATCCCGGACTGGCGCTTACCTCTCCAACACACCCCACAGCCAGGTCCCTTCACGCCTTGTGCCAGAGCCTCTGTGGTTTCTAAAGTTGCACCCACACCTGCACGCATTTCAGCCTGTGCCTCGCTGCTCCCCTGCCTGGGGTGCCCCGTGAGCCCTCAGAAAACTCTCCTCACCCTCTGGGAGCCAGTTCAGCTCTAAGGGCTCTCTGAAGTTCTCCCCAATGTCCTTCTCCCCCAGTGGAACTGCTCCTTCCTCTTGGTTCCCACTACACGCTACACAGACTGCTGTGAGGGACTTGCCAAACCATGCAAGTGTTAATTGGTTAGGAGCCTGCCTTGTCCCTGCTGGACCGCAAGTTCCTGCAGGCCGGGGGCTGCCTCTCCATCCTCCTTTTGCCACATACGGGTGTTCGTTTGTGTGCAGCCAGGGCTCTGGATTTTGAGCCCCTACACACATCAATGTGTGTGATGCTTCTTGAGGATACTAACTCAGATGCCAGACCAGGGTCACTAAGAGGGACACACAGAGAAGAAACTCTAAATACCTTCTCTCTCATGAATACTTTAAAACATGATTTTTTTTTTCCTCAGCACTCCTATTTTAAAAAAAAATGGTTCTTTCAAAGAGCTGAGCTGAATCATCCGCAGGGCTCCCATACAGACTGGGTAAACCCCCCACAGATTTCCTTTTCAGAAAGAATACAATAAAATCCTGTGATCCTGTGATCCCTCAGGACACTTCTGACAGCTTCATGGGACACAGTTCCAGTTGAGACTAATTGCTTCAACTCTTTCTTGGAAGTTCTCTCCTACGGCCTGTAATAACACTTACCAAGTATTTCGCACTCCGTGTGTGCTAAATGCTCAACCCCCAACATCTTACTTAATCCTCACAACTGCCCTCCTAGGGAGGGGCCTCGCTGTCCCCACTTTACAGATGGCAAAGCTGGGCATGGAGAGAAAAAGTTACCTCTAGTGACCAGCAGGGCTGGAACTGGAACTCAGAACTGTCTTACTGCAGAGCCAAACAGGCTCTTAATGACCACAGTGTGCTGCCTTCCCAGGGCGAATGAAAGACACAGGGGAGCAAGGGCAGCAGCCCCTATGACAGGCCTTCTGAGAGGGCGGCCTTCCCTCCCCAGCTGCTCAAGTGACCTGGGACCCCAGGAAGAGAGGGGCACATGTACCAGGCACTTCTTTGCTGGGCGGAGCAGCTCAGAGCAAGGCAGGGAGCTTGACACCTGCCACCCTTTGCCTACAGTGCTTTCTCGGCGGAGACTCCCCACCTTGGGACCGACTCTCCCCACTCAGGGGCCTGCAGTGGCCTCCTAGGAGGAAGCCAGTCCTTTAGGCTCTCCCCTCCTCTGCTGGGACTGACTTCAGACAGATGATTCTAAAACACAGATCCAATCATGTCACTCCTCTGCTTGAAAACCTTTTCACTGACCTTGGCATAAAGTCCTAACCTGTTAACGTGGCATTTCCTTGTCAACCTATACTGTCTTACCTTGCACCACGTTGACTTTCATACCACCATACGGAACGATCTGAGGTTTCTGGAATAAACTATGCATGTACTCAGGGACGCCTGCTGGCTCAGTCAGTGGAGCGTGTGACCCTTGATCTTGGGGTCCTGAGTTCCAGCCCCATACTGGGTGTAGAGATTACTTAAATGAATAAATTAATTAAAGCTTTCAATTTAGAGGCACCTGGGTGGCTCGGTCATTAACCGTCTGCCTTCAGCTCTGGTCAGGGTCCCAGGGTCCTGGGATGGAGCCCCACATCAGGCTCCCTGCTCCCAGTGGGGAGATTGCTTCTCCCTCTCCCACTCCCCCTGCTTGTGTTCCCTCTCTCGCTGTGTCTCTCTCTGTCAAATAAATAAATAAAATCTTAAAAAAAACCCAAAACCTTTCAATTTAAAAAACAAACTACGAATGTACTTATCTCTAAGTAGAACACCTTACCCTTTCATGCTCACTGGCTAAGCCTTCCCATCCTTCTAGACACAGCTCCACTGTCATCACTTTGGCCAAGCCTTCCCAGGACCTGCTCCCCGACCCAGGCTGGGCTCCCACAGCCCTCTGTGCCTGCTGCAATTAGCTTTTTTACACCTTATTTCAACTACTTGTTTATAGGTCAGTCTCCCTTAACCAGACCACCAGCTTCTTGAAATAAGAATAAGAGATATCAAGTATCACATGACAGACATGGTTCTGTGTGTTTTAGATGAGTTAACTTTTTTTTAAGATTTTATTTTTAAGTGATCTCTACACCCAGCATAGGGCTCGAACTCACAGCCCTGAGATCGAGTCACAAGCTCAGGGTGCCTGGATGGCTCAGTCGACTAAGCATCTGCTGTCAGCTCAGGTCATGACCTCAGGGTTCTGGGATCAAGCCCCTGGATGGGGCTCCCGGCTCAGCAGGGAGTCTGCTTTTCCATCTCCCTCTCTCTGGACTTGAGCGCACGCTCTCTCTCTCTCTCAAATAAATAAATATAATCTTAAAAAAGGGTGCCTGGGTGGCTCAGTTGGTTAAGCGACTGCCTTCGGCTCAGGTCATGATCCTGGGGTCTGGGATCGAGTCCCACATTGGGCTCCCAGCTCCACGGGGAGTCTGCTTCTCCCTCTGACCTTCTTCCCTCTCATGCTCTCTCTCACCTTCTCTCTGGCTCTCAAATAAATAAATAAAATCTTAAAGGAAAAGAGTTGAAAGCTCCACTGACTGAGCCAGCGAGGTGCCCCTACATATGTTAACTTTTTTAATCTTCACAACAACTCCATGTTATCACCCCTGTTTCACAGATGAGGGCACTGAGGCACAGAGAGGTTTATACCACTCGTCTACTGCCACACAGCTGGAAAGCTGCAGAGCCAGAATCTGAACTCAGGGAGTCTGACGCCAAAGCCCACTCTTCACCGCTATACCAGAGGGTCCTTGCTTCTCCAGGCAAGGACACTGTTGTTGTCATGTGGGAAATGAATGAATAAATGAGGGCTACCTCCGCAAACCACTGTCAAAGCAGGCCGACCAGGAGTCCCCGAGCAGCTAGCTCACAAGCACTGTTTACAAACAAGGATTTGTTTGTAATACAATTACATATTCTGGCCATACAATTACATATTCTGCTCTTCCTTATCTCATGCAAAACTAAGCCAAGAGGGAAATGTGCCCAGCCCAGGGTGACTACCTTCTTCCCCACTGCTCTCAAAACCAAGTAAAGCCAACCGGTTTCTCCCGTGACTTAAAACAGAGCAAAGTCTATCCTGCCACCAAAGGCAGCTGTCATCTCTTCCTTCCGCCAACAAACGGGCATCAAACCTAGGGAGTGGGGGTTGGCAGAGAACGCAGCGTCGGAAATCCCAAAGCCCTTACCCACCACCCGGAAGGTGTGGCCGAGTGGTGTGGGAATGGGCGGACCTGACCCGGCACGGCAAGTGAAACTGACCACAGCACAGCGTGCTGTCTCCTAGGAAAAGGCCGGCCAAACGTAGCACCGGCAACCAGGTAGCTCTGACCTGCACCCGAACACCTCCCGCGATGCCCACATTTCCCCAGCTGCGACGGGTGAGAAAAGCTGGAGGAAGCCCTGGCTGGCCCGCCCTGGGGACTCGATCTAACTTTCAAGTCCCTGTCGGGATCGGGAGGGAAGCATGGAGAGGCAGAGGGTGTCTCTTGGGGGGAAAACCTAGCTGAGTTCAAACGCCGGTGCCCTCACTACTGGCCGAATGACTCCGGGAAAGGCTGGCAGTGCCCACCTCCCAGAGCTGCGGACGGACTGAGGCTCCCCGCGGCCGCCCGGTACCCCGCGCACAGCAGCCCCCGCCCCCGCCGCCCGGGAAGGGCAGACCCCAGCAGAGGAGGGGGCGTTCGCTGTTGCCATTCCTGTCGCACCCGGACGGCCTCGGGCTGTCACCCCGGTCCCGCCGCCACGGCCGCTGAGGCCCGCCCCGCCAACCCGCACCCCCCCGCCTGGCTCCCGGCTCCGGGACCCCAGCCCTCACCTTCCCCCGGTGCTCAGCGCTGCTCGCCCATAGTCCGTAGCCCGGAGCCGGGACTGCTCGGCGCTCCGTCCCGGGGGGCCGGGGCCGGGCCGGGGNCACCGCCGCCTCCCAGCGCAGCCACCCGAGCCGCCGCCGCCGCCGCCGCCTCCCTCCATGGCTGCGGCGCCGCCACCTGACAACGGAAGTGACGCACCGCCCCCTCCTCTCGGGCCAGAGCCGCAGCCCCACCCCTCTCCCCGGACCCCGCCCCTCGCCTGTGCCTGCGGCCCCGCGGCCTCGGGATTGGGGCGCCATCTTGAGGATGGGCGGAAGCTTTCGGGCAGGAGGCCGGAATCCGATTGAGGATTGGCTCAGGGTGGGGTCTGGGCCGAACCCTGTAAAACGATTGGAGGCTGCGACACTAAGGGGGCGGTACTTACCGCTTATCTACGTCTACGGTGAGGCTGGGACGCGCACACCGCCCCCGCCCCGACTCCGCGGGACCTCGCGTGCCCTACACTCGCCCTGCCGGGTTGGGAGAAGTCTCCCGCAGTTGGAAGATCGGCCAGTTGCAGTGTATTTGTCAGAAAAATGGCTCGTCCTTGATCCCCATTTCTCGGTTTCTGGAGCTCTGTGCGGAGAGCGGCTGCAGTCGGGGTCAATAAAATGACAGGAATTCCTGTCTCAGCCTTCACAATTTATTTCACTCGGCTTTGTAGAAACCCCTCGCCTTTGTAGAAACCCCGCTTCCACCTGAAGATCCCTGGAGCCTTGACCAGGGACGTTTACTGTGAAGAGGTCCTATTAACAATGCCAACCATGTAACCTCTCAGTCCCTCCTGCTGCAGTTTCGGTCTCTTTCTCCTCCTCCTCCAGCAACCACGCCCTCCATGAATCAGCTTCTTGCACCAGCAGATGAGCCCTTTAAAGGGATTGCATCAGGCGGGTGACTCACTGAGGCCCTCTGAGAGCCTGGCTTCCCTCCTCTGGCATCCAGAAGCAGCTAGAAGGGCTCAGTGGCAGTGGCACCAACGACCGTGGGCCCAGTCCTTTGTCTCAGAGGTGTGAGCCAGTGTGCTGGCCACATGTGACTAACTCCCGGGTGTCTTTCCAGCGGTCTCCTGCGTTGCTCTGTATCCATGTGTGGGCACACGTCTCCAGGCCTGTGTGCGCTGCTGGGCTTTCCTAGGGGCGTGCGGGCAGGTGCTTCCCTGTATGAGCATTTGTGTCATCTCCCATATAGGCAGTACCATCTCCGTACATGAGAGTCGGTGTGAGTGAGTCTGGCCGCCTCCTCCCGTGTCCATCTCTTTGTCTCTCTGAACGTCTGGTGCCCACTGGGCTGACGAGGCTAAGTGACAACAGGAATCCAAACAGCTCCTGCTGTTGTGTCACATGCTGCGTTAGGCACTTTAGAGGCATCAGTGTTGGGAGTCTGTTTACAGAAGCAGCAGCAGCTGGAGCTCTGAGATGGGAAGTAACCTCTCCCAAGACACACACAGAGCTAATAATGCAAGGTTGTGATTTGAACCAAGTCTGGCAGATTCCAGAAAGGCTAGATTTGAGTCCTTGCTGTGTTCTCTAAAAAGCTGAGTGACTCCGTGTGACTTCCTAGACCTTACCATTCTGTCAGAGTAGGGATCACACTTCAAGGGATTAATTACTGGGAGGATTGGGTGAGGATGGAAACAGCGTCTCATCTGGCCAGTAAAAGTGCTCACACTCACTTCAGTAAAGTTGGGGGCTGAAAGTCAGGCATGAAGGAGCCAGGCCACACGGCCCCCCCCAGCTTCTGTCTCTGACAAAGGGAAAACCTAGGGATTCCGGAAGCCCTGACTCTGCCAGGAATGAGTTTTGGGTTTTCCAGAGCTCTAATTATCAGCTAGATGAGTCACTTGGAGCTGACACCACCATCCCCAACCCCCAGAGACTTTCAGTTGCCTCACAATATAGCATTTGAACAAAGAGGAGGAGGAAGAAAAAAGAGGGGAGAAGAGGTAATGAATAGAAACGAAAGGTGCCAGCCAGAGGAAATGAGAGACTGTCATCAGGACACCAACATGAGGAGACTGGCTGCACCACTCACACGCACGCACGCACGCACTCACGCGCATGCACACACACACACACACACACACACACGAGTGTGCGCGCGCGCTCCTGCTGCCTGCTGGCTCTCTAACTTGGGGCACGCCGGCAGATGGTACTGCCATAACAAAATGACGCCTGTCACAACAGCAGAGATGCTTGCTTGACGAGGTATAGGCAGATCTGCCTGTCACAGGAGGAGAGGAAGAAACCTTCACCCCTGAGGAGCTTCCTCAGGCTCGTGTGACCCAGCACACCCTGCGTACTGCTAGCTCCTGACTTCTCCTTGTGGCCAAGCCTCAAGCCCGGGGTATGGCAGAGTTTTGAGTGCCAGCCCCACACTGGTGGGGGCCCCCACGGAGGTGAGCGGGGGCACTGCGGGAAGCAGCATGGTGTAGTGCAGTGGTTACGATCACAGAGTCGGAGTCCTACAGACTCGAGTTCAAATCCCCACTCTGTTGTTCCCCAACTCTTCTATCTTGAGATCCCGAGCAAGTCACTTAACCTCTCTGGGCCCGGTGGTGCATCTGTAACACGAGGCTATTAATATATACTTTTGGTTGTTGTTATGATGAAAGGAGAGGATTCTTTCATCCCATGAAAATTTATGGTGTGCAGAGCACCGAGATGTTGGGGGCTCAGGGGGACCAAACAGACTATGGCTCTGCCCTCCCGCCGCCCCTGGCACAGGTCCTGGCCCACAGTCACAGTCAGCAAGTGGTAGCTATTTGTGACGACCATCTTGGCATTCTGCCATTGACTTCACCATGGGACCTGGGGAGAGCCCTCCCTCTTCCCTTTGGTTCTGAAGAACCTGGGCCTCAGTTTCCTCAAGTATAAAATGACAGAGTTGGATTGGGTCAGTGGTTTCTGATCTTCTGGCCATCGAAGCTTCTCATAGAATTTTCCCTCCACATGAGCCTCATATTTGATAAGATTTTGTCTCCCATACAACCTACGATAAATCGTTTCTTCCCTTTTATTAATTATAAGCTTCGCTTTACAGACGCTAGGGCTTGTGATCAGGGAGAGCAAGCCAGAGTGACCACTGCTCTTTTAGTGTAATTTCAGCCCGAAGCAGGGGGCGCACCGGCCTGGTCACCCTTCACGTACTATGTGCTGTCTCTCTGGGTCCTTTCTGGAACATCGACAGGAGCTCAAGGGACCCCCTTTGCCCTTGGGTGGGGGCCCTTCAGCTGGGGGTGCCAGACTGGAACTCAGGTAGGTAGCTGGATGCTCTCCTTCACATCCCATCCGGCTGAAAGCCAGGGGGCGAGAAGCTCCATCACTTGGGTGGCCCCCAGGGAGATGTGAACTTCCAGCTGTATGCCCACCCTGGAAGTCTGCTCCTCCAAATGACAAAGACCCCCTGCACTCTTCTCTCCAGGAGGGCAGGGCAAGATGGGGACCCAGCAGGCCACCTGGGCAATCAGAATTTCTGGGGGCTCAGTCATCAACCGGGCCTCCCCATGTTGGTTTGCACACACGCTTGAACAAAGGCCCCGGCAATGGGCAGCAAAACACCAAATCCAATGGGGCGATAACATTTGGAAAGATGTTTCTCATCTTTTCCTTGGTGTCCCTTCCTTCCCTTCTGCAGAGAGTTAGGTTACTCTGCCTTCGTGACTTCGGGAAACAAATGATACAACAGAATGCAGAGCTCATTTTTAGCTTCTGAATTCCAAAAGCCTAGCCTTTGGGGAGGAATGGAAAGAATTTCTGTGCATGTACAAATTTAGAAAACTGTGTAACAAGGGGGATCTGGGAGACTGAGACTCGGTGGGGGGAGCGGGGTGGTCCCTGAGACGAGACCAGCTTCTCCTTAGCCTGGGAGTTGGAAGGTGTCAGCTGGGTCTCCGGGCCTGGGGAGTACCAAGATCTGAGCTCTTTTCCTGGGGGAGTGCCAGGAAATAACAAAACCCTCCAAAGAAACAGCTGTGTGCTGCATTTGGGCAAACAGGGCCTAAATAAACCAAGAGTCTAAGAATTTCCTGGGCCTAATACAGCCTGGGAAAAGTAGATTAAAAATCTGAACGCCAAGAGAGGTGTATGGGTTACTTCTGAAAGGGTCTGTGGGTCATGGAGGAGCAATTTGGTGGCAGCCTGAGTGGGCTGACCACAAAAAAGCCAGAAGGAAACGAGGATATCTCAGCGATGCTAGCGTGATCGGATGAGCACCAGACCAGACCGCCTTTCCCACGCTGGCCACCTTCAAGGGAAATGCACTAGAATTCAACCAATTCCAAGGAAAGGGAGAACTTCGAATCAGCAGCATTGAGTTTCTGCCACTCTGGCTAAATGGGGTGAAGTAGGAACTCTGCTGAGTTAGGAAAAATTCAAGTTCTATTTCTCACACACTGGAAACTGGAACCAGTTACACTCCTCACACACAAGGCCTGGTATCATTTGCCCCAGTCCTGTCCCCTTTTCTAGCCTCCCCTGCCTCTCTCCCCTCTGATGGTCACAGTGATCCTGTTCCTGCCCCCCACCTCCCGGGTTCCCACCCCAGGACCTTTGCACTGGCAGTTCTTTCTGCCTTCCCCTGGCTCTTTAAACACAGACTCCTTGATTTATATTTTGCTTCTTCAGACCACACCTTCCAAAATAAAACCACCTCTGCGTTCTCTCTCAAGTACCCCGTTTATTTCCTTCATGACATCTGTACGAATTTTTACTTCTTTAATTGTCAGTCTTCCCCTCTGGAATGTCAGCTTCCCAGGGGCAGGACCCTTGTCCATTCTGACGTTCCTCGGTAGCTGTCATCATGACTAGAGATTGCTTAGTGGAATGAATGCTGGGCAGCCGTTGGGGAAATCTGCCTTGCCATGGCCTGATGGGCACTAAGCTCCCCCCACCCCCAAATTCCTGGGACCCTGTCAGCCTTTCCCAGCAATCCAGGACCAGATGCCAAAACATCCCTATCCCTGGGGCTTGAAGATGTAGCTGTGCTCTACCCCAGAGGTTCAGCAGGAGTGTGTCTCAGCAAGTCTCTATCCTTCCAGTGCCTCGCGTGGGGATGAGAGTGGGCCTGCGGGTTCTGGCGCACGATGCTTCTGGAAGGAAGATGTGGTGCTTCGGTTCAGCAGTCCAAGCTAGCCTGATGGCTTTCCTCCCTGGCCTGGGGGGCTCCCCCTTGCTCTGTGGAGGTTGCGGAAGTTGCTGGCACACCGTTTAATAGAGCTGGACCTCTTGTTCATCTCCAGGCCAAACTCCCAGCATAAGCCCTCTTCATGTTTGGAAAAGTCTGCAACGGAGGCTGCTGTGGGACCCCCCCCCCACCATCCGTCACTCCAGATGGGGTGGCCCTCCCCGCTTACATCGACATCACAGTGAGGACCTCCCGTCTGTGCCTGCCCTCTGGTTTCTCTGAGCAGTGGGGTCCCTCCCCTTAACTGAGGCTATCAGAGGGGCCTGGAAACTCAGAGTTGTCTTCTCCCTGCTAGAGCCCACTGTTCTCTCCTGAAGGCAAAGGTCAAGCCTCAGGGACTTCTGAGACCTCTAGCCGATGAAATAAACAGTATTCAAAAGAAATCATGGTGGGTGGGTGTGTGGGTGCTAATGAAGCAGATTCCTGGGTTCTGGATTCCGGTTCACATCTGGGGGAAGGGGGAGCCGGCAAAGCGGCTTTTCCAGACACGTCCCAATTGGTTCTGATGAGGTGGCTTAAGGACAACACGTTGACAAAGACTAGGAGCGAAAGCGAATGCGATGCCTCAGGTTGCTAGTGCTCAAGTGAACACACTCAAGTCCCCCTGCAGAAATGAAAGCACCTGAAGGTCAAAGGCCCTGCCTTACTCGAGACTGCAGTGCAATGGTCCTCAGGCTGGATTTCAGCTCGTGGTTCTTGACCCCCTCCTCCACTAGACTGGAAGCCCCGCTCTGGAAGGGACCAAACCTAATTCAACAGTGTGTGTTCAGCGGAAGGCCTGGTGCGTGGCAGCTGCTCTGTGGATGTTTGACGAGGACACGGCTGTTTTTACTGAGACGGTTGCTTGCCCGTGGCGGGACTGGTATGCTGCAAGGGACCCATGACAAAGACCTGGCTTCCACCCCTGAGGCCCCCTTCTTCCTGAGGACCCCAAAACTTCTCAGAATCGGAGCCTGATTTCTTCCTGTGCAGCCTGATGAGCTCCCACACTCGAGGAGAGGGCCGACGATTACCTCAACCTCTCTACCACAGGAAAGAGCAAGGAGACAAACAGACTCTTCAACAGAGAACCTGAACAGAAAAGCCACTTTCCATCGGGCCAGACTGAAGTACTCACCTACAATTCTCAAACTTTGCTGCTTAGTAGTATTGCCTGAGATTTTTTTTAAAAAGATTTTATTTATTTGAGAGAGAGAGAGAGAGGGAGAAGGAGCAGGGGGAGCAGCAGAGGGAGAGGGAGAAGCGGCTCCCCGCTGAGCAGGGAGCCCAATGTGGGACTCGATCCCCAGACTCCAGGATCATGACCTGAGCTGAAGGCAGACACTTAACCCACTGGGCCACCCAGGTGCCCCTCACCTGAGAAACTTAAAAAGAATCCCAATGTCCAGGCCACACCCCATACCAATTAAATCTGAATAGCTGATGTGAGACTGGGGATTGCAATGTGCTCCCAAGTTTAAGTACCACTGCCCTATGACATTGGACCCACACGGAGCCCAGCACATCAAGGAAAGCATAAGGCATGGACTTGTTTGCATCCAAGTTTTATGAGAAAGCAAACACAACTGTGAGGAACCCGAACACGCGGGGGAGGCTGAGGCTGAGTACACTCGGATGACCCTCACCAGAGAGGGCTGAAAACTGCTTGGCAGATGCCCTCAGTTGGCACATCAGGTCCCGATGTAAATGATCAAGGCCACAGGCAGATTAAGTGGGATCCCGGCGTGATGCTGGGAGATGGGACCCTGTGAGAGGCAGCTGTGATGGGGGGTGTCTGTCTGAGACCCCAGTTTCTGGGCCGGCCACGCTCTCTTTCTGGGCTCTGGGCAGGGAGGGGAGCAGGTGGGGTTGGCTCAGTAGAACTCTGGAGGAACCTGAGTGGGGACAGGGCCTGGCTAAGGAGAAGGCTCATTTGTACTTTTTGGAGGGGAACTCCCGGCGGCCTTGGCCCTTGCTGCCGAAGTTGCGCACCCGGTGGATGACCTGCAGCTGCTGCTCGATGGTTGCCGTGATGTTCACGTCATCCGGGATGTGGACGTAGCGGACGTTCCGGCCCGTCACGAAGAGGTCATCCAGCTCCACCTGATGCCCCCAGCGGTCCGTGTAAGTGACGTTGGCCAGGCGGATGTTCATGAAAGCATCGACATTGTCTATGCGGCCGCGTGCCACGCTCTCATCCCGCAGGTCCACGGTGGTCACGTGGCCCTGGAGGCCCTGCAGCAGGATAATCAGGCTGTTCTCAGAGATGGTCCGCTCCTTCACCGAGTGGCTCACCGCCATGCTTCCACGCCGAGGGCTGCTGGCTGTGGGAGCAGGAACACACAGATGGGAGCTGTGGCGGGCTAGGGGGCTGCAGCTGCCAACTCCCCTCCACCAGGCTCTGGCACAGGCCTCCCCAAGTCGGCCTGGCCTGGCTCCCCAATCTCTGTGTCTGCGGAACACCCTTCGGGGCCAGGTGCCTCGTGCACACCTCTCACAGAACCCTTCCACTACGAGGCAAGCCAATGATTACTTCTGCTCATCTTGTAAATAAAGAAAATATGAGCAAGAGATGTGACGTGACTTGCCCGAGGTCACACAGCTGATGCGTGGAGGCGCTGGGATTCAAATCTATCACTGCCTGACTCCCGACCCCACACCACCACTGCACGTAAATCACCTGGTGAGTTTTTACCGGGCTGCCACCGCCCAGAGGATCGGATTCATTGGGTCAGGGGAGGGGCCCGGGTATCCTATTTGTAAAAGCTCTGCAAGTAATGCTGATGAGCGTCCAAGTTTGAGAACTGCTGCTCTAAAGTGTAGTTCACACCCTTGCTACTCAAAGTGTGATCTGTGGACCAGCACTTGTGGTATCACCCAGGTGGTTGCTGGGAATGCAGAATCTGGGGGGCCTGGGTGGCTCAGCTGGTTAAGCATCTGCCTTTGGCTCAGGTCATGATCCCAGGGTCCTAGGATCAAGTCCCAAGTCAGACTCCTTGCTCAGCAGGGAACCTGATTCTCCCTCTCCCTCTGCCCCTCCTCCTGCTTGTACTCTCTCGAGCGCTTTCTCTCTCAAATAAAATATAAGTAAAATCTTAAAAAAAAAAAAAAAAGGAATGGAGAATCTCTGGACTCTACCCAGACCGACAGAAAGAATCTGCACTTTATCATGACCCCTACATCAATCACCAGTAGTTCTCACATGTTAGTGTGTATCGGAATCACCTGAGGACTTGTTAAATTGCAGAATGCTGGGCTCCCCTCTCAGTTTCAAACTCAGTAGGTCTGAGGTGGCGCCCAATACTGGTAATTTCTAACACGTTCTCAGTTAATACTGATATTGCTGGGCTGGGGCGCATGCTCCTGGAATGACTGGCCTACACCATGCAGCCACCGTGGAAGTAGAAATTTTGGTAAATTGGAAAAAAAGCAAAACAAAAAAGCCCAACATGGCAGCCTATAAAGCACATAGGTTTTGAAGGCAGAGAAAAACAGGTTGGAATCCTCACTTCACTCACAAACTCTGTAAACCTAGGACAGTTACTTAATGTCTCTGAACCTGCGTCCACATCTATTAAACCAGAGGCTAAACGAGGCTAACCGAATCTCCCCACACGGAATGTACTTTGCTTCCATCACTTCCTGATCAATGTAACTCTGTGTTACCTAGCCCCTCTTTTCAGACCCTCAGTGGAAGGTGGTGGAACTTTCCTCCCTGAGACTCAACCCGGACCCGGGCTGGGCAGGGGTGGCAAGCCAGACCACACCACCGATGGGGACGTCGCGCCGGAGGAGTGTAAGGACCCTACCCAGGTTTCACCAGAATGCGCCCCGGCGAGAGTGAGGGCTGCCCGGGGGGCTGGGGGTGGTGGATCCCCGGGGGAGGGGGGGACGGCAAAGGGGCAGGCAGTCCCCGGCTCTAGCACGGGTTCTGCCACTTCCCAGGAGAGCGACCTCGGGCAATCCGCTTAGCCTCTTCAAGCCCGTTAGCCCAGCGGGAAAATGGGGATGGTGACGACCCTTTACTCACGAAGCAGTGGGGGTGGGCGTGGGGAGATGGGCTCTACTCGGCAAATCGGGAAGGAAGCGCTTCCCCCGCTCCCCGCCGCTCGCCGGGGTTCCGGGCGCCCCCGAGCTCCGCCCCAGGCTCGGGGACCCACAGCACCGGATTTCTTCCGCTTCCCCGTCCGCCTCGCCGCCCACGCTAGCGGGTGCTTGGCGGGGCAGCCTCCCTCCCGCGGCGGGGCCGAGAAGCCATGGCAACAGCTGGGCCGCTCTGTCCTCCCTGTGCATAGAGAGCGCGGCCGACGTAGGCCCGCGCCATCGCCGACGCGCCCGGAACTACAACCCCCAGAATACCTCGCGGACGGCGCGCTCGGGCGACTCCGGGCCTGCGTCTTGGGGTGTGTCTTTCACTGGAGCCATTCATTCTTTCAACAAGTACTCATTGAACCTCCACCGTGCGTCAGGGCCGCCTCCCAGGCTCTGGAGGCACAGAGGTGACCAAGATGATCAGCTCCCTGATCTGGCGACCCATAAATTTACTTGGGGCGGGCGTCCATAGGAAAACAAGCAAGAAAATGATAAAAGTCCTTCAGAGAATTAAAATAGGGTGATGTGATAAGTGACTGGGTGGCTTTTTATTGGAAGATCAGGGATGTGCTGAGGTGACATCTGAGCTGAGATCAATGACATAAAGCCAATTTGTGAAAACTAGGAGAGGATCCCTGCGATTAGAAGGAAATGTTTGTGCAAAGGACCTGGTAGAAACGTTCTCATCAATTTGGAAAAACTGAGAAGCCAGTAAGACAGGACAGTGGTATGCCAAGAGGTGGGAGAGGAAACAAGAGCCAGAGCACTTATGGCTTTGTAAGCCAAGGTAAGAGGTTTGGATTTCTGGTTAGGAGCGCAGGCTCTGGAGGCAGTGCTAACTTCAAATCTGGTCCCTGCTAACTGACTTTCCACAAGTGAATCATCCTCTTTGTGCCCAGGTTTCTTCATGTATTACTAGCAGTGCAACGATGGGCTATCAAGGGGGGAGGGCGGAGGGGGTGACGTGATCTGATCTACTTTTTTCAAAGGTCACTCTATAGCCATGTAAAACCTTCAGTTTCCCTGTTAGAAAAAAACAAGGTAGTATCTATCTCCGAGAATGGACCTTCATTCATATGTGAAAGCACCTGGCTCCATAGGAGGTAGGCTTGTTTCATTCCTTCACTCTCATTCATTGATTTCCAGCTCCCCCAGGAGGCTTTCCCTTTTCCTAAAGATCATAGTTGGTCTCTTCTCATCCTAAAAATAGAATCTGCCTTTGTCCTCCATGCAAGCTACTCTTGTTCTACCTCCCACACTTGAACTTCTTGAGGAGGCCTCTATGCCTGTAGTTGTCCAAGTATTATCCTTTTTCCAACTTCATGACCATTCTCCTCCTTTGTCGTACCCCCTCCCCACCCCCGCAGGGGCATTGTATCATTTGGTTTTACAGATTTCTGATTGTTTCTTCTCCACCGCTCTCTCTCTCTCTTTTTTTTAAAGATTATTTATTTACTTATTTGACAGAGAGAGATCACAAGTAGGCAGAGAGGCAGGTAGAGAGAGGGGAGGAAGCAGGCTCCCCGCCGAGCAGGGAGCCCAATGCGGGCCTCGATCCCAGGACCCTGAGATCATGACCTGAGCCGCAGGCAGATGCTTTAACCCACTGAGCCACCCAGGTGCCCACTCTCTCTCTTTTTTTAAACCCCATTTCATTCTCCTGCTCCCCAGTGTGTGTGCTTTCTCTGGGGCTGTATTCCTAACCTCCCTCTCTAATTGGTCACGTCTATCCATGCTGCCTATTACTGTGTCCTGAGTCTCTTGTCTAGCACACCAGCCCAGACTGCTCTATGGAACTCTGTTTTCCAACTCTCTGATGCTTATTCTCACATGTCTTAGTGGTACTTGAACGTCAGCATGTCTACAAGACAGATTTATCAAGTCCTTCCCAAATCAGTTGTTGCTCTGAATTTTTCTATTTCTGTGGTTGCTACCACCATTTTTAGCTACTCAAATTGGGCATCTTGAATATACATGATAACTTTGATCATTACTTGATTCCCTACACCTGTCAGTCACTGAGCCCTGCAAATTCTTGGAAGGAGGGTTTCCCACACTTCACTTGCCTTTTCATTCTGACTGCCATCAATGCAGTTGAGACCTTCTGTCATTTGATTCATTATAAAAACCATCTTATTGGTCTTTGTGTCTCATCATCATTTGCCAACGGATTCAAAATATAATTATCTTATAATTTATCTGCTAAGAAAACTTTTGATTCGCTAGCAGAATAAAGGTTCCAGGGCTGACATCGATCTGATTCCAACTCATGTTCCAGCTGGATCTCTTTCAGGTTCTCTACTCAAACCCTCCAACCACTGTTTCTTAAAGTGTGGTATGGGAACAAGTTGCCTTCATGGAAGGCTTTGTTTCACAGAATCAGATGCGGAGCTCGGAAATCTGTACACCCAAGTTTAATGCACACTAAAACTTGAGATCCGATGTCCTCCTCTCTAGTTAGACCTAGCCACTCAGCAACTCAGACAAGCCCTCCACTCCTGCCTCTGCCTTTGTTATCCTGCTGCATCTGCCTTGGATCCTGTCTTGTTTATCCTTGGCTGTTGACTCTGATCCCTCCTTCAAAGCCTGGCCCAGTTGTTGTACCTTTCTGAAGTCTTCAGTGATTACTCCATTTGGGAGCCATGTCTCTCCCCTAACCACTGTAACATGTTGCTTGTTGTATGTTTGCTTCTCATATGCAGATTCACTGTACTTTTTTATGTTAATCTTATTTCCTCCCCAACCAGTCTCCTGGGTGCTGAGACAGAGAAGGCCTTAGGAGGCCCAAATGCTTCACACTACAAACCAGTTATAGGAGAAACACTGGTTATGAATGTGGTGAGGTGACAGGGATCTGAATGAAAATGGTGGCAGTGGGGATGGAAAGAAGGGCTGAATGTTAAAGACTGAAACAAACTAATCAGACTCTTTGAAGGCTGATTAGATCTGGAGTGTGGGTGGGAAGAGAAGGAATCAGTGACTAACATTTTTTTTTTTAAGATTTATTTATTGGGGCGCCTGGGTGACTCAGTTGGTTAAGTGTCTTGCCTTCAGCTCAGGTCATGATCTCTGGGGTCCTGGGATCAAGCCTCATGTCAGGCTCCCTACTCAGCAGGGAGTCTGCTCCTCCCTCTGTCTCTGCCCTCTGCTTGTGCTCTTTTTTTCTCAAATAAATGGATAAAAGATTTATTTATTTGAGAGAGAGAGAGAGAGGTCAGAGAAAGGATGTTCTCTCGGGGAGGGGCAGAAGGAGATGGAGAGAGAGAATCTCAAGCAGACTCCCTGTTGAGCATGGAGCCCGACACAGGGCTTGATCCCAGGACCCTGGGATCATGGCCTGAGCCAAAATCAAGAGTTGGACGCTTAACCAACTGAGCCACCCAGGCACCCTAAAAAAATTTTTTTTTAAAGTTTATTTTTTTAGTGATCTCTATACCCAGCTTGGGGCTCAAACTCACAACCCCCAGGTCAAGAGTTGCACGCTCTTCTGACTGAGCCAGCCAGGAGTCCTTCCATGATTTAAATTTTAACTCTGGGTATTTCGGGAGATGGTAGAATGACCCTGTGGAGGCTATCTCATTTTTTGGCTACTCAGCCAATTAAATTCCTTTTCTCACATTTGGGGAAATCTGACATTCTATGCATTTCAGTGGGAAGTGGGGTTCTGCTCCCACTACAGATAATTTAAAGGCCAGAAATTGTCTCTGACCCTTGTCAGCTATGGTGTGGGCTTGTGACCAAGGCCAGCAGGGACTGTTCAGACTTTGTCCCAGGGTCTGCACCATCCAGGCCTTGATGCTGGGGCTGCTGCAGGCGCTGGAGTCCTCTTCTGGGCTGCCTGCCCTTCCCTCAGCTCCCGGTCATTCTCTCATGCTTCTCTGATCTTCCTGACAACTGTGAGTGGCCAGAAGCCCTTTAAGTAGATTTCTTGTCTAGTTAAGTAGCCAGAATTGGTTTCAGTTTTTTGCAACCAAATACCTAGCCTAGTACTGGGCCCACTTGAATTGCATTCGTTTCAGGAGCCTTGAATGTCTCTGTTCCCTTTAGATGAGCTGTTATGGTTTAGTTTCTAGTTGTCAGAGGGTCACAGAATCCTGAGAGGGCAATTCCCAGGTCCCCTGCTCCAAGTCAGCACCCAGTGCCCAAACCCCTTGATAGTCGCTTGCTTCTAGGCGTCTGAGTCCAGTGTTAGGATGTTTTTGGTAACTTCTACTCATTGCCTCTAATTCTTTTCTATGGAAAACTGTCCTTTTCTGTATTACATTTAAAGATTTATTTATTCTAAAAAAATATTTATTTATTTTAGAGAGAGAGACAGAGAGAGCACACGCTGGAGCTGGGATAGGGGCAGAGGGAGAGGGGAAGTGGACTCCTTTCTGAGCACGGAGCCCACTCAGGGCTCTCAATCTCATCAGCCTGAGATCCATCGGGACCTGGGCCAAAATCAAGAGTCAGACGCTCAACCGACTAAGCCACCCAGGCACCTCTGTATTATATTTAATCTTAGAAGTTTCTTTAGTCTTTTGAAAATGAGGTAAATGTACCAAATAAGTAAAAATGACATCAGTGTTGGAGACTGAGTTATGAGGTGATGTGGAAGATCTCAGGGAAAGCGAGCCTGCAGTCCAGGCGAGGAGGGGTCACGGAGATGTTCAAGTCAATATTAATAGTTAAAAATAAGAGCCTCTCAGAAAGAAAGTGATGTCAACACTTTTGGGTGCTGCAGGACTCAGGAGAGCCTGTGGTCTGGGGGGCAGGGTGAGGGGGGAGATGAGAGGAGAGTAAGGAATGGGGAGAGAAGCTCGGTGTGGCAATTGACTGAGCCATTTTTTTAAAAAAGATTTTATTTATTTGAGAGAGAGAGAGAGAGAGAGCGCGAGCGTGCAAGCCAGTGAGGGAGGAGCAGAGGGAGAGAGAACAGCAGACTCCCTGCTGAGTGTGGAGCTCACCCCAGGGCTCAATCCTAGGACTCCTGCAGCAGGACCGGAGCTGAAGGCAGATGCTTAACGGACTGAGCCACCCAGGTGCTCCCAACCTGGCTGTTCTGGCAGACTTTTAAAAATGGCTATAGCAACATCTATACTGTACAGGGGAATCCTCAATCAGGAACCACTAAGGGAGAGAGGGGAAGTGTGGTCAGAAAGTAGGATGTGAGCCTCTGTGGCCAAAGGGAAGAGGGTTTTAAGAAGAAAATGGAGCTTAGTAGGACCAAGAAGAGACGTCCAGAGGCCCAGGGGAACGGGGAGGAGAGCAGGCCATTGCATCGTGCAGAGTCGCAGAAGTCAGGGCTGGAGGAGAAAGGAGAAGGATCTGTGTGGTGACAGGAGCTGGAGGAGGGGAGGGGAGGCAGCCAGGAAGCCTGGAGTGCTGCTGAGGGAACAGAGGAACGAGGACCGCCCGGAGAAGCCGAGGCCCAAGGGGTGGGTGGGAGCAGTTTGGCTGGGAGTTCATCCTCAGCAACCACTCAGATACATGTCTGAGGTGCAGAAAGAAGGCTGGGTGTGACCAAGGGAAGGAAGGAAAGATAAAAGATATGCTGAAGTGGGGAGGAGAGATGAAGGAAAGCACAGGAAAAAGTCGTTAACTGAAGCTGAGAGGCTTTTAGGCCAGGACATCCAGAAAACCCGTGTCAAATGTCCTTGGATGACACCATGACTTCCCCTTGAAAACCCCAAAAAAGGCCCTAACATTTCAAAAGGAAGTTAAAGATTTTTATAAAGACAAAGGAGGGCAGAGTGATCTGAGGCAAACAAACACGTTCGTCTCGGATTTAGGAGTCCTGGGCCTGCCTCCAGCTCTTAGCAGAGCGGCTTCACGATGACCTGTGTGATTGGGGTTTCATGTAGTTTGGGGAACTGACAGAGAAGGTAATGTTATTTTTGTCAGCGAGGCACCACTGACCAAAAACAAAAAGAAAGGTGTGTGTGTGTGTGTGTGTGTGTGTGTGTGTGTGTGTAGTGGGGGGGGAGTGTTAAATAAGTCAGAGTAATTTCCATTGGCTTTGGAATGCATTTGGACATTCTCATTTGAAAAGGGTAAGTTGCCATCTGAGAATTTACTTCACATTAAGTCACAAAGCTCTCAGGGGAAGATCCAACTGTGACGGGGTTTCCTTAATCCACCCCCTGGTAAACACTTCCCTTAACTCCCTCCCCTGCCAGCTGTCCAGGAATTTGGCAGCTGAAGAGGAGTTACCCAGGCCGTAATACAAAGGGAGCGAAGGTTAAGTAAAGGTTGTATTAGTTTTCAGATTTTAATTTGGGTCTTTATGATTAGGTACTACGGTAAATAGATATATTTTTCAAAGTTTGCCTTTCTCTTTCTGTGGTTTCTCATGGCTTAAGTTGGCCTCTATCCTGGATATAAACCAGTGATAAACCAGGCTCAAGTAGACGAGGGACTGTGACCCTGTTTACACCTGAGCATCTCTGGGATCTGGTTACCAAGCTGGGGGTGGAAGCAGTGAGTTCACCTTTAAGAACTGCTAGATTCATGGGGTGCCTGGGTGGCTCAGTCGGTTGGGTGTCTGACTCCCCCTGGGTCATGATCCCGGAGTCCTGGGTTTGAGCCCCACATTGGGCTCCCTGCTCCTCCTGCTTATGCTCTCTTTCTCTCTGTGTCAAGCGAATAAATAAAATTAAAAAAAAAAAAAAGAATTGCTAGATACATATGTGGACTAGATGGGGTGGCTTTCCTCTTAGAAGTGAGGGGTAAATACACCCTTCCCCCTTTACTTTTTCCTCTTCACTCTCACTTTGTTTTTTAAAGATTTTATTTATTTATTTGACAGAGAGATAGAGATCACAAGTAGGCAGAGTGACAGGCAGAGGGAGAGGGAGAAGCAGGCTCTCCACTGAGCAGGAAGCCCGACGTGGGACTCAATCCCAGGACCCTGGGATTGTGACCTGAGCTGAAGGCAGCGGCTTCACTGCCGACTGAGCCACCCAGGCGCCCCACTCTCACTTTTTATACCTTTCCTCCGGGAGCCATTAAAGAACTTTTGTTCAGAAGACTTTTCTAGAACATTGCCTTCCATAATCTATAGGGCATGCCAACACTATATGAACAGGAATGGAAGAGTATGAAACTCAGCTGAGAAGAGGGTAGTCACGGGAGAGCTGAAAGAGAGAAGACCTACCCCTGAAGCACGGAGTCAGGGTGTAAATCCTGTTCTCAGCTCCCACCCGGGGCAGGACCTACCAATCTGTGCACTCAACACTGTATCTGGGCAAGCCGGCTTTATGTCAGCAAATGAGTTCTTTCTCTTTCTTCCAGATAAGGGAATGAGGCTCAATGAGAATGACTCCCCAAGAAGCCATCGTGAATTTGGGGCAGGGCTGGGGCCAGAGCCCAGTGTCCTGACTCTGACGATAGGATACCTTCCCCCGAAGCTCACTGGGCATTGTGGCGGGACACCCTCATACCTGGGTGTTCAATGAACACAGGCATTGTTAGTACCCAGTCAGTACCCAGTTCCCATTCTTGCCAGAGCAATCCCTGTCTTCCATTTTCTTTGCCTCCTCCTGCCTCCTTTCTTTGAATGCCCTCAACTACCATGCAGGTAAACTTGTTTTTCTCAATATCTGTGTGAGTCTAGAGACATGAAAGTCAAAGGTTGCCTCATCACAAGGCTGCCCTACCGGAGATCTGTATCTTGTTTATTTACCGAGGGAACAGACACGTTTGAAATCATCCTCATGGCTCTGGGAGAGGTGAAGGGAGGAGGCTGCTTCTCGGCAGCTGGTGGCCCACCTCCAAGGCCTTAGCAGCAGGCGGTGAAGTCTGGGTTTGTAGCAGTGCGGTGGGAGCCTGACTCAGAACAGGATAGTCCCTTTCCCTTCATCTGTCACCCTTTTAGGCCCACCCTGGTGGCCAGATTGCTTAGAAGAGACTAAGAGGGTACTATGTAAGCTGTAACAAGCAGCTTACAGCAAGATATGCTTCTCCTCCCCAAGAGACCTTCTGTGGGGTTCTGTAGGTACGTAGTGAATCTGTCACCGGTAGGAAGCAACATAAGTTCATTTGGTGATTTATCATTCTGCATGCAATCGCTATGCTTTAGGCAGACTAAGGACAGCTTCCCTGGCCCTCACACTTCAGAACTACATCTGCCTCTACTCTTGTCCCGGTGTGAGGGGCCAGGGTGGTCCCAGTGGTTGGCTCCATCTCAGGCAATGACTAGCTCAGCACAGTTTCTCTCTTCCTACTGCCATTCTGGATATTCCCTCCATGGGACTCAATGGACCTTGACCTCTAGATGTTGGCTGGCCCTGAGCCTGCCAGTTACTCAGTCTAGGATGAGCATGTGGTGGAGGGCTAATGCTCCTTCCTGTAGCAACTAGGGCAGCCCTGGCCTGAGATATTTTACATGGATCTTAATTAGACTTGGCCTCCTGCCAGGGGAAGTAACTCATCTGGTCCGTGGAAGGGAAAGTGGCACAGCATGTGTGTCTCCCACGTATCCCACTCACTTAAGGCTCTGCCTGGCCACTGAGGGCGAAACGGAGATGGTGTCATGGCTGTCATGCTGGGGGGAGGGGGGCGGTTCTTCAGAAGGCAAGAACACTAAGTGGCAGAGGAAGACTCTGGGGTGAGGGGTACATATCAAGCAAACCGTTTCCTTGGTATGCATTTCCACGCAGGATAAGCCCACACCACATATAGGTAGCGAGATGGGCAAAGAACGACAGACACCCACCTGCTCCGCGTGGGGCCCAGCTGCGTGTTCCCTGGCGTGGCCTGGCTTACTCGGCCTCTGAGGTTACAATTTCCAGGGTGCCCGGCAGAGGAGGACTGGCTGAACTGGGCCCCAGTGGCCTTTCTCACCTATTGCCAACTCACAAGACCGAGGGCATCCCGGGAAGCTCTGAAGTTTCGTGGTGACTCGCAGACAGGCACCTGGGGGCTGCGGGCGTCCACAGGGCAGCTACGATGGAAAGCAGCAACAGGCGCGCCCCCTCAGTGACTCTGGCGCTTGAACCTATGGCCCAGGATGCTTTGGATGGTTGCCATAAAACCAGAAGAAAATGGAAAAGGTCCGGTTTAAAAGGCAGAATCTATTTTGCTGAAAACATATGTGTGTGCCTTCCAGACACGGAGCTCCTCGAGGCAGGCTTGCGTAGTTCGTTACAACACAGACAGGAATGGGAGGTGACTGCTCACTCAGTAGAGAAGGAGCTGCACCAGCCTGCTCCCTGGGGGGCTTCCCCGGGGGTCCCCCAGGGGGCGGGGCGGGGGGGGGCGAGGCCAGCACCGCTAGAACTCGTCCATCATGGCAAGCAGGTCGTCCCCTTTGCTGGCACTCTGCTTTGGCTGCTCCGTGACCTCAAACTCCCCCATGATGCGAGCCAGCTCCTCATTCCTTTGCCGGTCCTGTTGGAGAAGAGAGAGGGCAACACCAAGAAGGGGGTGTTGAGTTTTTGCCCCGCCACTGTGCTGTGTGTCAGAGAAGGGACTCCGGGTACATGCTGCGGAGAGAGGAGGGACGGCCTGGGGTGTTCACGGGGAGCAGGAGATGACGAGGGGACTCACTCCTGGCTGTGTAATCGCTTGCACCCACCTGAGTAGCTTGTATGTTGATAACCTCGTAGGATAACTCTTCCGGCCTGGTTAGCGCTGCCTGTCTGCAGGAGGTGGTAGAGAAACGGGTCAAAGGTCAGGGTTTCCTCCCTGCCGGCTTGGCACGCAGGCATCTGATCAGCTGGCAGCCTCACCTTCTGCCACTTCCCTTCAGCTTTCTGCTCTTTCCTCAAGCAGTGCACCCTATGTTCCAGAAAGTCAAGTCCTTATCTGTCTCTGTACCTTTGCATGGACTGAATTGGGCCAAGAATGTTTTTCCCCCTTCCTCTGCCTGGCAAACTCCAAGCCCAAGCCCGGATGCCAACTCCCTCCGTCTGCCGGTGCAAAGTCAATCACTGTGTCCTCCATCAGGGCATTTATGACATGGCACCGACCTAACTCGTGTCTGGTACATTCCCTTCCCACCCTGCAAGCTCCCGAGGCCAGGGTCTAGGTCTTACACTCCCATCTTTGTGTCCCCGGGACTTACCATAGTACCTGTCACACAGAAGTGTGCAAAAGTTAGATCAATGGACATGGAACTAGAAGGCACCCCTCTCACCACCCCAAATATATGGTTGTGAGATGGATCACATGAAATAATGGTGCAAAAGTGGTCCATAAACTGTAAAGGTCTGCATAAATTTCGGTGGGTTACTCTCCTTATTGGTTTTGGGGAGACTGCCTTATCCCAAAGACATCATGCTCTGACTCCCCTCTGGTTTCTTAATAGATTTTTTCCCCCTGTGATTCTCTTGACTTCCAGTACTTCTTGTTCAACTATGCTTTGCTAAGTAAAACATTAGGACTATTTCTTCAATGAATCCAGAAGGTTCAGACTCTTTAATACTGGTGGATTCTTCTTTAACTAGGTTATTGAATTGGCTGGTTTTTCCTCTGTGACCTTTACATCTATTTTTATAAGTGATACTAGTTTATAATGGGCATTTTTTGGTCCTTATCACACTTAGGATTTTTAGATATGCCTTGGAAGAAACAGGTTTAAAACATACTCCTCCTCTTCATCCGTGGTGAAGAGATTCAACCGGAATCCTGGCTCAGGGCCACTGGGTTTCTTAATCTCCATCCCTCCCATCAGCCTGGCCAAGAAATTCAGCTCTTCTTTAGCAAGAGGGTTTGGAGCAATGCTTTCCTGCAGAAACAGTTTCAAGCTTTTTAGCCACATGAAGGTGATCACATTTCCTGCTGAGACCCCAGAGGCCTACGGTGGTATTACAGAAACGGGCAAAACAATAACTGTTTAAATTATCCTGGGAAGAACTGTGTCTAAATAAAGCATAGAAAACAGGCTTAACCCAAACAGAAACAGTCCACATCAGAAGCAGAAGGACTCTTAGCAAGGCAGCAAAGCAGAGATTCTCACACTTTCGAGATGAGTGGAGGGCCCCAGGCAACCCCGTTCTCCTCAGGCAACCTTCCTCCTTGAAGGAGAAGGGTACTGCTTCCTCTTCCATCAATCTAGCTCCCCCCGGGAATTTACAAGAAGGCTCAGCCAACGTCCCAGGGCCAAGGGCACTCCTTCCACAGGCGCTACCACACTGCCCTCAAGTGGTGACTGTGGTGAACACACCCGGGATCCATTCCCCGCTCTTGCCATCTGGCCCCACTCAACCCTCACCCCTCCTTCCAAGCCTGCTCCTCTAACTCAGCTGCCCCTGCTCTGCCTCTTCCGCTGTCTTTTTTTTTTTTTTTTTCCTTTTTGGTCCCTCTGCCGCTAGTTATCTAAAGTAGAGCTCTCCTCTCACTTCTTCCTTGCTGGACATAAACCCTCTGCGTCTTGCCTAAATGGCAAAGTCCAAATTGCTTAAGCCTCTTTGGAATCAGGCGCTAGTGCCCTGGTCTAGGCGAGTCTCTGGCCACCTCCCTCAGTTGCATTATGATCTAGCCATGCGGGAGAGACGTTGCGTCCCCGCTTCCCCCAAACACCACTCTGTTCTTTTGTCCCTTGGTGCCCTTGCTTATACTGACCCCTTGGTCTGCCTGCCCACCTCTCCTTCTAAGCCAGCTTTGTGTCGCTGGGTTGCCCCCCATAGAAGTTGTTCAGTAAATGTTTGCCAAAGAACTGAGTATTTCCTTTCTGATCTGTCCTAGAGCTAGCTAGTAGCTACTTCTGTGGGGCTTTATAAAGATGGAATTCAGAGAATCTAAAACCCCGTTTTGAACTTAACTACCACAGCATTATACAGGGTAGCCCTGGAAAGGGTTGCTGTGATGATCAGGAGACACGGGAGTACTGGACTCAGCAACCGCAGACCCCGGGGCCCGGGCACGATGCTCTTTCAGGCGGCCTGGTGTGTGGTTCCAGCTTAATTATGGTGGTTGAGCCGAGCCTAAAATTACCTAATTAGTCAGATCACTGGAAGTCTTCATGAGAAACTACAATTAAAAACCTTTGTACTTGTAAGGCCGAACTGAGAAGATTGCAAACAACAAGGAAACACTGGCTAGCTTTGAAGTCTAGAGTTGCCACCCTTCTCCCCCTCCAGATTTTTGTGTCGAGAAATAAGCTCTGAAGTTGAAGAAGGAAGGCAGCAGCTCACCTGTGTCCGGGACGCTAAGTTTTTGGATGCTCCAGACATGTGGGTTTCTACGGGCCGGTTCATACTGTACCTGGTACCAACGGAAAACTGTGAAAACATTGTCCAGCCCTTTCACACTGACTTCCTTCTAGCTTATAAATGTAGCAGGTAACTTTCATTTTGGGACACCCAGAAATGTGCAGGGAGTACAGAATATAACTAAGTGGATGTCAGCCACTCAGATTTCATGCTTTCCCAAGAAAAATAGCTGCGAAGCTGTGTGGAAATGGCTCTTCTGGGAAAGGAATGTACACTACTGCAGAAAACCTGAACACCATTGACTGTCTCACCTTCTTGACCTCCACTGCGACACAGGTTTGGGCTAGTTCTCTTCCGTGGCTATTTATAATCATTTATCTTTTCAGCCTGGTGAGATGCCTTATGTTTGGAAATGTTAGGGGCCCTTTGAAAATGTCAGCGCTCTCCATGCACCATATCTGAGGGGAAACGGTTTCACTTGGCAGTAGGGATTTTCATAGCGGAAGTCAAGCTGCCTTTTTAAGTGAAGTGACCTCCCTCGGACTTGAATTCATTCAGGGAGGGAGAATTTGCTTACATGTTGGTTCCCAGTTTCAGGACTCGGTCTCCATAAAGTTCAAAAGAACCTTCTTTTGGTGCAGCGACATAGTGCCCGCCATGCTTGAATTCTACCTTCTTCACTTCTTTGCCTTTGTCATTGAATATTCTACAATACAAATATGACATGATGGAATGTTCTCCAAGCTTAGGGAGTCCTGGAGTCTTCTTTATTCTTTGTACTATGGGACAAAAAGGAATTCATGCACTCCTTCAAGATAAAGATGTTGGCTGAAGCAATAATAATGCTAATACAGCAATAATAATATTTACCAAGTATACGTTATGTCCCTGGTGCTGTGTAAGCACTTCAGAGCATTATTATCTTATTCATTCTCACAGAAACCATTTAATAGATGAGGAAGTGAATCCTGAAGAACTGGGGTGGTTGGCCTCAATTGTCTGCTCAGCGGCACAGCTGGGACAAGAACCTGACCGTCTAACCGCCATGCTTTACTGAAGGAAGGGGGGGACCCAGCAGGGCCACACTCTCTGTGGCGGCCCATATGTTGGCTTCCTGGCATCCCAAACGTTGGTCGGACAATTACAGTTGAGAATTCACCTGATGAGTCCAGGAACTTCAGTTCCCCAGGGAACAGGCCCAGACACTGGCAACACAAAGCGACCATTAGAATTCTGGACTTTGTCCTTTAGAAATATGGATACCTGGAGAAAAAGAAATACACTTATTGCCATTTTTATTGTTATATTTTCCTAGACACAAGCACTCAGAGGATGGAAACTATATAATGGCTTGGGGATGTTACCTAGTGAGTTTATAACAATGAGAGAGAAAGACTCAGCATAACCAGCCTTGTAGAGTTATAGTGTTGTTATAGATCTTTTGAAGTGCACAGCAAGTCTTCCAGGTGAACTGTATTACCCCATTTTACAGATGAGGAAGCTGAGGTTCCCCGAGTGAGGGGACTTGCCCAAAGAGAACAGGAAGAGGGCTAGGATTCAAAACTAATTCCACACCCATTCCTTGGTTCCTTGCTGAACTTCCCATACAGCTGGGAGGCTGGAGCTATCAGAATCTCTGTTTTACAGAGGAGGAATTGGCAGCTCAGAGGCTGAGACGCTTTCTCAAGGCCAGCCAGCTCATAAGAGGCAGAGCTGAGGATTCAACCCCGGTGTTTCTGACTCTGGAGCCCAGTCTCTTGGCCATGTGCTGGACTGGTGAGAAGGGGCCGGAGTGCGTGGATCCGGTTGGCATTAGAGCCTGAAGGTTTTCTATGTGACTGAAAACACCATATTATTTCTACTTCCTGGTTTGTGTGCTTTTTTCTTTCTTTTTTTTAAAAGTAATCGCTGCATCTATACCTAACATGGGCCTCAAGCTCAAAATCTGGAGATCAGGAGTCTCATGCTCTATGGACTGAGCCAGCAGGGTGCCCCTTGGTTTGCACACTTTGTGTCGAGGTCAGGGTCAGATTAAATCCCATAAAGGCTGTAATAGTTAATCAGTTTTATTGGCTCTTAGCTTCCTCCTGTCTAAAAGGAGATAAATTTGAAGACCCCTTCAAACTCTAAAATGCTGCAAGATTATATTCGTAATATCATCAAAAGCAAGCATCTGTTGCATGCAAACAAGTGGCAATGTGAAGCGGTTGGCTCTGGGTTTTGGGTAAGTTACACAACCTCTCTGTGCATTGGTTTTCTCTTTGGTAAACTAGGGGTAATAATAGTGTATATTCAATGGGCAAGTGCTATCGCCTAAATCAGATAATGAAAAGGCAGTTATCACAGAGTCTGATGAATAGTAAGTGCTCAATACATGGTAGCTAATACTCTCAGTATTACAGTCTAATTGGACACAAGACCCAAGTATAAAATGGGAAGAAGGGAGAGTATAAAGCAGGAGATGCTTGGTAGCATATGCATAGTTAAGTAACCCACTAAGGAGAATGACCACAGGCTTGGGGGTGGGTGGGCTAACTGTGGGTTTGGAGCTGGGCCTAGAGGAAGGTGGGTGTGAAGACATTTTAGAAGCAGAGATGGGAGGGCACAGGGCATGTTTGGGGGGGCGTGGAATGTGGAAACTGGTTTGATTGGAGGGTTTGGCTGGACGACTGTTAAGGAATTTTTAAACCTTGAGATTCTGTGACCAAGGGATGTGAACACAAGCATGGAGAAAGAAAATTTGGAGGAGTGGGAATGTATACATATATGTGCTGGACTTTCTGTGAGCCTAATGCCAACAAGGTTGACTATGTCACAGCAGCTCTGAAATGTACATACTTCCGTCCAGTGTGTAGCTGTGTTTGACCCCACAACCTGCCCTCGACTGGATGGGAATGTTGGGTCTGTCCGCTTGCCCAGCCTCTCTGCTGGCCCTCAGCTGTAAGTGTGACTCTCCCCTGTCCTTCTCCTCTTACTCCATCCTTTTTTCCCCCAGCTGATCCCATCTATTCCCAGTGTTCACCTCTGTGCTGATGGCTCCCAGATCTCGAGCTGCCACTTAGCCTTCTTCCCTGGGCACTGGATACATCTGTCCTGTTGTCTATTAGATGTGTCCACCTACAGGTTCTGTGGGATGCACCTCAAATTCACCCTGCTCGCAACAGGGGTCATCAATTGTTTTTCCAAACACGATCCTCCTCTGGTGTTCTCAATTGTACTGGATGGCACCACTAGGGCACCAAGCCAGCAATCTGAGCTCCCCTGACCTCCCCCTCCCATGTCTATTTGGTCATTAAGCCCTGCCTCCCCAGTGATCACACTTTGTATCTGATCCCTCATCTCCACCCTGGTCCCTAGTGCAGACCTTTGTCATCTCTGGTTTTGCCACTGCAGGTGCCTCCTAGCTAGCCTCTCTGCCTCCCCCCTCACCTGGTTGTGATCCCTCTCCAGTAGGCTGCTGAAGAGACTCTTCTAAACTTCTATCTGACCGTGTCTCTCTCCTGCTTCAGTGGCCCTCTCTTGCCTGCCAGATAGTGTCTGGTTGGCCCCTGTTCTTCTCCGTAGCCACGTTCTTCCTTGAATCCTACGTTCCAGCCATAGCCAGATGCTTGCAGCCTTCTGCTCCCCTTGCACCACCAACTACACCAGGCAGTTCTGAGCCTCATACCTTTATTGACATGGTGTCCTCCACCTAGGGTGTCCAGTTAACCTCTCCCCTTATTTCCCACGGGCCTGTGAAAACCCATTTTTTAAAAAGATTTTATTTTATTTGACAGAGAGATCACAAGTAGGCAGAGAGGCAGGCAGAGGGAGGGGGAAGCAGGCTCCCTGCTGAGCAGTGAGCCTGATGCGGGGCTTGATCCCAGGACCCTGAGATCATGACCTGAGCTGAAGGCAGACTCTTAACCATCTGAGCCACCCAGGCACCCTATGAAAACCCATTTAAAAAAAAAGATATCAGGGGCGCCTGGGTGGCTCAGTGGGTTAAAGCCTCTGCTTTCGGCTCAGATCATGATCTCAGCGTCCTGGGATCGAGGCCCGCATTGGGCTCTCTGCTCGGCAGGGAGCCTGCTTCCTCNTCTCTGTGTCAAATAAATAAATAAAATCTTAAAAAAAAAGATATCAGATCCTCTATGAAGACTTTTTGCATTCTTTTTTTTAAAAACATATTTAAGTAATCTCTACACTAAATGTGTAGAGGTCAAGAGCCACGCACTCCACCGACTGAGCCAGCCAGATGCCCTGACTTTTGATTCTCTTTGGTAGAACTGACCACTCCCTCCTTTGTGTCCTCTCTCTTTATACTCTTCTGTTTTAAAATCAAACATCTGTAAGGCACTTGGTGCCTTTTCCCCTTCTCTAATGAGTTCCTGAGGGCAGGAAGCATGTTTCCTATGGAAAGAGGAAACACAGGTCGCAGAGCTGTGGGGCCGGAGTGCTGGCTGAGGCGTGTCCCTGAGCGTTCACGGTCCCCAGGGTGGTGACAGGGCTCTGGAGGCCAGGAGGCGTGAGCGAGCGACGTGAATGCTCCGGGAACACGGCAGCATGAGCCGTGAGTGACGAGGGCAGGGCTCTGCTCGGTGTTGTGGTGGCTGGTCTGGCCTCCCTGGGGGAGGGCCACACGGCTGAGGGCAGGAGAGGCACGACGGCAGGGTGAGGGGGCAGGGGGCAGAATGCGAACCTGCTTCTCACACCCTCCCCGTGGATGAGGGGGAAGGAGCAGCCTCCACCCAGGGGCGGGAAGACTCCGAAGGCCATCTCTCTGCTGGGGAGTGATGGTCTCTCCTCTGAGCTCTCGATCTGCACATTTAGCTGCTTACTGACATCGCTACTAACACGTCTAATAGGCAAATCAAACTCAGAGCTAATTAATTTGTCTACTCAAATATACTTGCCTCAGTCTTTCCCTCTCTCAGTGGCACCAGGCACCAGCAGCTGCTCAGGCCAAAAACACAGTAGTCGTTCTTCATTCTTCTTTTCCTTCCTCCCCACGTTCAATTTCTCAGTAAGTCTTATGCTCTTGCCCCGAAGGGTTAGCCCAGGTGTGACGACTTCTCGCTACCTCCACCGGCAGCACCTGGGCCCAGAACCTTCATTTTCTGCCTAGATTTCTACGATAGTGTCCTCACTGCTGTCCCACCTCCACCCCTGTCCCGTGCAGTTCATCTTCCAGAACACAGATCAGATCATGTTGCCGCTCACCTGAGGATGCCTGAAATGTTTTCTTTACTCTTAGAACAGACTCCTTGCTCGGGTATAAAGCCGTCAGTCTGGTTATGACTGATGTCTGGTCTGATTAGTTAGTGCCCCCGCCCACTACACCTGTGAACTGCAGCACTCCTGCCGGGATGGGCTTCACTCACGCCGGCTTCCTCTCTGTCCAAGGAACACGTCGTGCTTTTTCCATCTCAGGGCCTTTGAACTTGCTGTCCCTTCCATTTCCATGTGCTTCCCTGAGATTTTTGTTAGTTACATTCTTAACTAAAATGTCTGTCCTCAGAAAGGTTGCCCTTGACTTGACTTTAACTCTCTAGTCTAAGGATGCTGTCCCGTACAGTAGCTACAAGTCAAGTGTGGCTATTAAAATTAGGCTAAGTGAGGGACGCCTGGGTGGCTCAGCTGGTTAAGAGGCTGCCTTCGGCTCAGGTCATGATCCCAGAGTCCTGGAATTGAGTCCTGCATCAGGCTCCCTGCTCAGCGGGGAGTCTGCTTCTCCCTCTGCCCCTTCTGATACTCATGCGCACCCTCTCTCTCTGACAAATAAATAAATAAAATCTTAAAAAAAAATAAAATTAAGCTAAATTAAAAATTCAGTTTCTCAGTCATGCTAGCCATATTTTAAGTGCTCCATAGCCACATGTGACTGGTGGCTATCATACTGGACAGCACAGATCGAGAACCTCAATCGTGACAGAAAGTGCTATTGGACAGCGCTGGTCTCACGCAACACCCCATCCCTGTTGCCCTTTATAACTTTACCTTGTCATCTTCCTAAGGTTATCAGAATAAGAACCGGACTTACTTATCCTCCCTGCCTCCTCCTAGCGCAGAACCTCACTGAGGCAGGGGCTCGGTCTTGTTCACTTATGTATCCCTAACACCGAAGACAGCGCGCTCTATAAACGTGTGTTACCGACGAGTTTTACAGGGATGAACTATTTCCAAGAGAGGTGGATCATGGAGGGGAGGGATAGGGAACATTCTACGAAGAGGCGAAGACGGAATGATGTTTTCCAATGACTGAAACCCCGGGAGGCACACGAGGGAAGGAAGCATGAATGGGAATGAGTGTACAGGAGAGGGTGTCTGAGCTGAGGAGGCTGCCCTTTCGGAGGCAACTCTGGTAGAACTCTGGAGGGCGGAGGGGGTGGGGGATTGGGCTGGTTTTAAAGAACTGCTAAGGGTTCCAGGTGGAAGTGGTCTGCAGGCAGTCTCTGGCCAGGCTTGAGTGCAGGTCAGGCCCTTGAGCACATTCAGACTACTTCAGGTTGTTTGTTGATACCACAGAAACCTCTGGATATCAGGATGAGACATTTTTTATTTGCTTTGGTTAAACAGTGAGCAAGGGAGCGTTAGATCAGACCCTGCATTTTCCTGAGTTAGTAAGTTTTACAAAGAAATCTAAAGATTATCAAGGCTGTTTTGAAAACAGAAAATCCTCACCAGCAATCAAAAATTGCAGCTGAGCAGAAATACCATTCAAGAGCAGACTCAGAAGACCAGCCAAGTGTCATGGAGCAGTGGCTGAATATTGTCAGGAGATGTGATTCCTATTTTTCTTCATGAACATTCTGATGTTTCATTGCTTGCCTATTTAGCAATTAAAGCTTAATATGTTTTGTAGTTTAATATATTTTAATGATTTTGTTATAAACTTATTATTAGGAATATCTTTTCATTATAATGAATTTTATCTTGTCAGAACTGCGAAATTAATATGGCTGCTCATATCACCACAATCCATAAAACAATGTCCAAATAGGCACCGTTTTGATAAGAATCTGATGCAGTTTTCAATATTTTAAAGCAATACAAAACTTAATCTTATTTGTACTTTCATATTTTTTATTTTAATCGATGACTATTAGAGATCTTAATTTATATTGGTGTTATTATTCCTCGAGCCATAGCAAATAAAATTATTCATGAGGGTTAAACATAAAATTGGCCTCCGAGTTGGAATCTATTTGTCCTCCCTGGCCCGTGGAAGGGAATAATGACCAGGCACTAAGGACATTCCATTGCTTCTTTTTTTTTGAATTTTTTTTTTTAAAGATTTTATTTATTTATTTCACAGCGGGAGAGAGATCACAAGGAGGCAGAGAGGCGGGCAGAGAGAGAGGGGGAAGCAGGCTCCCTGCCGAGCAGAGAGCCCGATGCGGGCCTTGATCCCAGGACCCTGAGATCATGACCTGAGCCGAAAGCAGAGGCTTTAACCCACTGAGCCACCCAGGCGCCCATCTTTTTTTTGAATTTTATTGTGTGAATACGTTACGCCTACACAAGTACAAGATTCAAAAGGCTCAAAGGATAGACAATGGAACATAAGTCTCTGTCCTATTCCCATCCTCCATGCAGTTCTCCACACCCAGGAGGTAACCACTGGGACCAGTTTCTGGAAGGAAGGACTCTGTACTGTACACATAGAAGCAAACACACACAGATTACACACAGCATCAGCTGTACGCTCGCAAGAAGGCATCATCAGATGAAGAAGGTAACACTCAAGAGAGGTGATTTGCCCAAGGTCATGGAGGTGTGTTGGAACTGGGATTCAGACACCAGGATGTCTGACTCCAGAGCCTCAGCTCATTTTGCCCCATCACTCATCCTTCCCCCAGCAGCATGTTAAGTTACGCAGAGGAACGAAGTCCTGTCCAAGACAGACAGACCCCACATTCAGAAGCTCAGCAATGTGTTTTAAAAGGTGTAGAGTTGTCCTGAGTAGGCCTGACAGGGTCAGGAGACAGGGCTAGTTGGGAGCAACGTCCAATAAGCAGAGGGGGCCCTGAGCCAGGCTGGGGGCAGTGGGAAGGGAAAGGAAGACACGGAGCCTGAAAAGGCAGCCTTGGGAGGCTTTCAGATGAAGGTCAGAGAAGGGGGATCGAAGGTGATGCTCTGCTTTAGAGCTGAGTGAGTGAAGAAGTTGTGGGGCCCTCAGGAGAAATTGGGAAGTTGGAAGTGGGGCAGGACTGGAATTTGGGAGATGAGTTTTGCTGCAGACCTTACGTTGTAGGCACTGGGCGCCTCCTCACGGAGAGCTCAGCAAGCAGGTGAGATGTGGGTCTGGGTGGCAGGGCTAGGACAAGGGGAAGGTGTAGGTGAGACTCCAAAGTCCTAGATGAAGGTGAAGGACAGGGGGAAGAAGGCGTGAGGGGCATAGAGCCGGAAGGGGTCAGGCAAGGCCGGGACGGTCTGGTGCCATGAGAGTCCAGGGAGGGTGAGTTTCATGGGGGTGGGCAGCCGCCTGACAGAATCAGATACTGGAGAGGTTAAGGATGCTAATGGTTTGAGAAAAGTCTTGATTATTAAGATCAGGCTGGTAGCCTTGAGAACACATTTCCTCTGGAGAAGAGAATACATCATATTTTAAGGGAACACATAAAGTAACTGGGAAGGAATGGGAGTATCATTGTCTTCTTTGATTCATTTAAAAACTGCTGAGAGGGGCGCCTGGGTGGCTCAGTTGGTTAAAGCCTCTGCCTTTGACTCAGGTCATGATCTCAGGGTCCTGGGATCAAGCCCCACAGCAGGGAGTCTGCTTCTTCCTCTCTCTGCCTGCCTCTCTGCCTACTTGTGATCTCTCACTCTCTGTCAAACAGATAAATAAAATCTTTAAAAACAAAACCAAACAAAAAAAAACCCCTGCTGAGATTTGTTATCAGAAAGTTTATCATTATGGAGCCAAAACACAGAGGAATCACTAATTGGGCAACCACAGCCCTCTTCCGTCTGATCACTTGGCACCCTGCTTCCCTAGGGTGGCGGTGCCAGGGGGCTCCTGGGGCCACCCCTTCACTCACCCGGATGTGCAGGTCCTGGAAGAAGATGAGGAGTGTCTGCCGAATCAGCTGGAACTCCCCTGCAGAGAGTCCTCCGTATGTCTGCCAGAGGCAAAGCAGAGAGAAGAAGTACTTCACTTCCAGAAGTGAGGTGAGAAGTGCAGACAGGCGGGGCAGGGCGGGCACTAGGGGGCGGGAGCGAGAGAACAGGCAGGGGACTGGCTGCTGGGGTGAGGGGGGCAGCAGGAGAGCCAGCGAGGCTGACCCCATCAGGTCCCACCCAAGCAGGGGGACCCTTCTCCTTTCCTGCTCCCCACAGACCTGGAGGGACCCTTCCCCAACATTTAGCAGAATGTCCTCGGCCAACTCCCTTCCAGAAAAGTCAGGAGGAAATGGCCATTCTCTGTGTCATTGCTTTCCCGACGTGGAAGGTGCCAGTGAGAGGGCCTAAGATGGTCACGCCCATTACATGACCGAAATGGACACTTGTAGAATTTTAGAATTTTTCAGGAGAGAGGCAGGCTTTGCCATCCCTCATCCTGTTCTGTCACAGAATCTGGCTGTTTTTAACAAGGGAACGAGAACAAGAACGGGGCTGAGAGGTGAGGAACCGGCGACCTGCTTACTTCAGTCAACTGCTGGAAAGTCTCTTCCACCTGACGCAGGATGGCTGGGGAGTCTTGGATGAAACCCTTGATGGCATCTAAATGATTGAAAGTGATGAGCAACACATCCTTGGGGCGGGGACACAGCAGTACTTGGTATTTGAAAGCCATAGTCATCAAGTCATAGAGCTGAACAAAATAAATAAAAGCAGACATCAGCACCACCACACAAGTGGTCAGTCAAGCACTCCCGGAAAACCTGTCCCGGGCATCTCATAGAGCTCGGGTGACCATGTTGGTGATCACTCAAACCAAGAGTGCAGAAGGGAATGGTGAATAATGAAGCCAGGACAACAGGTATAAACCAGGGCATTCCTGGGAAAAGTAGGATTTCTGGTCAGCTTATGTGTGCTGCTGGTGGAACACGTCTGGAACAGTATTGGCAGCCATGGGGCCCTGGACTGCGTGCTGGCCTCAGAGAGAGCAAGTTCAAAACCAGCCCTCTGCTGCTGCGGCTGATGTGTTGTGGGTGGCCCTGTCCCTGTCCCTTTGCCTCTCTGAGCCTGACTTTTCTCATCTGTAAAAAAATACTCCCTGGGGCGCCTGGGTGGCTCAGGTGGTTAAGCGGCCAACTCTTTTTTTTTTTTTTTAAGATTTTATTTATTTATTTGAGATAGAATGAGAGTGAGAGAAAGAGAGAGAGAGAGTGAGAGCACAAGCAGAGGGAGCAGCAGGCAGAAGGAGAAGCAGACTCCCTGCTGAGCAGGGAGCCCAATGCAGGTCTCAATCCCACAACTCTGGGATCATGACCAGAGCTGAAGGCAGACCCTCAACTGACTGAGTCACCCAGGCACCCCTAGCGACCAACTCTTGATTTCACCTCAAGTCATGATCTCACGATTGTGGAATTGAGCCCCATGTTGGGTTCCACGCTCAGTGTGGAGACTACTGGAGATTTTTCTCTCTCCTTCTCCCTCCCCTAGTTCGAGCTCACTCATTCTCTCTCTCAAATAAATAAATATGTAAATAAATATAACCTTAATAAAATACTCCCTCATTTTCTGTTGTTGTTAAACTGCTGAGAGGAGTCAAGGAGAGAGTAAGTGTGCAAGTGGCAAGTGTGAAGTCCTACAACCATGTAGGAGCAATTTTAAGTGATGAACAATACTCAGCAAGCCCCACATGTGGTCTGACCGTCCACGAATGATCAGAGGTGAGACACTGGTGAGGACCAATGTGGTCAAGATAGGTTTTGTGGAAGGAGAAGGCTGCAGTCATAGGTTCACACTGACTGAGTGAGGGGAAAGGCATTCTAGGTGAGGGGAACAGCACACAGGAGGGCCTGGAGGCAGCAACGAGTGTGCCATTTTCCTGGGAGAACAAGAACAGCCTGATTAGAGAGGGCAGTTTGTGTCGGGGTCGGTAGGAAACACAGTTGGACTAGTATGGCAAGGTTAGAATATTAAAGGTTTTAGAAAGACAGGCAAAATAATTTAGACTAGACATGGTGGGGACTAGCTGGGCTATTGAAGTTTTCTGAGCTGCTGTGATGGGAGTGGTAGTTAAGCCAGATTAGTGAGTCTGGCAATGATGAGATGGGATGGAAGGGAGACTGGAGGTGGGGACATTAGCTAGTACCTGGCTCTGGATAAGTGTGCAATAATATCTAGTGACTACAAGAACGAAAAAATCTTTGCTGGGATAATCCATACATAAGGACCGGAGTAAAGATGGCGGACTCAGAAAAAGCCAGGAAAAGAAGTGCGTGTGAGTCTTCGAAGGAACAACTGTCACATAGGGCGACTGCCTGAGTAGGTTTGGGGCCGAAGATGAGGGCTGTCCGAAACAACCACAGTGATTTCCACTTTGTGCCCGGGAGAAGGCCGACGGTGACAGTGGCAGGAGAGTCTGGAGGACGGGGGTGGAAGGAACCAGTCTGGGAGAGAAGCAAGCTATGGGCACGGCCAACACAGGATGGAGAGTAACCTACACCCATGGAGTGTAGTGCTGAGCACACTCAAGGACATGACCTTGTTTGGTCCCATTTCTGGGACTCTATGATGAAGATGCTAGCCCCAGTTTAAAAATGAAGAGACTTGCTTAATTTCACATGGCTGGTAATAAGTGGCAGGGTGCGTTTTGAACTCAGGACATTCAGATCCTAGCATTTGCCAGAATTTTCTACAGGATTCCATTTCTCCAACATGCAGCCAAACATTTCATTTAGAAAGCAGAATACCCAGGAATACCCCTGGGGTGTGTGTGGCGGGAATGTGTAATACTAAACTCCCTGCCATCATTATCACACGGTAAGCACCTGGGGTGGATAGGACACAATGAGAGGAATAAAAGATAAAACCAGGTAGAAGATAAAGAAATGAAAGTTCAGAGTTATTCAGTAAATTGAGTCTACAGCTAGCAACTAGTAGAGCTAAGACTTGAATCCAGGTTTATTTATTCCAAATTCTGTGTCCTTTCTCCATGGAAACCTAAACCTTCTTAAAGGCAGGAGAAGAGTGAGCAGTGCAAAGGAGATGATTAACATTGATTGAACATCTATTATGTGCCAGGCCTACGTATCTTATGTTTTTTCACTTAATCCTCCTGAAATTGATGAAAAAGCTATTATTATCCCCATTTTATAGATGAGAAAATGGAGGCTCAAGGAGATAAAGTAACTTTTCAGAAGCGAGAGGAGGTAAGGGCACAGTTAAAGGGAGACAGCTCTCTGAGGTTGCCAGGTAACAGCAGGAAGTGAGCATGGGTTTTGTATACTTGGCACTCACTGTCAGTCCTCAGGATTTACAAAAATTCACATAATGGAGGAGCTAAAAAATGAATTCTTTCAAATTGTTATTATTATTGTTATTATTAAAAGTAACTGAAGTCCATATTTGATTCAGATTTCATTAGTTTTCCCCTAATGTCCTATTTCTGTTCCAGGACCCCTGTTACCTTTAGTCATCAGGTCTCCTTAGGCCTCTCTTGGCTGTGACAATTTCTCTAACTGTTCTTGTTTGTGGTGGCCTTGGGAGTTTTAGGTACTGGTCAGGTACTTGAAACATGACCTCCAAATGTTATATGTCTGATTTTATTTATTTGACGTAGACAGAGAGAGCACAAGCAGGGGGAGTGGGAGAGGGAGAAGCAGGCTCTTCATGAGCAGGGAGCCCGATGCACGGCTTGATCCTAGGACCCTGAGATCAGGACCTGAGCTGAAGGCAGCCACTTAATGGACTGAGCCACCCAGGTGTCCCATCTGTCTGATGTTTTTCTCACGATCAGAATGGGGTGTGGGTTTTGGGAGGAAGACCACAGAGGTAGAGTGGTATCCTCATCACACTGTATCAGGGTACACACGACCAACATGACTTATCACCATTGTCATTGACCTTGTAGTGTTTGTCATTTTTCCACTGTAAGTCAGCTGTTCTCTTCCCTTTCCCTGTCCCGTTGGAAGGAAGTCATTGAGTATAGCCCCCAAACACGGAGAGGTGGGTATCTATATTCTGAACAGGAGAGTGTTTTGACTAGATTTGTCTATTCTCTGCCATTATTTATTTGGAATTATTATTTTAAAAATCAGATTGCCCAAATAATTTGTTTCCCAAAGAAACAGATATGTTCAGGGACACCTGGGGGGCTCAGTCGGTTGAGCACCTGCCTTTGGCTTAGGTCATGATCCCAGGGTCCTGGGATCAAGCCCCACATCAGCCTCCTTGCTCAGTGGGGAGCCTGCTTCTCCCTCTCCCACTGTCTGTCACTCCCCCTGCTTGTGCTCACTCTCTCGCTCTCTTTCTGCCAAATAAATGAATGAAATCTTAAAAAAAAAAAGAAACAGATATGTTCATGTTCCTTTTTTTTTTTTTTAAAGATTTTATCCATTCATTTGAGAGACAGAGGGACTGTGAGAGAGCATGAGCCAGGGGGAGGGGCAGCGGGAGAAGGAGAAGCAGACTCCCCAGGGAGCCTGACATGGGGCTTGATCCCAGGACACCACGATCATGACTCAAGCCGAAGTCTGACACCCAAATGACTGAGCCGCCCAGGCGCACCAATATGTTCATGTTCTAAGTAAAGACTGAGCAGTTTTGAATCTGCTTTAAACACGCCTGGTTTCCTCATCACAGAGCTGAGATTTGTTAGGAATGAAGCAGAATTAAAGTTTTTAGGGATAGACGCTTGCATTGGGTTGAGGTGTGTTCCCAAATACGGGCACGAACGTCAGCTCTCTCCGGGCCGGTGGGATGACACGAACATCAGAGGGCTTGGGATGGATGACTTGAGGTCCTTTCTAACTCCAGAACTCAATACCAACAACTGATATTTACAAATGCCATTTTTTGGCAAGGCACCACAGCACATTTGACGCAGTCTGTGCTCATGCACCAAAGGTACAAGAAATGCGACCAATGGGACAGACACAGCTGTGTGCTCACCTTGTCCATGCTGGCCTGGTTCAGTCTCATGATGGAGGCATGAGCCAGGCGGTCGTAGACAGTCCTCAGGGCCTTCTTGGAGTAGAGCTCTTGGGGTTTGAACAATTCCTCCATAAACTTTCGGTTGAACATGGTTGAGATGATGTCATTCAGAACTGTAAAGACAAGAGAGAATAGAGCTGAGCAAGGTACCGGAGGAAGCTTTATTCAGGAAGTGCTCTCTGGATATGAATGGAATGCAGGAGATGTGCTGGTGAGATCTGCTCCCTCGTGAGAAACCACAGTGGTGGCCCAGTAGGAAGCAGGGTCCAGAGTGCTTTATGAGACCGTCTCCAAGCAAACATAAATGTGACAATGTACAAATGCGTTGTGCTTCAGTGGTTACAAACCACTGTTATACAGACGTCATCTCACTTGATGGTAGGGGAGATGTTTCTTTCAAAAAGATTCCTATGAACATTTTAGATTAGATCTCTTCCTTAAAATGAGAAACAGCATTGCTCTTTTTTTGGTTTGTTTAGCTCATCTAGAATGTTTTTACTTAAAATTAAATTTCATTAAAACGGGACCAATAATGGTAATTGACTCTTTTTAAAGAAAAAGCATTTTATGAAAATAGACAAGTATACCCACGGGTTAGAGATGAAAACATTTCTAATGTTTCTACAAGACATGTACTTCAGATTAGTACCATTTCAGAACGCCTTAATTTCTACATTTGGTCTATAATATTGATACTACACTGTGGTGATGTGTCTCATATTGTTGTTCAAATGGAAAATTTCCATCTGGTGAGAATAAAAATCCTAAGGCATGTGCAAACCCAAGTGTCTATAATTCTAGTTCTTCATTCACTCATTCATTTCAATATTTTGTGCTATTCAAATAGTATTAGTTGGGCGCCTGGGTGGCTCAGTGGGTTAAAGCCTCTGCTTTCGGCTCAGGTCATGATCTCAGGGTCCTGGGATCGAGGCCCGCATCGGGCTCTCTGCTCAGCAGGGAGCCTGCTTCCCCCTCTCTCTCTGCCTGCCTCTCTGCCTCCTTGTGATCTCTCTCTCCCTCTGTGAAATAAATAAATAAAATCTTTAAAAAAAAAAACAAAAAAAACCAAAAAAAAAACCAAATAGTATTAGTTGAAGGCTAGGAAGACCCTCTGGTGTAAGAAATAGGAATAGGTATGTATGAACACAGATTATTCTTAATTAAGCCAGATATATCCTGGCCTCAGGGTGACAGTATATGGATGCTGAGAATATATATTCATAGTAATTAAAACTTGAAAGAAAACTGATGGCTTACATTATACAAAATCAATTATTAAACATGAGTGATTATCACCAAAGGATACAAATGTCCCTTTCTCTTGCCAAAGGTTGCACCAGGTGATTGGTTGTGACCATGTATTTTAGACGGAAGGCAAGGTAGCTCATTCGGGTCATGGTTTCAGGCACCCTCTCCAGCTCTAAGTAATTGATAGAAGTACCCTGGGGGCCAGGTCAGCATTGGGATGCCAGCCTGGCCCAGTTCGTAGAGCATGTGACTCTTGATCATGGGGTTATGAGTTTGAGCCCCACTTTGGGTGTAGAGATTACTTAAAAATAATCTTGGGGTGCCTGGGTGTCTCAGTCAGTTAAATGTCTGACTCTTGATTTTCAGCTCAGGTTTTGGTCTCAGGGTCGTGAATTCAAGTCCCATGTTGGGCTCCACACTGGGTGTGGAGCGTACTTATAAGTAAGTAAATAAATAATCTTAAAAAAGGGCATCTCAAAGAGCATTTTTGGGGAGAAGGGGAGCTGAGGGCTGGTTGTATTTAAATCTTACATGGAAGGGCTACAGAGAGGGGGGAAGGGATCCCCCATATTTTGACACAAAAGAAGTAAATGATTCCTTTCAGTTGTGTTGAACTCACACTTGACCTTGGACTTTACTTGAGGTTCCACCCTCTTTGTGAGGAAGAACCAAATTCATTACCAACACAGGGTATCTCTCACATCTGACAATTTGAACCCATTGCAGACTGCCCTTAACGTGCATTAACATTTCCCCAGTGTGGACAGCCTGAAGACGTAGGAACTTTTCTGCGTTTCTTCATGAATAGTCTTTGGTTTTGAACTAAGCAAGCAAGGACCTTCAAGACACTGGGTTTTCTACCTTTTTCTTACCATAGCCTATATCAAGTGCAGAATTTGTAAGCAAATAGGTACAAATGAAAAGCCATACATGCGGCCTTGAGAGAAAGAATTTGAAGAATTTTCCATGGATTTATGTAGGGCAAAGAGGAGTGCCCAAGAGGAAGAATTCCAGTTGAAGGATCGCATCAGCTCTGATTATGTCGATGCTTTCAGAAACTGCCATTCGCCTGGGTGCTGAGCCATTTCTCTAGGGTCTTTGAGTCCCTAGCAGTATCTATAAAAATAGCTTAGACCCAAATACATCACTTCTAAAAGAAAGAAAATTGCAGGGGGATTATTAGTTACTTTGGCAAAGTAAAAAGCAAAATGAAGGCTTTCCCCCTGGGAAGCAAATAGGCTATATATCATCATGGCTCCTTGCACCTTAACAATCAGAAAGTTTTCCTGTTGTTAAGAGTGTAGCACACCCTGTCCCTGTGTGCTGAGCAGTGAATACAAATGATCCTACAGAGGACAGGCAGTTTAATGATTGGGCCCTGGTACCCAGAACTCCCACCTCTAGAATTTAAGTCTTTGGAAAGAATATAGGGGCACAAATTGATAAGTTTACATCTCACCCTGTGCTTTACCTAGCACTTAGTTCAGGTGGGCCTAAACCTGTACCAGAATGAGATAAACACCAGGGCACAAAGCAGAACTGGCTGCTATCCCTGCCTTAGAGAAGCAGCCCATGTTGTATTTAAGTTAAATCTGAGAAATGGGTTTAAGCCGATCTGTCAGTCCGTCTTGGTGTTAGTTTTTGGCACTCACATGACCTTGCATAATTTCATGAGGCAGGAATGCATTAGGAGCCAGGTTTCGGGGGGCAGAGACTAAGGGCAGGGAAGGAAGTAATTTTTCACAGGTGCATCAGAAGTGTTAGTAACTGAGTTCTTAACAGATCAGGTTGCTTGTCCCGGGTTCTGATTAGGAAGTCAGGTTCTGCACATTATTTTGTAATGCCTAAGTTAAAATAAATTCCAATGATTCAATTATGTACACTAATAGCCTTCATTATCCACACCTCTTGCCTGAAATTCCACCCTGCGTCAAGAGGTGGGCCAAAAATTGTTCATAGGAAATGGTCAAAGACAATAAAAGCGTATCAAGCACTTCAGTTAGGTTTTTCTTTGAGCCTGGCCTGATGAAATAATTCCCTCCATGAAAGCAACTGCCTTTTTACCAACCACCTCTGCTATACATTTGTTTATTAGGAACATGCAATTTGGAACCGAGGGTAAAAGGGAGAAGCTACTACTTCTGGATGGTTACCACTTTTGAATCTTTACTATGTTCCAGGCACTGGGCTTAGAACTTTCCATACATTCTCTCATTTAAACTCCAAGACAACTCTGAATTATTCTCCTTATTCTATCAAGGAGGAACACTGAGTCTTAGAGAGGTTAAAGTCCAAGGTCGCACAGCTGGTGGTGGAAGTGAAACTGGGATGGGGTGTTTGGTTTTAATGCCCGTGCTCTGAAATATTACATGCGCCATTCCTCAGCATACTTGGTATGCTGAGAGCATTGAAAATATTGAGAATGATGGCTGATGACATGCATCAACTACACCCAGATGTCAAGTGATGGAAGGTCCCTGTGACATTTAAGGCTGAGAAAGGCTAAGGTTTTATTCTGAGGAACCGGCAAATTTATCAGGTTCGCCGCTAGTCGTGGGTAAACCGGAAACTGAAGATTTGGTACAACAAGGGCACGGCGCATGCGCGTCCGGCAGCCGTGCAGCCAGCCACCTGCTTTCATTTTTCTCCGTCGCTCAATAGAGCTCTCTGTGTGCGGAGGAGAATATGGCTCAGGAAGGAGTACCGGCGTTGAAGCACAATTCTTTGGCTGTGCGATACTGTCACAGAATTGTTTTAAGGACTACCAAATAGGACAGCCGACCCAGAAGTGTAGCTAATGCCCTGCAAAACTTAGGACGGATGAGACAAATACCGCCGGTGCCATATGGTCCTTTGGCCAAAGTGCGCTTGGTTTCCATCCTACACGCTACGTTGTATTTATTTAAGTAAGACATTCCAACATAAAACCAGTCTCTTGGCCAAAGAGAAACTCACGCCTGTGTTTTTTCTTAGACATATTTAGAGTGGTCGCCCAGTAAGCCCAGTGATGAAGGACCAAGTGAGCCTGTGGATGCAGACTGAAAGCATGCAGCCCAGAGATAGCATACCTCGTTTTCTGTCCACCTCTGTCCATTCATCTACATGAAGCATATAAAAAGAAAACACCAGTTCATGAAGCAAGAACATTCTTTTCAAGGAGGTTTTAAAAATACCAATTCCAATGATCTGGTCTATGAAACTTTATTTTGCATGTTTGCATTAATGTCTAATGCAAATACTCTCTGCCTTCCAGTTGAAATTTTGAAAAAGATGATGGGTAAGTAACAAGTTCCAAAAAAGCCCTGGAGAGGCCATACCTTCCCAAGAGGGGTCTCATGGGAGAGGAAACCCAGAACTAGCTCCCCTGGGGTTTATCTTGAAAGGCCCGAGAAGTCATTTTCTCTAACGCTATGAGAGTACACATCATTCAAAAGAAGGCTTTACAAGGGCGCCTGGGTGGCACAGTCAGTGAAGCATCTGACGCAGGAGGACCGGGGCGGTGATGCCACAAGGGGCTCACTACTCTAAGGGACAGTGGCTCCTTGCTTTTGACAAAGTGGAGCTGGCTGGCAAAAGCAGTGTTCGCGCACTCCTGCGGGCAATAACGCTCAGCTCCAGCAGAGGTCGCTGGAGTGCTGCGCGCTCACGGCCCCGGCACTCCTGAGGATCCAGGGGAATTTGATAAAGTATGTCCGTCTTTCTGTTATTTTTCCAGATGACTTGCTTATGCCAATTTCCCTTTAGTTGTATTTTGAATGGGAGGAAGGCCCAAGGCTATCCAGAGCTACCTGCTGAATTGGAACTAGAAAAATAAAAACAGAACCTCACCACCACTTGGTTGCTCAGTACTTCACTGTGATCTGCTCCTCCTGGAAAAATCACTTACTGGCTGTGTGTCTCAGTAGCCCCTCTGTAAAATGAGGAGTGTAAACAAAATGTAATAGGGTCTCATTTATGAGTATTTGTAAGAGGACTGGAGTGAGGCAAAGGCGGCTTTTATTATTCTTGCTGTTGCTTAAAATGGGGACAACATTTGAATGCAACACTCAAAAGTTGCCCCATGGGGGCGCCTGCGTGGCTCACTGGATTAAAGCCCCTGCTTTCAGCTGGGGTCATGGTCTCAGGGTGCTAGGATCGAGCCCCGCATTGGGCTCTCTGCTGGGCGGGGAGGCTGCTTCTCCCTCTCTCTCTGCCTGCCTTCTCTGTCTACTTGTGATCTCTCTCTCTCTGTCAAATAAATAAAAAATCTTAAAAAAAAAAAAGTTGCCCCATGGCAAGAGCCCTTCCTTTGTTGAGTTGAATGCTAAACTAGAGGCTCCACAGTGGTGAAAAACTGCAGTATCTGCATTGGCCTTGTGGGAGCGGCATGGCCTCCAGGAGACCAATTAGTTGTGTAAGAGAATGAAAACACCTAGAAGAAATATGATTTCCATTCACAACATCAGTGGGGACTCATTTACGGTGTCTGGTGTTTTATAGGCCTCTGTGCACCAGCAACTGTCACGGTGGCTCCTGCAGCTACACCAGCTCTCACTGGTGGGATAGATTGGTGTTTCTCAGCTTTCTGAATCCTGCACCCTCTACCCTGTTTTCTCGCTGTCTTCTACAAGTCTCCATGAGCCAGTTACTTTCTGTCATTTCTTTCATAAAATCAGTGGGTCCATTAGATAATTTTTTTTCAGAGCTCCCATCTCTTCCTGACCTCCCATGCCCCCCACCCCAAGGATTCCGATACAGCCCCCACCCCCATATAAAAGTTTAGTGTAGCAGTTAAGGACATAAGGCTAAGAGTATGAGTTCTGGAGCCTGATTACCTGGGTTCAAATTCTTTATTCTTCCTCTTGCTGACTATGTAACCCCAGGCAAATTAACTTTACTTTCCCCATCTGTAAAATGGGGATAGTATTACATACATGATGGTATAGTTGTGGGGATTAAGGTCTTCAGAGAAGTCCTTGAAGACAGTAAGTGCTTAATAAATGTTGTTAGGAAGATATGTCCCCCAGTTTTAGAAGAAGTTAATGGACGAGACTGATGCAAAGCCCTACCTCCAGTGAATGTACTGAAGGGCTGGATCAGGCTCCATCCAGCATCTCACATGATGTCTGACACTCACCTAAACTGTGGAAGGAAGGAATGAGTGTGTGAATGTGAATTACTAAAAATGGCTGAAACTCCTTAAAGCTGCATTTAGCAAACCCAGAAGAACTATAGCTCCTGAAGACAAAGGCAACCAGTCCCTTCATATTCACAGGGTCTTGCCCAGACCCCCTCTTGAAAGCCAACACCTGCTACTCATTGTGCTAAACATGTTGAATGCATGATCTCATTCAATTCTGACAACTTTGCTGTATGTATGATGTCCGTTTATGGAAAAAGAAACAGGCTTATAGAAGTAACTCTCCAAGGTCATACACCTAGTTAAAGGGCAAAGCTGGAATAGGAACCCAATTGTATGGCTGCAGAGAATATGCTCTTAATTGCTAATTTATACCATTTTTCAAGATGCAGACCGCCAGTGCAAGGACTACCTGTCAGCTCACTGGAGCCATTAGCCCGAATGCAATCACAGAACATATGTGCCCAGGAAAACAGAACTCTCTTGAGGAAGAAATGGCAACATCATATAAAACAGCCAATTTAGATAATCAGTTCAACAAACATTGACTGAACACCAATTTATTCTGGTCTAGGCACTATGCTAGATGCTGGAGTACAAAGAGGAAGACAATCACGTGCAGGGGAGATGCCCACAGACCATTTCAGCATAACCTGGCCAGTGATAAGATAGGTAGAGGCAGGCAGGGGGTGCTATGGGAGTATTCTCAGACCCTTTCCCAGTGTGGGGAGGCTTCCTGAAGGAGCTGATTCTCAAGCTGAATAATGCAGTATGGAAGAGCAACCATTAGCATAGAAATGGGAGCTTTGGGGTAGAATGGGGATTATTAGCCCAGAAACGTGAATGAACATGTTTTAAATGTAGGCCTCCAAGCGGTTTGGTATTAAGATACAAAGTAGGAGGCAGGCAGTGATGGAAGGTGGGACTGCAAAGGTGGAGAGAAATCAGGTCAGCAGGGGCTCTGAAATGTCCTGCCAAAGACTTGTCTCCATCCAAACATCAGTGAAAGCTGACAAAGGGTTTAAAGTAGGAGGGAGTATGGACAGATTTGCATTTTAGAAAGCTCATGGGAGGGCGCCTGGGTGGCTCAGTGGGTTAAAGCCTCTGCCTTCGGCTCAGGTCATGGTCTCAGGGTCCTGGGATCTAGGCCCGCATCGGGCTCCCTGCTCAGTGGGGAGCCTGCTTCCTCCTCTCTCTCTGCCTGCCTCTCTGCCTACTTGTGATTTCTCTCTCTCCATCAAATACATAGATAAAATCTTAAAAAAAAAAAAAAAAGAAAGCTCATGGGCAGCAGTGTGCAGAATGAATGGAGGGGGGAGTTCTTTTTATCTCTTTGTGTGTGGACTTGGACTCAATCGCACAGACACAGTAGTGAATATCTGAATATATATGCTTAACATCTGAATATGTACGTTTAACATCAGTTGAGCATACGGATTGCTGGAGAGAATAAATTTTTAATCTAGGGTCATGTCAGTCACCTGTATACCAACTTATCTTTCTCTACCTTGAAATATATATTTCTTCTGTACTCAATCCCAGGAAACTTGGTTGAAAGCAGTTGTTGGTTGAGAAGGGAGGAAAAGAAGAAGAAAATGGTAGCAGAGAGTTCTGGGTGGCATGTCTCTGAAGATTAGATGTGGTGTATATGGATGACAGATTTTGCATTTTAGAAACTCTCATATAATAATTTCCAGAACTGCCTTCTCTTCCAACAATTGTGAAGGGAATAACATAACTTTCTTATATTTTCTTATTCATCTGTTATTTCAGAACTCCACCTTTCTAGAAATAGCTTCTGAAATTAGCAAGACTGGCCTCCAGCTCACGGAGGATAGCACACAGAGGACAGGAGAGTCGGCACCTGTTGGGGTGGGGTTGGGGGGGGCAGGATGCTTGGACTAGCAAAGAGTGTTTCGCCAGGTGGTGGGCAGCTCGGTCTCCTACATTTGGGAGGGATTGCTTGTCAAGAGAGATAGAGAAAGCATCTCTCCAGTTTGAGGGGGTGAGGAAATGGGATGTGTGCGTGGGTGTCAGGTCCCCTAATAATATATACCCTAGCGCGGGTATTAAATCCTTCTGCTGTGAAAAAATCTTTTGGGGAATTTGACTCCTGAGGGGCCCTGAGCGGATGGCGCTGTGGCGTTGTGAGAAAGGTCCCTGGCTACTGGAGCGCGGGGTGCAGGGGTGTTGCTCAGTCTGCAGGGGGGCCGGGGTGTGGAAGTCCGGGTGTGCGCGCGGCGGCGGCAGCGGCGGCGGCGGCGAGGGGGACGGGCTGCGGGGCGTGGGGCTGGCTGTGCGGGCCGGGCGCCTCTCACCTTTGCGGGCCTTGTCTGCCGGGATGTTCTGGGCCCGCAGCCGCTGGTCCAGGATGTAAAGCATCTCCCCGCCCAAGTTCAAGAAGAGCAGCGGTAGTGTCCGCACCGACATGGTGCCAGATGCAGGCGGAGGAGGCGAAGGGCCACGGGGCTGGGTAGCGGGAGGCCTGGATGCCCGGCTTCTGCGTCCGGTCGCCCGGTTGCCGGGGCAACGCGGCGGCTGGCAGAAGACGCCAATCAGCGGGCCGTTTGTTGGGAGGCACCCGGGGCGGACGCTGATTGGCCGGCGGCAGCGGCCTCCGCGGTCGCTTGGGTGCCCGGCTCTAGCGGTGGTTTTCCGTCCCGCGCGGGCGGCGGGGAGAGGTTCTGGCCCAGCGGGTGTGCGCGACCCGCCCCTCTCCGCCCGAGAACGAGGAAGGCCGGAGCAGGACTTCCGAGCGGGCTCGGGGCGGCCGGATCTGGAGTGGAAGGCCGGCTCCGCCCGTTCCTAGCCGTGCGACTCTGGGCAGGTGTTTGAGGCTGGCCTTCCCCCAGGCGGAACGGGGAGGGGTGACCCACCTCTCGTGGGCTCAGAGGGGAATCCATGAGATATGCAAAATGCCAGGAAGGCACTCACTAAAATATAACGGACTTTTCTTTTGAACGGGGGAAGGGCCGGAAGTCCTTGAGTTTGCGTTTCCTTCCTAAAAGCCACTTGGAGTGAAGCAAGCCAGGCCTGTTCTTGTCTGTCCTGCTCCCGGAGGGCGCGTGCTGGGGCTTCTCCGAACCTCTCTTTCACGTTGTTGAGCAGGCCTCCCATCTACTTCTCTACTTTGAGGGCGTCGACCCTGTACTTTACCCTCACCTCGAGCTCCAGCATCACCTTCCTATTATCTGCTGTACATTTTTTACTCCGATGAGCAACCATTGCTGTAAATTTCAGTACTTCTGAAACCCACAAAACATCTTCCCCTCCAGCCATTCAGGCTTGAAATCTGGGCCTTGACTTCCAGCTTTGTTTCCCTGGGTCCTGTTAGTTATCAGTCACTACTTCTGGGTTTTCCTCCAACATCGTTCTCACATTTATCTCTTCATTTCTTTTTCTGCCTGCATTAGTATGTTCTTCCATGTTACTGCTCATTTCTCTCCACCACTGGCACTGGCTGCTAGGCTAAATTTCAGCAGTTGCTGTTGTCAATATGGGGCATCCCTTCAGTGGCTCCCAGCTGTTTGCCAGATCACAGTTTAAATGCCTCAATGTGGCATTCAAGACTCTCCACTCAGACTCCAACTACCTTCCTATTTAATTTATTATTATTATTATTTTTTAAATATTTTATTTATTTATTTGACACACAGAGAGAGATTACAAGTAGGCAGAGAGGCAGGCAGAGAGACAGGGAGAGGAGGAAGCAGGCTCCCCGCTGAGCAGAGAGCCCGATGCGGGCCTCGATCCCAGGACGCTGAGATCTTGACCTGAGCCGAAAGCAGAGGCTTTCACCCACTGAGCCACCCAGGCGCCCAATTTATTATTATTTTTAAATGTAGGTTGCATGTCCAGTGTGGAGTCCAACATGGAGCCTGAACTCACACCCCTGAGATCAAGACCTGAGCTGAGATCAAGAGTTGGACGCTTAGCAGACTGAGTCACCTGGGCGCCCCTCCAACTAACTTTCTAGAGACGTCTTCTGTGCTCCCTCGTTGCTCCCTAATCCAGCTGAACCCATCTACCTCATCATATTTGCCCCCTCAATGGAACATCACCTCTTCCTCCTAACAACACCTACCACCGAAGTTTTGCCCTGACATTTGCCAAGCTCAAGTTGTTCCCACACCTCCTCTGGTCCCCTTTCCTTCCCAGTCAAATTTTTGAGTAGTCTACAGTCACAGCCTCCTGCATTTCCTTAATACCTTCACTCCCTAACTTACTGCAGCTAGGATTCAGCTCTCTATATGATCTCTCTGATGTGAGGAACTTGAGGGGTAGGGCGGGGAGTTGTGGGGGGTAGGGAGGGAAAAATAATGAAACAAGATGGGATGGGGAAGGAGACAAACCATAAGAGACTCCTAATCACACAAAACAAACTGAGGGTTACTGGGGGGTGGGAGGGTAGGGATAGGGTGGATGGGTTATGGACATTGGGGAGGGTTTGTGCTATGGTGAATGCTGTGAAAGGTGTAAGCCTAATGATTCACAGACCTGTACCCCTGGGGCAAATAATAATAAAAAGTATATATATAAAGTCAAAAAAAAAAAAAAAAGGATTCAGCTCTCTTTATCCCACTGAAACTGCTTTACCATGGAGACTTTTCCCTCCTTAGCTAAGATCTCAGCATTAGCTACTATACAGTAGTTGAAAGCTGGCAGTCCAAGGCTTTAATTTGATTTTGCCTGGTCTTGGCAGGTTTAAAAAGGACAATGACTAGGGTAGGAATGTACCAAGCAGCTTAGCATCACTATCTTATACCTGGCCTTCATACATTAACCTGCCTGCTATAGTATCAAATCCTCCCATAGTGACAAGGTCATTTTTTTTGCCCCTAGGCAGTGTGGTATAATGAGCAGAACACAGGAGTGGAGTAAAGACGGATGTGGTCTTGATTCCTAGGCCTGTCTCTAACCAGCTGTGTGAACTTGGACAAGTTACCTAACCTCTGAGCCTCAGTTCTCACATGGTAAAATGAGGGTAATCACTCCAATATGGGGTGGATGGGTGAGGAAGGTGGCTGTCAGGAGATGAGATACTGTGCCTAAGGCAGCACTTATGACCATGCCTTTACTGGAGGGCCTGCTCCAGGGCGTCCCTTTTCTCACTTTCTCCACTGGTCCCCCTGAATGATGGCACCTGGCCCCCCAGTGCAGGATCTCCATGTAGCTGTGTCCACTCCAAGTCTTGTCCCTTAAAGGCCTTCCCTAATGTTCCTGGAGGTGACATCTGAACACCCAAGTTTGCAGTTCTGAGCCTCTCGACTCACTTCTGATTCTGCAGGAAACCAGGCTCTATTCTATCCTCACTTCACCCACCACTCCCCCGGGTACCCTCAGCTGCTCCTGAATCCATCTATGCCCTGAGAGCACCCTTCTCATCCAGACATGGCCCTTTCTTTGTTTACACTCCTTCTCTGGGCAATTTTACTCACACCCATAGCTTCAGTCACCTAACCTGAACCTAACCTCTAAGCCTGTCTCTACCTCAGGCCTCGCTGCAGTCCTGGACCTAATCGATATCTAACTGTTCTTTGGATGTCACTTTATACACCTTCCCCCGTTTTGGCTTTCCTTCTCAGAATGAAGCCCAAAGTCTTCTTGCCACTGTTGTGGACTGAATGTGTATCTCCCCAAATTCATATATCCAAGCTCTAAGCCCCAACATGATGGTATTTGGTGGTGGGGCCTTTAGGAGGTAATGAATTAGATGAGATCAAGAAGGTAGGGTCCTCACAATGCCATTAGTGCCCTTATAAGAAGAGGAAGAGATCTTTTTTTCTCCCCTTACATGTGAGGACATAGAAAGCGCTGTCTGCAAGCCGGGAAGATTCCTCACCAGAAACCAAATTGACCACCACCCGGGTCACGGACTTCCTAGCCTCCAGAACTTTGAGGAAGTAAGTTACTTTCTCTTTCTCTTCTTTTCTTTCAAGATTTTATTTATTTATTTGACGCAGAGAGAGAGAGAGAGAGATCACAAGTAGGCAGGCAGAGAGAGGGGGAAGCAGGCTCCCTGCTGAGCAGAGAGCCCGATTTTGGGCTCGATCCCAGGACCCTGAGATCATGACCTGAGCCCAAGGCAGAGGCTTAACCCACTGAGCCGCCCAGGCACCCCAGGAAGTAAGTTTCTGTTGTTTAAGCCAGTTTATGGTTTTTAATGGCAGCCTGAGCAGACTAATACACCCAGAAGACTCTATTATCCGGTGTCTGCTCACCTCTCTGACTTAATTTCTCCCTACTCTTCTCTTTGTTCACTCAGTTTTAGACACACCGTCCTCCTTGGGTTCTTCAAACATGCTAAGCATACTCAGACATCAAGGCCTTGCCATCTCACTTGGTGTGAATGGGTGAGTTTTGCAGAAAAAGGGGTATCCATTACTCCCCAGAATTTATAAGGAATGTTTTGCATTTGCAGTTTCTTAGGGATAGGACTTGTAGCTTTTATCAGATTCTCAATCTGAGCACCAGTACCCCTGACCCCAAAACAGTAATTTGCTCTGATGTTTCCCCTTCTTATCTACCCTCCACACTTCTGCTGCTTACCCATCTAAAGCAGGCTTGGTGCTGTCATCACTCCTTCACTTTAATACCACAACTGTCTCCCTGTTCCCTAGAGGGCAGTCAGCACATCAAGCCTCTCACCACCCAGGTTCATCTTACCTGTCAAGCTTTATTTCCCATTCCTACTGCTCCTTGAACTCGACACACCTGCTGACTTCCTTGCCTTTGCACTTGCAGTGCCTTCTGCCCAGGATGCTTTCCCGCCTCATTTCTGCCCGACGCACTTCCACTCATCCTCTGGGCCTAGTCCTGATGGCAGCTCTTACAGCTGGCCTCACCCAGCAGCCAGCTGGCCACACTTCCTCGCTGCGTCCTCAGTGCGGCTAGGCGCTCAGTCTCCCCTCTGCAGGAACATCACCTGGACCACAGGGTGCTGTTTATGTGAGCGTGTGAGGTGTGCTGTGAGAATGTGTCCTCTGGTGTGTGAGGGCAGAGGCTCTGCCTCTGACAAGACTGGGATCTTAGAGCTGAATGAAAGAACAAATTCCTCCTCCTCCTCCTCCTCAGACCACCCAGAGCCCTACCTTCCCCCCAATTATCCTTTAAGGCAGGAAGACATAACTCTAATAAAATTTATTGGTTTTCTTTGATTGCCTCTGGCCCAGCTTTGGAAGGGCTTTCTGGGATTTTCTGGCCTTGTTTTCGGGCTGCTGCTGCTTTAGCTTTTAAGACTCTTTTTTGCTTCTTGAGCTTTTGGACCTCCTGGAAAACCTGGGGATGAAAGGGAGCAGAAGAGACTGTAATCCTACGCAAAACCTCAGGCATGGAGCAGGTGGGGCGGGAAAGGACGTCCCTGGATGGGCACACCAGCCTTTCTCCGTGGGAGTGACCTGTGAGCCTCCTCAGGGACTTGGGGCCGGTTCCGTGCCTCAGGTAGGAACAGACAACCCTCCCTGCTGCCCTCTCCACCACAGTCCCAGAGTGGGGCCAACCAAAGCAGCAATTCTGACTCATACCCGAATGCACAGGGCCTTTTTGGCCGCCCAGCGTCGGTGGCCTTTCCGGTGGTAGAGAGGGGGAATGGTGTACTCAATCCCCAGCTCCCTGCATGTCTTCTCGAAGACACTGTAGTTGGTCTTACGGAGGTTTTTGAGCATCTTTTTCCTCTGGTCGATGCTCATCAGCAGGTAGCGCTTCTGGGCTTTGTCCTGTGAGAGAGGTGGCATATTACCTTTAGTATTATACAAATAAGTGGTGTGCCACTTTACGGTCGCAAAGGATGGTCGTCTTATCTTACTGAATCCTCCTGACAATCTGAGCAAATATTGGTGTAATTCTGTGGGAGGTATTGTCATTGTTATTCCCATTTTATAGATGGGGAGAAAAAGGCTCAAAGATGTACCTGACTCATAGAAGGTCCTAGAACTGTGCTGGGCAGGGACCTGGTGTGAGGTCAGGTCTTGAATCTGCGTCTATGGGTCTCACTCTAAGTCTCATGCTCTTTCCCCTACCACCCCCGGCTCAGCCTCCCCACAGCTCGGCGAACTGTCAGCTGGGGTGGAGAGAAGGGAAGGCTTTCATGGGTTCCTCTGCGAGGGACCTCAGCAGGAGGCTGCTGTTCCACAGTCCGAATGAGCAAAAATCTCATCTCCAAAGGGCAGGCTCAGCCAGCTCCATGGACCACCGAGGTGCCACCCCTGCACGGTGCTGGAACGTCTGGATTTACAATGGTGTTTGTTAAAAAAACCCTGCAGCTGCCCAATTACAGCAGCACTGTGCCCAATGCTGTGCCAGGATATGGCATCGTGGTTAAGAGTACGGGCCCTGCAGCAAGACCACCTAGTTTCAAGTCCTAGCACATCATTTCCCAGTGCTGTGCCTTGAGGATAACCTAATCACCCCATGCCTGCATCATTCCTCTGTAAAATGGAATAGAAGGATAGTAATAAGCGTTAAATGAGCTGATATACGTGAAGTACTCAGCACGAGGCCTAGTCCTTCACACGACCATGCTGGTGCTTCATTATTTCACGTAGTCCTTGCAATCCTGTTAGCAAGTACTACTGTGATCCCCACTTTACAGACAGGAAAACTGAGGCTTGGGCACATAAAGTAACTTCCCCAAAGTCACACATCTGGTCAGTGGAAATAGCAAAGCTGAGAACTTGAACTGAGTCCAAGAATGTTCAAGAAATATTTACTGAGCACCCACTATGTGCCAGACACTGTGACCGTGTCCTGAAGTTTGTGTTCTGGGCCATAGGCGACACTCAGCGAAGCCCTGTAAGGCTCCCATGTCCCACTGGAGGCGGGAGGGAAATGATTTTCCCACTGCAGCCAAGGGGTGGGCACCCTGGTATTGTAGCCACTCCGCTTCTCCAGCTGCTTCCCTGGACCCAGAGCCCTTGGCCTCTGAGGCTCCGCTGGGGCTCAGCTGTGAACGATGCGCAAGGTTTACCTTTCGATGTTTCTGCATGTGTTCTTCATAATTGCGGATCTTGACAGTCAGGGCAACAACTGAAACCACAAACCACAGAGGCTGAGAGCTGGCACAGAGGAAGGAAGGGCCCAGGCCTGGGTTATGTTTTAAGACTTCACGGAATAACAGTCAACAGGCTCTCTACAATTCCTAAAGCACTTTGAATTTCAAGCTCTCAAAGACTTTGCATTATCTTTCCTTCAGAAAGCAAAGCCTAAGGAAGGAATGCTCCTTAATCTTTTAAAGGCATCCTCCCCTGGCCATAGCAAAAAGCATTCTAATGGTAAAACTTCAGAGCACTCCTATTAAATTCAGGAATTAGTCTACAATACATGCTCTCGTTCTTAATGATTCAACACTGCGCTGGCTGTCCCAGCCAATGCAGGAAGACTAGGTTCCAGAACTGTCAAGGGTCTACTCCTTGCTGCTCTTCTTCCAGCTGCCACTCTTAGCTCTGTTTCCACTAATGAGTGTTCAGAATTATCAGCTCCCACACCTCTCCTAAAGCCCTGCAATATCCTTCCTTCTGTAGCCTCTTGTTTGATTCCTGCCTGTACTGCAAAGATGGGGGTTCTTTGGTGGGCCTCCTTCTGGTCGCCCCAAAGAGACGCTCTCACTACAGCAGGCCCTTCCGTATACATGATGAGTTTTGGAGCGTTGTAGAGTGAGGTGGAACCTGGGCCCTGACCACCTGGCCCTTTGCACCACTGTAGCTGCAGAGTAGAGAGAGACACGGAGACAAGCTCTGGTTCCTGCGACTTGCCTGAGCTCACAAGAGAGGCGTGAAGAGGGACCTGGCAGCTGACTCCGGCATCACAGTGTCCAGTTTTCATTGCCCTGGGTCCTTCATCAACCCACGTCTAATACCTGGTGCTCTTGTAGACAAGGGCCCTGGATCGAGTGCTAGCTAGCAGACTCCCCCGCACTCCCACTCCCCAAGGGCCCCCGACCAACTTCGAGCCTCCAGGGAGCTGGTGTCCTCAGGGTTTGCCACAATCTTGTTCATCAGCTGCTGCTGCTTAATTTTTAGCTTCTCCTTCTGTTAAAGATAGAGACAGAGAATCTGTGAGGTCTGCCACCCCCTAAGAACTAGCCTTCATACCTCGAAGGCCCTGGCTGCAGTTCTGGAAACTAGGCCATAAAGCTCAGCACCTGGCTTACTCTGTTCACCAGGGCATGAGGCTATTCACATCTAGATAAGCCCAAGGCCAGTGACAGGTGGCACGGCTTGTTAGATGAGAGTACCCAAACTGTGCTCATTCATTCAGGTATTAGATCATTCCTTTGTACCTACTCAGTTGGGTGTTGGGTGCTGGGTGCTAGGGATACAGTGAGAGAGCAAGACCATCCTTACCCTGGAGATGCTTGGTCTGGGGGGTGGACAAGTGGACCCAGAATGACAGTGGGGGATAAATGCTGTGAGTTGAGAAGCATGGGATGTAGGTGTTACCAGGGTAGGAGGGAATCCCACAGGAGAGGACTGGGAGGAGCTGAGGTTTGGCACAGGTCACTTACTTGGCTTGCCATTTCTAAAGACAAGAGTCTTCTCACGACATCGTCAAACCTGTGGGAAAAGCATAGCAATGAGAGACAGGTATGGGGGGAGGGGAAAAGGGAATCAATGGTGTTTCCATTTTAGTTTGAAAAGCACAAATGATTGAAAATTTCTTTTATACCAAAAGAGTCTCTGTGGAAGTGGGGAGCTATTTCTCAGGGATTACGAGTCAGCAGGAATCTGATCTGCTGTGCTGAGGACATGGAATGAGGTGATAACTGCGCAAAATTGGGGCTGTACAGCTTGAGCGTTCCAAGCTCCTCACAGGGAGGGCAAAGGGAGGATTTTCATTTCAGCTAGAATATGGTTCAGTCTGTCTTGAGACATTTCAATTCTATAATCCTTGTTTTTTTTCTCCTGTCACACAGTATAGTGGAAGGGGCTGCCCAGCCCTCGCTGTATAGGGCAGGGGCTGGGCAGAAGGATCCTGGCTTTGGTGTCTTCAGCCCTGCTCCCCAGGAGCTCTAGGACATTGGGCAGACATTACTAATCCATAAAATGGGGACACTATTTCTTCTCTCACAGGGCTTTTGTGAGGATCAAGAGATGAGAGATCTCACAAAGACATGTGAGGCATGTTGCCTCCTTCTATTGGAACCAGAGTAGGGAAAAAGGCAAGCAGTTGAGCTCCATTCTGCCCCTGCTGCCCCTCATCAAGCCTGGGCTTCAGTAGTTCTCTGCCCTGATTCTATCATCAAGCTTCAGATACAGCAGGCCAGGCCTCAAAGCCACTGTCTTCTCTCTCTCCTCCTCAATCCTCTTAGGGCCCCCTGCCTCATCAAAGAGATTTCTTTCTGCTTACTTCTCAATTCCAGGAATGTTCTGGTAGTCTTTGAGCAGCGTGGAAGGGGGCGGGTCATCTTCTTGGTGGGGCTGGACTGTCAAGTGTAGGGACAGAAAATACCCAGAGTCAACTTTCACTGTCCATCTTCCCCGTCCTGGCTTTTCTCACCAACTCTGTCACACACACCCAGGGCCTCAAGCAAGGCACTGGAGATCTCTGGGCTCAGCCTCTCCTTTGCAAGCCCTGCAGGCAACTGTCTTGATATTTCACTCTGGGAGTGGATGACCTTCCCCTAAGGTCCCATGTTGTGTCTTCCCCTCTCACACCACTTTAGATTCCCCACCAGGATGGGTCGTTTTGTGGACAGCCTGAGTTTGACTCTCTTCGAAACTGCTGGTCTTGACCATGGGTTCATGTAAAACAGACACTCAACAAACACTTGCTGGCTGACAGCATGAATGAAATAAGGGCATGGAGGAGGAACCCCAAGCTTTAGGACATAGTAAGCACCAAACAAAGACCACATGTAGGAAACCCTCAGGCTTGGTGTGTGTCATATTCCCTGGGAGGTGAGGGAGAGGCACAAGGGATCATCTGGTCCTCTCCAGTCCGACCCTGCTCTGCCGCTATGCAAATCACAGCAATAAATGCCAATATATACACGTTTTGCACCCAGTGTGAAGACAACTCTCTTAACTAGCACTGAATCCTAACAACAAGCTTTCAAATAGATACTTTTACAATCATTTTAGAATGAGACTCAGAGAGAGAGAGGAAGTAACTTGCCTAGTATCATTTACCTAGAAAGAGAGAGGTCTTCCCACTATGCAGACTGCCTTGGAACGGGAAACCAAGCCTTCCACCCCAGAAGGGCAGACACAAAGCGTCTACCTATACTCTAGGCGGGCCTGGGTAGTGCCAGCACGCCTTCCCTCGGGCTCGCTCATTCTCACTCAAACCCGGTCCGCAAGCTCCTGCTCCCGCCCTCCCCTCGCCTCTCTCCCCGCCCCAGACAGGTTTCAGGCTACTGCCTGGCCGCAAGGCGGACGTGGGGGTCTTCTGCTCAGGACCTCTGGCCTACGCGTTTGCCCATCCCACCAAGTGGTTCTAACTAGCCACCTCCGTCCCTCGGGCCACCCGGCGCCCCTCCAGGCAGTCCCTGTCCGCCGAAGTCCCACCCGAGAGCTCCTACCTGGTTTCTGGGTGGCATATCCGCGAACGGCCGGGAGGATGACACCTACGCAGAAGACAGGGCTGAGGCCCATCTCCTTAACTAGCCCAGCCTGCATTCCTTTCTGTGGCCCCCGCATTACCCTTCCTGCATGGTCTTTGGGCCTCGGCGCCTAACCGCCGCCCCGTTTCTTCCGCACCCCGCTGCCCCACGCCTCTCCCACCTCGTCCCCCTTCTTCCCCGCGCACCGGCCTTTCTCCCTCATCCTGCCGCTGCTCTTCTCCCCTATCCTCGTCCCCCGTATCCTCCATCTCCGTCCAACCCCACTTCCCTCTTCTCAGCGCCCCACCTCGAGGACAGGGAAGGGCCCACTGGCGGGAGGGAGGCCTGGCACAGGCTCCGTGTGGCAGCCCCAGGACTGGGGCCTGGGCCACTGCCTGGGTCCCAAGCGACCTCAGCGCCCTCCACGCGGTTCTCAGCATCGTGACTTGTGACCCCGCGGGGCGGGCGCCACGGCCACCGTCCCTTTCGCGGCACGGACAGGGTTACATGGGCGCCGCCATGCTGCCTTAGGCCCGACCAATGGAGCGCAGTCGCGAGACCGGAGCAGATGAGGACCGAGAGAATGGATGAGAAAGGCAAGCCTCGGGGTGCGGCGGGGTTGGGTGCAGGGGAGAGTTCTGGTTGGCAGCCGCTCAGGGGAGGAGGCCAGGTGGTTGCGGGCCTGGGTAGTGGTGTGCGGTGCTGTGTAAACTCTAAGATGCCGTTTTTTCTTGGGCATGCATCCCGCCCTTAATCCCACTCTACGTACCTTTTGGAGGTTTTCTTAGGGTCCGCCTTAGCCTTCTTCCCCAACCTGGTCTTTCTGCCTCTTCTCCCACCACATTCCAGGATGAGGCCCCATGAGAGGTACTGGGTTTCATTCAGCCTCCTGTGGGGCCGCCTTGTAAGCCTGGTGATGAAGGTCGCTGATTTTGGAATGGGACAGCCCTGGGCTGGAATTGAAGCTCAGCTGTTCACTCACTGTGCTCCTGTGGGCAAACCAGCCCACCTTTCCGGGTCATGGTGTACTAACTCATGAAACAGGAATGGTATCCGCTCTTTAGGTCGTTGGAGTATTAACTGAGGCAGTTGCGTGCAAGGGACCCGCGTGCAATATAGTAGGCATTCAATAAGTGTTTGATGTGATTGTATTTGTGAAATGAGGGGTGTAAAGACAACTACAAATTAAAAGCAGGGAAAATAGATTTTTAATGAAATAAAAATAACATTTTAATTCTCCTTTGGTGCAAAAAAAGAAAAAGCTCTCCTCCCTCTCACTTTTCTTAAAGCACTGACTTTCGAAGAGTTGTAATTGTGAATTCTTTCTCTGTCCTTTTGAGACCTATGTAAATGTTTTCAAAAACTAAATAAGCCTCTTGCCAGTTTTACAGCACAGGAATGTTCTTAAGGATCTAGGCGTCATCTCTTGAAATGCAATCATTAAGGAAGCCAGTGCCTCTGTCTGCCGGTTTCTGCCAGGCTCTAAGTTGCCAACCTGCTTCTTCTCATAAAGATACGAGAAATTTCTTTTCTTTCTTTCTTTCTTTCTTTCTTTCTTTCTTTCTTTCTTTCTTTCTTTCTTTCTTTCTTTCTTTCTTTTTTTTTTGGATAGAGGCAATTAGCAAACACGGGTGGCTACCCCATTTACTAGGTGAATTTAGGATGAACTCTGTGTGACAGATGGTGCTGTGCACCCATAACCACTTGGCTATATACAAGGGTAAGATTTCTTTCTGTCTTTTCAAGCTCTTTAGGGGATTGCTGGTGATGCGTATCACTTTCTGGTTTAACGTTCATTCAGTAATAAAACTGATTTTGTCCTCTTCTACCCTCGTGGAGTGGTTTTCTAGGTTGGCAGGAGATTTTGTGTTTTTTACCATTTTATTTTTTTTTTTTTAAAGATTTTATTTATTTATTTCACAGAGGGAGAGAGATCACAAGGAGGCAGAGAGGCAGGCAGAGAGAGAGGGNCTCGTGGAGTGGTTTTCTAGGTTGGCAGGAGATTTTGTGTTTTTTACCATTTTATTTTTTAAGCAACCTCTACACCCAACATGGGGCTCGAACTCACAACCCCGAGATCGAGAGTTGCACGCTCCACCCACTGAGCGAGCCAGTTGCCCCTGTAGATTTTGTTTTTAATTATATTTCTCCAACAGGGGTTAGTCTTTTCTGAGGTCTAGTCCACATGTCCACATGAGGGGGTTTGTGACTCCCCTCAACCCTGGCCACTGTGCCCTAATGTCTTCAAGTCTCTACCACTAGAAAGGGAGCCCTTTGAGGATGGACTGAGACAAATCATTTTTGACTCCCTGCTTCCAGCACAGGGCCTCCTTGCTAGGTGAGGGCTGGTGGAATGAATGAGCGAAGGAAGGAGTACACAAATGAATACTTCTGATAAGTCCCCCTATCACTGCTGGGCCCTGAAAAGAAAAGGAACAGAGGCACAGGCACGCTCAAGGTTTGTCAAAATCAAACCAAACCAAACCATGGACCAGTTTAAGAGACTGAAATTATGGGAAATCAGCACAAGAGGCTAGTGGGCAGGGTTGGATGAAACATTCTCTGGCCACTAAAGTGAGACGCCCAGTGGGGTCTGGGGAGATAGAGGAAGGGTGCTGGGGGCCAGAGATAGGGGGATCCTGGGAGCCTTTCTGCCCTTCTGGGGCTAGGTGACCTTTTCATGATGGGCTAACTGACACTCTCCACTCTTCTCCTCTGGACGGCCCAGGTCTTTCAAGAGGCAGGCCCAGCTGAGGGCCCCAGGAGAGGCTAGACGCCCCCCAACCCCTCCACCCCATGGACCTGGAGCCCTTGCAGAAGTGGGAAGTCAAGCAGTGGCCCGAAGACACAATCGTCATCCTGGTTTGGGACGAGGGGCTCTGGGGTCCCCAGGGGGCTGGTCTGGAACCAGACGTTCTCATAAAACTTGGGGCTGGGACTAAGGCCCCCTAAGAGGGGCTGAGTAGAGTCACAGCGGAGGTAGTGCCCTGGACCTGGGCCTGTGGGGCTGCCCACCACCTTCCCATAAAGGACCTGGTCACTGGTGATAGATGGGGGCGGGGGCTGGGTGGAAGGGGCTCTTGGGTCCCCCTGGAGCACATAGGCCTGGACCAAGGTGGGGAGGCCACAGGTCCCTGAGCTCTCATTGGACTCCCAGGGCCCTGGCTTCTTCTCTTCTTCCTCTAGCACCGTGATCTTGGTGATGGGTGGCATGCCGGGGTCCCGAAGGCTGGGCAGCTGGAAGGTTTCCTGGACACAGGGACGTGGTGTGAGGGCATGAATCATATCAGATGTTCATCCCAACCACCGCCCCTTCCTGTGTTGGAACAGCTGTGGGAATGTTCCCGCTGCTCTCTGCTGGAGCCCAACGGATGACACTTGTAGAGTGCCTCATACTTTCCTGACACGCGCTATGTGCTTCAGACTTAGCTTGGTGAGCGTCCCCAGCGATTATGTGTGAGATAGGTCCCATTTCACAGTGACATGGCTGAGGCTTTGAAATGGGTAGAGCTGGGATTCGAACTCAGATCTGCTTTCTTCCAGAGGGAGGGGACCTTGCCAGGAAGGGATGGGAAGGCTTGAGTCCTCACCCTTGGAGGAGTATCCTTTCACTTTGAGCCTGGACCAACAAGCACCCCCCCCCAACCCCGCCATTTCCCTCTCCCTCTGGGGTTCTCACCTCCACCATAATGGTCGGCACCCAGGAGCCCAGGCTGCTGTGGGCTGGGTCTGGGACACTTGGCCAGAAGGGATTCTTCCTGCTGCAGAAGAGGGCAGGTGAAGGCTGGGTCAGGCATGTCCTCCCATCTTTCCATTCTTTCTCCCACCCACTCCCAGCAGCTGAAGGCCCCTTGGGCAGAGAGGAGTTGGTGCAGGGACTGATCCAGACATGGGCCCCGAGGTCTGTTAAGGCAAAGAGTGGCTTGGACTGGCCCACTCCTACCCGCAATGCCCTGTGGGCAGGGGTAGCTTGGTGTCAGGTCTCTTGAAAGGACTCACCTGGGTCTGCAGCAGAAGCGGGCAGCCCCACAGAGGCAGGTGAACAAGAGGAGGAAGCCAAACAGGCCCAGGAGGACATGCAGCTCAGACTCCTCTGGGGTGAGGGAAAAGCCAGAAGAGGTTAGAGTGCATGTGAGTAAGGCTGGGCCTCTTTCCTCACACTGAGTTCTGAGGGCAGGATTGGGCCTCCTCCTTCAGGCTGAGCTTCATGGACAGGGCTAGGTCTCCTCCCTCAGACCAGTGGATCGAGGCAAGGCCTCAAAATGAAAGATCCACTGGGTGAGGAGCCTTCCCAACAGCCTTGTCTAGCCGGCCCTCTTCTCCTCTTACCTAGGGCCAAGGTCATCAGGGTAAGGCTTGTACTGTTGGCGGCCCCGGCCTTGCTGGTAGCCATGAGGTGGACATGATACAAGTTGGCAGGCTCCAAGCCGTGGAGGACCAAGCCATGGGACGAGGCATTCAGGACAGTGGCTGGGAGTAGAAGAGAATGTTCAGCCTGGGCCCAGATGCCGAAGCTCCCTCCAAGGCTGCCAAGTGCCCCCCACCCCCGTCAGGCCTCCTGGGGCTGTGGGGTGCTGAGGATAGACTCACAGAAGGACTGGTCCTGAGCATTGGTCCAGAAGACAGTGTAGTGGGTAAGGGGGCTCTTCCCCAGCTCGGGGGCCTGGGGCACCCACTCCAGCTGGGCCCAGGTCTTGCCGATGTGCTTTAGATGCAGCTCTGGGGCATGGGAGGGGGCTGCCGGAAGAGAGAGGGGCAGAGGCTGATGGAGAGCAGGACAGAGTGGAGAGGCCAGCGGGACATCTTGTGGCTCCCCAGACCCCAGAGCTGAGACACACTGTGGTGGGGAGTAAGAAAAGAGAGTCCAAGGGGACTCATGCCTTAAGCCTTGTGTTGCCAGGACCTTCGACTAAATTCCCTCAGCTGCTAATAAGTGGCTGAGTCAGGATTCGAACTTGCTTCTCTTGGACTCCAAAGCCTTGCCACCTGATTTCTGCCAGGCTTGATTTTGTTGGGCTCCCTGTATGATTTCTGCTGCTCACTCTCTGACTTTATGCCAGGCCCTCTAATTTCTGCCACACATGATGCTTGATTTCTGTCAGGGCAATGGGTCGATTTTTGCCAGACTTGCTTCTCGAATTCTGCCACACCCACTCCCTAATTTCCGTCACCCCACCCCACTTCTGTCCGGGTGCAGGGGTGCAGTGTAAGCTAGGGGTCATCTTGGGGTTGGAAGAGAGCCTCTTCTGGGCCAGAGGTGGGGGAGGAAGGAAATGTTCCCTCATTGTCCTGATTACTGGGGCCCAGGCAGGCACCGAGAGGAGAGGATTCTGGGAGGGGCCAGGTGGCTGTCATACCCATCTCTTGGGAGTAGGCATAGATGTGCTGAGAGGGTCCCACGGTGTCCTGGTAGAGGGGGGTCACAGTGATCTCGTAGAGCTGAAAGGGCCTGATGGTCTCTGTAGAGAGAAGATGGGGCAGGCACCCCGGTGAGGGGAGCTAACTTCAGACCTCCGGCTGTGGATAACCCAGGATTCACGCTGCAGAGCTAGCCTCTTCTAGCTCTTCTTTGGATCATTTGATGGGGGTGAGGGCAGAAAAGTGGGAAAGCTAGAAAGGTGGTGGGGTCAGGGCTGTGAAAAGAGAGGATCCGGTTAGCCTGGGAGAAGAATGTCCTGATTCTGGGGATAGGAGATGACAGTACAGAGTCTAGAAAGACTGGGGAGTTCAGGCTGCCCCTTGCTAACTATCAGACTAGCACTTCCTCCCTGCAGGGTCCGCCCCCCCACACCTCTCCCTGCACCTCACCCTGCAGCAGGGTCCCAGAAATGCTTCCATTATGCTCCATCTTCCAGCTCTTATTGCTGCCGCTGGGGCTGGGGGGACCCAGGCCCCACTCAATCACATAGCCCCGAGGCTGAGTGCTGGGCGGCTCCCAGCCCACCCAGAGGCTGTGGGGATCTCGAGCCTCGGTGTGGAGTCTGGCCAGGGGTGGGCCTGGAGACAGAGTAGGAGGTCAGAGGACAAAGCACGAAGAATGCAGGTGCCAGAGCCAGAAGCCTGGTTCCGGTCCTGGCTTTGTTACTTACAAGCTGGGTGACCTTGAGTCCGTCAAGCTCAGGACCTCACTTTGCTCATCTGCAAGGGTTCCAGTGCAGATCCCATGAACTGCTGGATAAGACGAGCCTAGCACAGTGCCCTGTGCAGAGGAGGGCCTGACGGAGATCAAGGCTGACTCTGTGCAGTTCGCGGTATGTGCATGTTAATTTCCTGAGCCCGCTAAGAGCCCTGTGAGGCAGCCACCACCCTGGCCCCATCTGATCAAGGAGACAACTGAGATAGGTTCAGTAACTTGTCTAAGGTCACACGACTAATAAGTTGGAATTTTCCTTCCTGTTATCGCCAGTCTCACGTGGTGAGGACCCATGTTCGGGGGGACCCTGAGGGTGGTGGCGTTGGCTAATCCCCTGAGAATGAGCAGTTAACTCAGGGACCGTGTTTCAGCTGGAAAAACGTGGGGCCTTCTTCCCATCTTCCTTGGCAGCATGGGCTCGGTGTGCGTGCACATGGGAGTGTGTGTCTGTGGGCGTCCACGCTTGTGAGTGTGTGAGTGACTGTGTATGGCGCACGCGAGCCTGTGTGTGAGTGAATGTGTAATACACCACCAGCCTGGCTTGGTTCTGGCTCATGATAATAATAGCATTGAACACACGCTGAGCAGTAACTTGCTGCCGGGCACACGTCTGAGCCCATATAGCCTTTGTAACAGTGCTTTAAGATCAGCACTGTGTCCCCCTTTGCTAGGTGAGTAAACGGAGGCCAGGGAGGTGGGGTCACTTGCCCTGGTCACGCTGTTAGCAAGTGATAGGACTAGATGTGAACCCAGGCAGCCTGGCTCCCGCATTGACGTGCTTAACCACCACGCTGGACCGGCCGCCAGCCCCCTTACCTGTGCTCTCCAGGAAGACCACGGGGCTGGGATGAGAGGTCCCGGCTGTGTTATAGGCCACAAGGACCACCTCCCGGGCTTCTGACGGCAAGTGGAAGGTGCAGCTTAGCTCTGTGGTGTTGCAGAGGGGTGGGGCTGCCTCAGCCTGGTCCGGAGCTCTGACCAGGTAGCCTTGGATCTGCCCGCTGTATTTGTCCAAGGGCACTGGCTGCAGTGGGCACAGGAAAAAGGTAAGGGGGCTGCACAGCTCATCTTGAGTGGGGGGAGGGCGCTTCTAGATGGGGTGGATGGGTCATAGGAAATGAGCCTCACAGGCCAGGAGCCAGCCTTCTTCCCTCCCTTCCTACTTCTCCCATTCGCCCTGTGCCAGGTCCTGGGAGGCAGGAAAGGAAGGCGCAGGTTGGCACTAAACTACATTTCCTGAACCAACCCTTTGCCGTAGGTGAGTCCTGCGTTCTAGTCTCTCCAGAAGTGCACTACCCAGCTTCCTAGACACATGCAAATCGCATACAAACGCATCCAAGCGTCCCGGACAGGTTGGAGTCCAGGGCCCCAGCCCCCAGGGATCGGTCTGGGTTGGAAGGCGTCTCAGGGGTGGGGGATGTCAGGATGGGTTACCTTCCAGAACAGCTGCACGACCACCGTTCTGGGGTCCAGCGGCCTCTGCCGCCACCATGTGTCCAGTCTGACGATGGGGGCTGTGGAGGGAGCCAGAGGGTCAGGGAGGGCCCTGGGGGCTGGACTTGGCCCTGATAGCTGTTCCTGGCCCCTCTCCCCCACTTTCCCCCTGCATGCTTACCCCGCTGTGTGGTGGTTAGCGTCAGGCTAGGGCTCCAGTCGCTCCACTGGCCAGGCAGGGGCCAGCGGGTGCAGCGCATCTGAAGGGTGTAGGCTGTGGCCGGGAGGAGCCCGCAGAGCTCATGCTGGAGGGTCTGGGAGAGCAGGGGGCCCACCTGGTGGGGTGGCCGTGGCTCTGAGCTTGGATCCCGTGCCCTTCAGGGCCAGCTCAGCCACCCTCCCCTCAGCCAGCCCCGCCCTGGGCCCCCAAGGCTGCCCTCCGCCTCACCAGGACCCAGCTGGCTTCTCCAAGCTGTGGCTGGTGGCGCAGCTCACATTTCTGTTCTATGTACAGGCTTGGCTTCCATGGCTCCCAGCGTAAGAGCAGGCAGCCTGGCTGAGGGGGGGCCGCCGTAGGGCTGGGGTCCAGGGCCCACAGAGAGGGGGGCTCCAGCTTCACTGCAAGGAGAGGGGCTTATCAGAAACATTCCCTGCCCCATCTGGTAGGGCGCCTGCTGTACTCCCGGTTTTCTCTTGGCTTGTTGTTCCATTGCCGGCCCTGGGTCTCCATCCCTGGGATCTCTGTTCGTCTGTCTCTCCTTTTCTCTGTCTCTCTGTGTCTCTTCATCTCCACGTCATTACATTTCTGCAGGTCTGTACCTGTATATGTGTCTGTCTCCCTCTAGGTCTCTGTTTCACCCTCCTGCCCCAGGGCCTTTGCACTTGTTCCCTCTGCCTGGAGCTCTTCCCCTCCAGACATCCAGTGGCCTGCTCCCTCATTTCCTTCAAGGATCTTCTCAGATGCCACCTCCTCAGTGAGGCCACCCCTGACCACCTTACTAAAAGGGCAGTTGTCCCCCACCCCCAGCTTTCCGTACCCCCTTCCCTGTTTTGACTTCCCCATCACACTTCTTGTCGCCTGACGTTCTATTTTATTTAGTTTGTCCCCTAGAATGTAATGTTCCCAGGGCCGGAGTTTCGATATTTCATTCAGTGCCCTATTTCCAGCACCTAGAGCAATGCCTAGTAATCAGTGGGCACTTCAGGAAACTTGCTGAAAGAATGAATGGACGTGTCTCCTTGCCTCCACGTTTCTCCCGTGTCTGCGTGTCTGCGTCTCCATAGCTCCGTCCCCACCTGCATTCCATTTTGCCCCTGTCCCTTGTCTGCCTCTGTCTCTAGGTCTCCCCTTGTCTCCTTGTCTGGGTCTGGGTCTGTGATTTCCTCTCTGTGCCTCTCTGGGTTGGCCCACTGTGGGGGCCTCTCCCCTCCACCGGACCCAGCGTCACCCACCGACGTCCATGGGAACGAGGCACAGCTGTGGGGACTTGCTGGTCCCTAGGGCGTTCTCGGCCTGCACCCAGACGCCCATGTTCTGGTACAATTGCAGGTGTCTGCGTGGGATGGAGCAGTGGTTCTGGCCGTTGTTGGGCATGCAGTCGAGGATAGAGTCCTCTTGCGTCTGACAGTTTCCCCGGCTCCTGCCAAGAGGCCAGGCTTGGTTGTCTAGCAGAAGAAGAAAGCGAGGCTCCCTGCTCCCTCCCATGTTTGCCTCTGGCTCCCCCATCCCACGGTCCCTCCCGTGCCCCACCCTAGGGCCCACAAGAGCAGAGCTAGCATAGGGACCCTTACTTACTTGAAGCTCTTAAGAGTGAAGTTGGTGGGCAGATGGTTATCGGGTCCTGGCTTCCACTGACAGATGAGGCTGTTGGTTGTAAGGTTCATGAGGCAGGACAAGTTGTGGGGTGCGGCGGGAGGGTCTGCACATGGAGGGGGGTGGAGAGTGGGGGTAGGACCGTTTGGAAAGCTCCGATTGGAACCAGTCAGCTTTGTTTCCTTGCTCTGGGTTGTTCCCTCTGGTGTCACCTTGTTTATTTGCTCATCTTCCTATCGGGTGACCCTGGAGGGGCAGCCCTGGGGAAAGTCAAATACAGGCCTGGACAGGGGCAAGTGCCACAGAGCCTCCTACCCCCTCAGCTCTGCCCCCTTGGACAGGGACAGTGTAGACCTGGCTTTTCTTTTCTTTTTATTTATTTGACACAGAGAGAGAGATTACAAGTAGGCAGAGAGGCAGGCAGAGAGACAGGGAGAGGAGGAAGCAGGCTCCCCGCTGAACAGAGAGCCCGATGTGGGCCTCGATCCCAGGACGCTGAGATCATGACCTGAGCCGAAAGCAGAGGCTTTAACCCACTGAGCCACCCAGGCGCCCTAGACCTGGCTTTTCATCCTGGTTCTACCTTTTATTAGCTGTTGTGATCTGGAAGTCACTTAACTGCCCCGTGCCTCAGTTTCTTCATCTGCGAAATGGGGGTGATGGTAATATGCTTACCCCCTGGGGTTATGGGGGCTGAATGACCACGCAGTGCTCAGGGCCATGCCTGGCACGGGGTAAGTGCTGTCTAAGTGTTAGCTCTACTATGAGTGACTTTTTTTTTTTAAGATTTTATATTTTATTTATTTGACAGAGAGAGAGAGAGAGAGAGAGAGAGAGAGAGAGAGAGAGAGAGATATCACAAGTAGGCAGAGAGGCAAGCAGAGGGAGAGGGGAAAGCAGGCTTTCCCACAGAGCAAGGGAGCCCAATTCAGGACTCGATCCCAGGACCCTGAGATCATGACCTGAGCGGAAGGCAGAGGCTTAACACCCTGAGCCACCCAGGCGCCCCCTATGAGTGACTCTTAACAAAGAAACTGGTCTTAGTGGTTTTCTTATGCATTGGCTTGGCAGAAAGTCCTCGCTTCTCGGTTTGAGTAGGAGGCTGAGACTGTGATGGGGAGAACCTAGGAGCAGGCCCAGCTGGTCAGGTGTCCTCCCTGGGCACGCCGTCCAATGGCTGAGTATCTGGGCTTACTTGGCAGCCATATGGACTAGTGGTTACCCCAGCGACTTAAGAGCTGCACTGCCTGATAGAAATCTCAGCTACATCCTTAGTTTGTGACCTTCACCAAATCACATACTCTCCCTGAGCCTCAGTTTCCTCATCTGGAAAATGGGATTCAACAGCACCATCCCCGGGTAGGGAAGACTATCTGATGCCATGCCCATAACGTGTTTATTGAGCAGGAGCTCAGTGAATGGTAACGGCTCTCCTGAGCGATGCAGGAAGGCTCGGAGGCCGAGTGGGTGCATGGCTGCGGGCACTTACAGCCTGCCTGCACCTCGGCCTGGTCCAGGATCTGCAGGCTGGTGCCCCAGCTCACGCAGCAGGAGAGAAGGGCCCGAGGGCTGTCGAGGTGGGGCACAGTGATGGTGGATTCCTGCCTTCCATCGGCCAGACGTCGCTGCCTTCCGGGTTGAAGCTCTATTCCCAGTTTCCACAGAATCTGTGACTCGGGGTCCAGGTGGTTGCAGTTCGGGCTGATGATGCAGGAGGCTGTGATGGCATCCCCCAGGTGGACAATGGGGGTGGGGAGGCTGATGCGCCCGCACTCCTCCAGGCCTGGGGGAGGGGAGAATCACGTGAGTCACTCCTCTGCCTGGCAGAGCTGAGCTATAAACCTAGGCAGTGGGTTGAAGCCTCTGCCTTCGGCTCAGGTCATGATCTCAGGGTCCTGGGATCGAGCCCCACATCGGGCTCTCTGCTCGGCAGGGAACCCGCTTCACCTTCTCCCTCTGCCTGCCTCTCTGCCTACTTGTGATCTCTCTCTCTGTCAAATAAATAAATAAAATCTTAAAAAAAAAAAATAAACCTAGGGCTTTGTACTCCCAGACTCGAGGCTCTTACCTTCTTGCCTCACTCCCTAAGACATGGGGGCTGGAGTGGGGTGAATGCCTGTGGGGATGGAGAGGGACCCTCAGCAGTGAGAGAGCTAGGGATGTGTCCATCGGGGTCTATCAACTGGCTCTACGAGAAAACCAGATCCTGATTGGTAGTCTGGGCTGCATTCTCTGGTGTAAATATTTCCACCAAGACTGATTTTCAAGCTGCCAGTGTGGCTCCCTGAACATGAACTTGGGAGGAAATGTGCATACTTAGGTCTCGTAAGCCAGCACCAGCACACCGCCAGGCAAAGACTAGGCCCCTCTGCGGCACCCTCCCCAGAGGTGGTGAAAGCAATGATTGGAATGATAAGAACCCCACAGCCACAGTTCTCAGAATTCAAATCTGATTGTGTTACCCTGTCTGGACCACAGCCCTCCAGTGCTTCAGTGGTATGGTGGGTAAGAGCACGGCTGGGTTTAGAGACTGGTTGTATTGCTTATTAATTATATGATCCTGGCAGGTTACCGAGGCTTTCCATGCCTTGATTTTTCTCATCGGTAGAATGGGGGTGAAAAATAGTTCCCACCTTCATGTCGCTTGCCTGATTAACATTTAGTATCTGTTTAGATATCTATTTAGTTTAGTATCTGTTCATTTCAACATTTACTATCTGTTTAGTATCTGTTTAGACCAGGCCCTGATCAACGAGACCAGGCCAAGTGCCCTGCACTCTCCTAAAGCTCTTATTCTCCTTCATAATTATAGAATCATGTGATTAGTTGCTTGTCTGTCTCCCCAGTTAGACCAGAGGTTCTGTGAGGCCAGAGACCTTGGCTGTTGGTCTCATTACTGTATTCCCATAGCTTAGCATAGGGTAGGCCCTTGGTGAATATTTATTGTATAAACAAATAAGGAAGCACTGTACCTTGCCCGCTGTCCCTTCTTTCCTCTGTCATGTGTTCTGAGGCCTGTTTTGCTGAGGAGGATGCTGAGGTTTTTGCCTAGGAATTTGCTAGGCAAATAATAATAATGGCCTAGGAGGTGCTAGGAATTTACCCAGGATCACAGAGCAAGTTCATGACTTTCAGCATGGGGCTCCTATTTCTTCACTGACTCAGAATTTCAGACTGGAAGGAATCTCGCGAAACTGTTACTCTAGAACTCCGCCTAACATTGCATCCTCTTCAGCAGACCTAGGAGGCCCGGTTTTGTATGCCCTGCCAACTAACAGTGGGTTTTCCACTTTTGAAGGGTGAAAACAAAGCAGAAAACAGATAAGAACATGCAACAGAAACTGTGTGTGGCCTGCAAAGCCTAAATACGGCAACCAGACAATGTTTGGTGATCCTTGCTATGCAGCATCCCTGTCAATCCTGGCCTTAGCTTGCATACCCCTGGAGATGGGAAGCTCTCCACCTCTCAAGTTAGTTTCCCTGATTGGAGAGCTCTGCCTGGGATTCCTTATTCCAGGATGAGACCTGCCTCCTTGTGGCTCCCACCCTGATTCCTTTGTTGCCCGTGAAGGCTGCAGAGGACCCAGAGCTTTCTTCTGACAAGCTCGGCAGAGATTTGCGGATGAGACCTGGGTCCCCTGGCCTTTTCCAGGCTGACCAGACCAGGCCCTCTCACCATTCTGCATGGGTGGTGGTTTGCCTGCAGAGGTTTGTGGGTGGGGGCCTGGCTACCCCACACTGGTGGCCCAGCCTTGATTCTCTGGGAACCCCAGGAGCAGTGTGGCTCCCCAGCCATACTCACTTCTGGGGAGCAGCAGGACAATCAGGGCAGCCGTGGTCAGGCTCCAGGCTCCTAGCCCTGCCATAGCGCCAGTTTGGTGTTCACCTGGAGGCAGAGGGAGATGGTGAAGGTCAAGGGCTTTGGAGTCAGAGCTGAGCTTAACCCTTGCTCTGCCACAGTGTGGCTTTGGCCAGGGGACTTGACCTCTCTGAGCCTCAGTTTCTTTATCCGCAAAATGGAATTAACAACAGCCTATACTGCACAGGACTTTGGGAAGAAGACAGGAAATGATGCAAGGCACATAGGCAATGACCCCGTAAGTGACAGCCACTGTTGTTATTATATTTGCCTTCCAGGAGAAAACAGGGACAGGAGCATCAAGGAACAGCATTCTTCCCCTTTCCCTTTGATTTTAGCTGGGCTTGCATGCAGGTAGTTTATTTTGGAAAGACCCCAGGAACAAAGGGAGGGGTTGGGGAGAATGAAACAGGTAAGGAAGGAAAGCTGACACAAGGGGGCATCATGGAATTGGGGTCATCTCTGTGGATGACGGGGCCTCCATCCTGCTGGAACCTTCCAAGGAGCTCTGTAGTGTATGCCTCAGGACGATCCGCTCAAAGGACAATTTATCCCTTGAACGGGAGAGAGGATGGGAACATTTACCTACTGACGTCTGTCCCCCATTGGTCAGAGGGTGTTCTTTGGGGTATTAACCTCCTGGCCCGTCCAGGTTGCACACGCATGAGTATAAGGCAGGTTCTCTTGGATGAGCCGTGCCAGGAGGGTCAGAGGCGCTCACTGGTAGAAAGGGGTAAGTCCATAGAACAGCTGAGGCAAGAGGCTGTCCGGTTACACCTGTGGGAAGCTGGCCTCCATGGCGATGGCGGGGACGGGAAGGTGCAAGGGGTCCAACACACCCCCAGTTCTGGGCACAGACCTCTGGAGGTTTTCTGGGGGCCAGGTGTCCCAGGAACTATGCAAAAGGTATTCTACCAGTGGGGTGGGCTTCTAGCCTAACCTCCATTCTGCTCTTGTGGGGGTCTTGGGATCAGGCACCTGATTCCCCAGCACCAGGTGGCACTCTTGGCAGCAGGTCAGTGGAAGTCACTGACTCGCCTGTGTATATATCCAGGAATGGATACATGTAGCTGGTGTCCCAGGAGGTCCCCTGTGCCTAGAGGTGGGAAAGATCCCTCCCTTTTCTCTCCCTTCCAGACAGAGGTGTGAATAAGAGCTGCCCAGGATGCCCAAGGCTGTTCCTTCTGCAGGGGTCTTACTCCAACCCCTGGGCTATTCATATACATTTCCATATCAGGATGCCAGAGGACTGCTAGCCCATGAGTCACTTTTTTGCAAATCAGGAAAAAAATGCTGCTACCTCTGGACAGGTGTAGTCCCACACTAAGACCTGGCAACTAAAGACTAGGCTGGATTTCAGCCTCCACTTGCTCCTCAGCTGGAAAGCTTTGTGCAGTGAGAAACCCGCACAACTGTTCAGAGCATCCCCGTCTACCAATCAGTGGTTGGCAAATTTCTTACCACAGCATAGCAGTTTGATTATCCCTTATGTGCACTCGTTGGGGAAGATTTAGCTTCCTAGGCCCAGTCTTTGAGACAGTGGTTTCCATTTCCATGTGCTTTTGATCACATTCTAGCCCTGCTACCCTCATAAGGGTCGACATCAGGCCTAGTCTGTGCCCAGCAAGGTACTACTTCATCACTCTCCTCTGGCTCCTGTCCAGAATGGGCAACCAAACCCTACTCTGAGAGGCCCCGCCCTCCTCCCCCTGGGGTGCGGAGTGTTGGCATGTTGGCATCAGTCCCTGATCCCCCGCAGCAGCCTGGGGTGCCCTCCACCCCCACTGAGTGTGATCAGGGCCCATGGAGCATGGTCTCACTTTCTGGGGGCCAGTACTTGGAAAGGGTGGGAGCCCAGCACTGAACCAGACCACCTGCTCTAAACCCCAGCTCCGAGACTTACCCGCTTTGTCACTGTGGACTAGTTACTTCACCTTTCTGAGCCTTGGTTTCCCCATCTGTGAATGAGGGAGAACATTACCACGCACTTCTCAGAGTTGTAGTGAGGAGGCACCGAGATGGGCTGGGAAAAAAGCACGCTCTGTGACCATAAGTCGTTTTCATGCGCTGTGAAGTGGGGCACCATGTTATGGAATCTAGCATGTGGCCTCCTCTCCCCCTTGCAGGCCATGTGGTCACAGCCTCCCAGGGCTGCCACCTTGCTTTCATCCATGTCACACTGCATGGTTTCAAAGTCCCGTTTCTGGGTCCCCTACTTGTAGCTCCTTGGCCCCTCTGTCTCCCCTTTGCTCCGGTCCTCCCTGATCAGTCCCAGCGGAACCCGCTGCCTCCTGGAGGCACTGCCATCACCCACCTCTTCCTGCCCTCCTCTCCTTTCCCTGCACTCGGCCTTCTCCCCGGCTCTCCCTGCCCCAGCTCACACCCTCTGCCCTGTTGTGTCTCCTCTCCTTAGGGGAGTTCTTCCTGTAGGAGGAGGAGGCTGGGCCTGAATGGACGGAGAGGCCCTCTCAGATGCGGTGCCGAGAAAGAGGGAGGCAGAGCTGCAGAAAGAGCAAGAATGTGAAATAGACATGCAGGCAGTGAAGGCTGGGCAGGACAGGTGCAGAGAGAAAGGGCCCCGGGGGGACAAGGACGCTGACTCAGGGACCCAGGTGCTCAAGGCCAAGAAGCAAGAGGTCCCCAAGAGAGTTTAAGATTTGAGAGAGGGAAGTGTGAGAGACAGGGAAAGGCATGGACAGACTGTGAGACACATGGACAGACAGAGACATGGAGCCCAGATAGGCCAGGTAGGGGCTGGGGAAGCAAGACAGAAACAGGGGAGACAGGGACGTGGAGAGGGATGGTGATCATGCCCTCCCCCGAGCCCAGCTCCATGTCCCCAAAGAGGTATTTGGCAGTTTGTGACTTCCCCAATGCTCCCCGCCCCCCCAAAAAAGTAGGGGCATCCCTGGTAAAAGAGACTGCGTGTCCAGGGCTCCTGTTCCCAGGGACCAACACTAAAGGCAGGGGCCCTGGTCCCATGGGCACTTGGCAGAGCTGGGGGGAGTGGACCTGGGACTCGAGGGTCCTTTCAGGCCCAAGGTACAGCCCTCCCGGCGGGTCCCCTTACTCACGCTGGAGCCTGCAGCGGGCACCCCCCTGGCCTCCTGGGTCTCTGCGCTCCTCTGGAGGGCAAGTTCCTGAAAACAGCCGCGGTCCGGCTTCTCTCCCCAGCCCTGTCGTTAATGGCTTGGGCTCTGACAGGCCCAGGGGCTGCCGATTGCAACACCTGCGCAGCCTCCTTCCCTCCCTTGTGCCAGTCAGTCGCTGAAGCACAGGGCAGCCCCTTCCTCCCAGGAAGGAGCCTGGGAGGGAAGCCGGTGAGGCCAGGCAGCCTTCCTGCCTCGGGGGTCTCAGAGGGGCCGGGGCATGTGGCAACGGTGTCCCTCTCCCCTGCCTCCGGATTTCCTGACCTCAAAGCTTTGGGGCTGGCCAGGGCCCAGGACTCAAGCCGCCTGGGTGCCATTCCCGTGCCCCCACCCCTGGGGGAGCATCAGTAGGAGACAGACCCTGGCTTGAAGGCTCACTCTGCCCTAAGCCTCTTTTCAGTGCTAGCCTTGGGGCCCTGATCCTCACAGTACTCAGGGGGCAGCCTCCAGGTTGTGGGAAATTTTGGACCTGACTCACTGTGCCCCTCTTGACTGCATATTTTCCACCATTGACTGGCAATGGGGAAATGGGGACTCTGGAAACAAGACAGGGGGAAGACCTGGGGAGGCTCAGGGTCTTTGTATTCGACCTTGAAATTGGTTTACTCACGATGATTCTGCTATCCTGAAGACTTTTGGATTGAGTGCAGTAGGCTGAATTTCATGTCTTTCATTGTCTGTATCCATGATTCCCCTGGAACTTCTTGTAAAGATTTTTAAAAAAATTTATTTATTTGACAGAGAGAGAGAGAGAGAGAGCAAGAGCAAGCACAAGCAGGGGGAGCAGCAGAGGGAGAGGGAGAGGCAGCCTCCGCTCTGAGCAGGGAGCCCGACATGGGGCTTGATCCCAGGACTTCAGGATCAGGACCTGAGCTGAAGGCAGACACTTCACTGAGCCACCCAGGCGCCCCTCGGAACTGCTTATAAATAATTTTCTGTGCATTTTTCTGAAGAGGTTCAGACTGTTCATAGTTTGTTGTATTTATGACCCAGGAAGGTTAGATACCAACTGACTAGCAGAGTGTCCATAACATGATCCTTTTTAGGAAAAGAGGTCTTCTGAGTCTGGTGTGAGGGGCAGACCTGGGCTGCTCTGGAGGGTCCAGATGGAAATACCCAGTGTCTGTGGCAGCCTCCCCAAAATGCCTTATCGGGCTCTGCATCCTCAGCAAATCCCATCAACTCTTCTTTCAGAATATAACCAGAATCTTGGGGAGACAGGTACTCCCTATATAGTTCAACTTGGCTCTATGGTTCAATATTTTCATGATACAAAGTTAGAAAATATAACTACCACTTAAACCAATACCAGTCAGGATTAAATCACCCTTACCTAGTACTTAGATCGTTGCAGTAATCTCCTACTTCCATTCATCCTTGTTCCCCACCAATCTGTCTATTTTACCTCCAGCAGCCAGTATGATACTGGTAAAAAAAAGTCAGTTCATGTCAAGTCAGTTCATGTCATCCTCTGTCCCAAACCCCCAGTGGTTCCCATCTCACTCAGAGTCAAGGTCAAGGCTCTTTTCGATGATCTACAAGGTCCCACTCAACATGGGGGGCCCCTCTCCTATTCTTCTCCCTCTTGCTGCTCTGCTCCAGCTACTCTGTTTTTCTTGTTTCTTAAATTTGCTAGGCTCCCTCCTGCCCCAGGGCCTTTGCACTTGCTGTTTCTTTTGCCTGGATTCTTTCCCCCCAAATAATGACATGGGTCCACTCCCTCTCCTTCTTCAGGTCTTTGCTCAACTTCTCATTGAGGCTTTCTCTGACTCCCTTTTAAAAAAATTGCACCCCCTACTCCCTATCTCTCTTTTTTCTCATATCCCTTTTCACCACCTGTCATTGGCTTTCCGCACCCCCCACCTCCAACCAGAATGGAAGCTCCGCGAGGGCAAGGGTTTTAGTCTGTTTTGTTCAAAACTTTCTGTCCACTGTCTACAACATTGCCTGCGACCTAGTGAGCCCTCAGTGCATACTCGATGAATGACTGAGTGGATGAATCTTCTCCCCACTTGGCCAGACCTGTCCCCAGTCCTCAGGGGCTTCATTTTGGTAAAGTACATCACCATCCCCACTTCCTCAGTCACCCAGTGCAGGGACCCGGGAGTCCTTCCTCACACCCCCTTGTCCACACTTGCATCTCCAGCCAGTTCCTAATGAAGAATGGGCCTTTGGTTCATCATTCAGAAAAACATGTTCCCAGAGCAGGTGCAGGGGTATAACAGTGATCAAAAGCAGTTTGCATTCCTGCCTTTATGCAGCTCTTCGTCTTGCCCCCAACTCTGAAATTCACCTCCTCACCTTGCCTTTGTCAGGTCTCCCCAGCCCTCATCGGGGCTCCCTGCGGGCTTCCTGCTCTGGGCTCTCTCCCTGCGCCCTCCGTCAGCTCCTGGTGGAGTGAACTTTCCTGCACGCAGGCACGGCAGGCCATGCCGGTCCCCTTTCTTCAGAGGTCCTATGCCACATCCTAATTCCTTCACAGGACAATCAAGGTACCCCTCCAACTGGCCCCACTTCCCTCTCCTGCCTTACCTGCCTCCGCTTCCCCAGACACACTTCTTCGGGTTGTAGTCCCACAGCATTGGCTTACATCTCCCTGCCTGCCCCAGGCTCAGAACACCTCTTGTGTGTTTGCTCTTGCTGACACCCTGTCACCTCCGGCTGGCTGAGTCCTGCCCCTGACCCCGTGCAGACCTCCAGTCTGTGCTGAGCATCTCTCCAGGCTGGGTCAGGTGCCCTCCTTCCTTGGCGATCCTGTGTCCACCGCAGTGGGCTCTTGGCTATCTGCCTCCTCCATTAGACTGTGAACTCCTTGAGGGCAGAAACCATATTCTCATCTCTGCCTCTGCATAGAGGATTTCCAGGGCTGCAGAATCTCCCTCTCCAAGCCTCCATCTGTTGCCTTGCCTGCCACAGGGAAAATAACTCCTCCCAGGGGTTTTGTGACAATTAAATGGACTATGGGAGGTATAAAGCCCAGCATGTTCAGTAAAATTTCTCCCCCCCCCAGTGAAAGTATTTCAGAGCAAGATTTTACTGATCTCATCTGTGCTCCATTCTCCACCAAAGACCTGCACCAGGAAACAATACTGCAACAGCTGAAATGAAAGTTAGATTTAAGGAAGAACTTTCCTTAGGGGAGAAACATTAGAGACTTCATATTAGTGTTGAGAGGTTCAGAGCAGGGCTGAGGGGTCAGACTGCTTGTGTAAGGGTTTCCCACTTACTAGCTGTGTGATGCCGGGCAAGTTGTTCAACCTCTCTGAGCCTTGGTTTCGTCATCTTTAAAATGGGGATGGTAGTATTTGCTTTACGGGATTTTTGAGAGAAATTGGTGAAATAATCCACACTAGACACATGGAACAGAGCCAGGTACTCAGTAAATGCTCAATAAATATTTACTCTCGTGAGCTGAAAAGCACGAGACAGATGTGGTCATCCCCTCCATCACACCCAGTGTCTGCTTTGTGAATACTTCCTCCTCCAGCTCTCCTGCCCCTGGCCCCCTCCTCCATCAGACACAGTGACCTCTGGGGGCTGGAAAGTCCAGTCAGGGGGTTGGAGCCCAGGGGAGGAACCCCGCTCTCGGCAGCCCTATGGCAGGTTGGATCGTTTCGGTTTCTGTCATTGCCTGCGGTGCATGGGGCTCCTGAGTGGGTCAAGGAGCTGCCTGTCCCCAAGGGGCAGGAATGGGTGGGCCAGCCAGGGTTCGTGTCCGGAAGTGGAGGCTGTGCTCATCTGCTCCGGGCTGGTTTGGCTGGAATATAGCAGTCGGCTGAGATTGTGCAAACAGGTCATTGTGCAAACACGTCCCCATGTGTGACCTCGATTGTGCAAAAAGGTGTTTACTGGAGGCCGCCTGCTTTGGACTGGCTGCTTACAAAAAGTGCCTGAGCTGTTGACTCAGAAAGAAACCAGAATCTGGACACTCATTCTTCCTTGAACACACCCCGAACTTTGTGCCTATGGGTCTTTGCTGAGGCCAGTCTCTCTGCCCTTGAGGGCCAGCTTCTGCCTCTCTCCACTTGCTGAAATTGTACCCATTCTTTATGGCTCAGAGAAAATACCACTAAGTCTTTCTCCATAAGCTTTTTCCTGACTTGCCTGCACAAAGGATGCAATACACCTCTAAATCAATGGTCCTGTTTTACCTTGTGGCCCTTTCTAGACCTTGAGCTCCCTGGAGTCAAGGACCTTTCCTTGTTCACCTCAGACAGATTAGGAAACTGAGGCCCAGAGAGGGAAAGTGACCTGCCCCAAGTCACACAGCTCCTTCGCAGCAGAGCTGGGCTCTAAGTCAGGTTTCTGCACTTTCTGTCATACTCACGATTCCCTCTTTTGAACCCCACTCACCTCCGACTGTGGATCTGTGCTCTAGCCTGTAAACTGAGCTGGGACTCCAGCTGGAACTGGAGGGTGGGTGGGACGATACAGAGGAGGAAGGGGTACTCTGGGCAGGGGAACAGCAGGAGCAAAGGCATCGAGGCCGGGAACAGGAAGAGGGTGTGTGGAGACCATCGTGGGAAGAGGCAGCACCAGCCCTGGGAAGTTGGTAGGGCAGGCTTGTGTTCTAGACCCAGAGGTGGCACTGACTCTGTGTGACCCCGGGCAACACCTCACAGGCCTGCCTCTCAGGTCCGCATCTGCCCCATGATAGTCCAGAGATAGCCCAGGCTAAACGTGCCCCCCACCGAGCTCCTCACGGGCTGCTTCCCCTCCTCCAACCTGCTGGAAACCTGGTCTCAGCCTGCACTCCTTGCTGTCCCTGCTGCCACACGTCCAGCCCGTCAGCCCTTTGTGTGGGTCCTTCTCTCCCAGCGCCCCGCCACCCCGCCAGACTCAGGCTGCCAGCCTCGCTCTCTGGGGCGACGGCGGCAGCCGCCACCTGCTCTCTCATCTTCATGCCTGCGATGCTGCCCTTGCTATGCTCGGCTGGACAGCTTCTTCCAAAACACAGCCCCGGGTGGCCACTGTCCCAGTGAAAACCTTCCACTGGTGCCTCCTTGCCCGTGGGATTAAGTCCCAAGTCTTCCTTCTGGCCTTTGAGGCCCTTCAGAACCAGCCCGTCACCCTCCCTGATGCCGGGTCCTCATCTCTTCACGCTCCCCCTACCTTTTTTTTTTTTTTTTAAAGATTTTATTATTTTAGAGAGAGAGCATGAGTGGGGGAGGGGCAGAGGGAGAAGGAGCGAGAGAATCTCAAGCAGACTCCTCGCTGAGTACAGAGCCTGACGTGGGGCTCGATCCCACGACCCTGAGATCGTGAGCTGAGCCAAAATCAAGAGTTGGACGCTTAACTGACTGAGCCACCCAGGCGCCCCTTGTCATGCTCCTTCCTAAGCCTGCTCTTCCCCCTCATGAACTGACAGCCCCGCTGCTCCTGTTATTATCACTGTCTGATCACGTGCTGTTTTTTCACAGCTCCAAGACTTCTCCATGTGGTTCCCTCTGCTTGGAATGCCCTTCCCCTTGTTTCTGCATCTGAAGAAATCCCTTTCATCCTTCAAAACCCAGAGGAAATGTCACCTCCTCTGGGAAGCCTCCTTGGATTTCTCAGGCTGGGTTAGCTGCTGCTCACCTGGGCTCCCAGGTGTTCTGTGAAGGCAGTGACTCGCTCTGTGATTCCAGTACCCAGCATGGGACTTGGCATAGAGGAGGTGTCTGTGAAAGGATGCTGAACAACTGGGATGTGGGACCCGGGTTTTTAGGCCTGAGGAGTCTCCAGCAGCCATCAGGTTTCCTGCCAAGAATCTGAAGTCTCTGCCAGTGCTCCACTATCCTGCTTCCCTGGTGCTCAGATTGGCAGGATTTTCTCCCTTTGATTGGTGCCCCCAGATGAGAAATGAGTCAGGTAGGCTGTACTCAGTGCTGGGTGCAAGAGGGCAGAGTGCAGGGCCCAGGCCGTGAAGGGACTGGGATGACTGTCCAGATGCTGTCTTGGGGCCTGTCTCTAGGGAAGGAAGCAGAGTTTGAGCTTTCGGTGGGCAAAAGGGAAGACCCCCCCCCCACCTCCCTTGTGGTCTGCTGGCCAGGAGGGCCTTATCTCTGCTCTCCATGGTGTGGCTGGGGAGGGGGTACGGTCCTGGGAGCAGGGTGTGAGAAGGTCAGAGGCTGGGGGGAGATAAAGCTCAGATACTTATCTTGGCTTAGAGGAAACCTATTCCTTCTGCTGTGGCTGGCAGGCAAGGTGGGGGGCAGCCAGATAAAGGGGAGGGTCCCCAGGCCAGGCGAGCAACTACCCTCATTGTAAACTTCCTTGGGTGGGGGAGCTAGATCAGGCAGCTGGTTCACCTTCTCACAGCACTGGGGTGGGTCCATGGAAGAGACAAGACAGGGGCACTTTCCCTAAAAAAATCTTTCCCTAAAAAATCTTCCAGTAAGAGTGTCAAGGAGAGACCAGATGACCTGTTTAAGGCAAGAGAGAGGTGAAGGCAGGTCCATAACTCCTGTGATGAGAACTGGGGTCTGCATTCTCCCCTGCTTTCTGGGGTTCTCCATCAGGATCCTGAGAGGGAAGAGGGGTCCCCATCGGTATCCAGTGCTCCCTGGTGTCATGTCCTCTGCCCCCCCCAGTCTAGATGCAAGGGCCACAGATGGGGGCTTCTGGCCACAGATAAGCCTTTGGGCTGGGGGAAACCGGGAGCAGAGGGATGGTGGCTTTTGCAACCTCCTTGTGCTTATAACTGTTCTCATGAGTGGTTTGGACTGCTAGGGAAGGGCCTGACATATCATCTCTGTCACTTTTCTGACCACCCAGGCTGGCCTCTTATGCTTTCTGGAATGCCCAGTTTATTCAATTCATGCATTTGTTGATTCACTCACCCCTATGCCCTAGCTTTTCACTTTTTTTCTGTTCATCCCCTTACTCACCCATCCATCCACCATCCATCCATTCATCCATCCATCCATCTATCCATCCAACCACCCATCCACCCACCGATCCATCCACCCACTCATCTAACCAACCAACCATCCATCCATCCACCCATCCATCCGTCCACCCACCCATCCATCCACCCACCCATTGACCCATCCCTCAATCCATCCATCCATCTATCCATCCACCCATCCATCTATCCACCCATCCATCCATTCACCCACCCATCGATCGATCAATCGATCCATCCATCCATCCATCCATCCATCCATCCATCCATCCATCCACCATCCATCCACCCACCCACTCATTTATCTCTCCACCCATCTATCCCTTATAGTCACCTATCCACCACCCATCCATTTATCCATCCTCTTGTCTACCCACCCACCTATCCATCACATTCCCCTTCATTTGTTCATTTGCCACCCATGCGCTCACTCATCCACCCATCCATCTATTCAGCAAATATTTTTGAGCACTAACTACCACCAGGCCCTGCCTGTGAGCCTGAGGATATAGCATGTGAATAAAAGGCCAGGTTGTGCGGTCTTTGACAAGCCAACTTGCCATCCCCTTGAACTCCTCACAGAACCCCTGAGTGCCTCCCATCTCTAAGGATACCTCCCTGCGGCCCTTATGCTTGTAGGTGGCTCCTTCCATCAAGCTCCAGGTACAAGAGGAGCCAGAAGCATGGCCAAATTTCCTCTTGAACCCAGTGTTGGATGTAGACATGGCTCCTGGGTCCTCATTTGAAGCCTTTGCTTGTGAAGCTGTGACACCCTCTTCTGTCCTGTCGTTCTTCTACTTTTCTCTGGTCACTTGGCCTCATTCTCTTGACTTGGGTGCCTGGTTCATCCTCATCCTCTTCTCCACTACCATCCTGCCACCAGCTGGGGGGTCTTCTCAGCCACATGGATGGTGCCCCCACACGTTCGTTGTTCAGTTCCTTGACCAGTCACCTCCAGGGCCTCTGTCACTTTAGCTACGAATACAGTGGTCACACTGTGGACCTTACTGTCACGTGCAACAACTCAACTTCTAAGACCTTATACCTCACCCCTCCCTCTTTGACCATCGCCCCCCCCTTTGTCTAGCTCTCCCCCCAGCCACCTGCACTGCTCCTTCTCTCTGAGCTCAGGGAAACCTCCAGGCCCCAGTTCCCCTGTTTCTTTGTGATCAGCCTTGACCATGTCTCTTTCCTTCCCCCTGCTTCAGGAGGCCAGCCTGAACTCACCGGTGATTCTCTGACCTGTACACTCAGTACTTTGCAGCCTTGTGCTCCCACCTCCTACGGATCCGGCTGTCATCAGCTCTTCCCCCGTCCCACCCCACCCAGGCCTGCCGTGGGTCCTGTGAAGACCTTCCTGGAAGATCAGACAGGGGCCTGGGCCTGACTCCGGCTTTTCCTGGGCCTTCAAGCCACCCCTCAAATTCTGTTCTTGTCCTTTGTCCTCAAACTCTCCCTTCAGTGCTTTTGAGACCCTTGAGGCCCCTTCTTAAGAGTTTCCCCCACCAATTCTCGACTGGCCAGGAAGAGAGACGGCTCTTGGTTTTCTGCCATCAAAACATGTGTATCCTTGTATTTCCCAAGGATGAGGGGTTCCTCTTGTGGTCCAACTTCACCCTCCACTACTCTTCCAAGTTCTCCACCTCCCTGCCCTCTTTTCCATCCCTTCTCCCCTGCTTGTGTGCTAATAGTAACTACCATAACCTCCTTTAGGTGCTTTGTGTTTATTTAATCTTTGACAGCTCTATGGGTAGGATCTATTCTCACATCAACCCATACCACTGATGGGAAAACAGAGAGCTGGCAGGTGGCAGAGTCAGGATGTGGTTCTGAACCAGGCAGCTTGACTCCAGTGTGGGTACACCATGGGCTTCTAGGCTTTTCCTGCTCTCTGGCTCTGCCCGCACATTTCACCATGATCCAGTTTCTTCCGTTCCTTCAACGTACTCTCCTTTTCAGTACTATATCTTTCTTCTCCCATTCAAGCCAAAATATGATAAAGATTTGTCAACACGTGCTCTTTACGTTTCCTTACTGCCTGTCTAATCTGGCTTCTACCCCATCAGTCCAGAAGAATGTCTTTCTCCAGATCACCCACAACCTTCTGGTGACCAGACTCTTCAGTTCTCGCTTTCTCAGCTGGGTTGCTGGCTTTGCCAATGTCAACCTCCTATTCCTTTTGACTTATTGGATTTTCATTGAGGAATAACCTATATGCACCATTGTAAAATTTAAGTCTATTTTTGGCCTTATTGTAAGTGTTTATATATGTAGTTCTTTTAAGCTCTTAATTTTGAGATCATTTCAGGTTTGTAGGAAAGGTCTAAGAATAGTGCAGAAAACTTTTATCTACCCTTTACCCAGATACTCAACATTTTATCAAATTTCCTTCCTTCCTTCCTGCCTTCCTTCCTGCCTTCCTGCCTGCCTTCCTTATCTATCTATGTATCTATCTATCATCAACCCATCATGGGCTGGGGTGCGTGCATCCCCCCCATTCATATGTTGAAGTCCCAACCCCTAGCAGAATGTGACTGTATTTGGAAATAAGGTCTTAAAGGAGGTGATTGAGTTAATATGAGGCCTTTAATACAGGGCCTAATTCAATATGACTGGTGTCCTTATAAGAAAAGGAAAGACACTAGGAGTGTGCACATACATTGAAAAGACCTCTCACTCCGAGGACACAGTGAGGAGGTGGCTGCAAGCTGAGGAGAGAGGCCTCAGAAGAAACCAGCCTTGCTGACACCTTGATTTTAGACTTCCAGCTTCCAGAACTATGAGAAAATACATTTCTCTTATTTAGGCCACCTGAACTGTGGTATTTTGTTACGGCAGCCTTAGCAATCTAATAGTGTGTGTGTGTGTGTGTGTGTGTGTGTGTGTGTGTGTGTGTGTGCATGCATACATATATGCATACAATTTATTTCTGAACCATTTGAGAGTAAGTTGCACACGTGATCCTCACCCTTAAGTGCTATCATTATGTTTTTCCTAAAAATAAGAACATGCTCTTACCTGACCACAGTACAAGGATAAAAATCAGAAAATTAGTAATATTATTATCTAATCTATAAATCTTATTCAGACTTCCCCAACTGTCCCTAGATATATTTTTAAAATTTATTAAAAAATTATTCTCTATTATTTGATATGTAAGGATGCTTGAAAATTATGAAACATTATAATAAAATGACCATCTGTCCATTAATCACCCAACTTCAGGTCTAGAATAGGTGTCTTTGGCTAAATATAGTCTATGTATATATAGAGAGACTATAATATATATTCTTTGACTATCTGATTTTTTCTCTCAGCATTATATTTCTGTCATGTCACTTGGGGTGATTGGAGCTTTTTCACTTTATCTCTGTAGAGTTCATTGTGTAGCCATACCAAAAATTAGTTTTATGCAATTCTTATTAATAGAGGTTGAGGTAGTTCCCTCCCCCCCCCCTTTTTTTTTGCTCCTGGGGACATTCCTATACAGCTTCCCTGACGCATGAATTCCTGGGTTTCTTTGGAGAAATTACTGGGCACTGTAGGATATGCAAATGTTCCAACTTGCAAAGAGCACCTTCTTGTCTTCCAACAGGCCTCATTTGCACACTCATTTGCATTCCTACCAGCTAAGTGTAAGAGTTCCTGTTGATCCAGATCCTTAACAACCCTGGGCAGTGTCAGATTTCTTCATTTTTAGCCAACATGGTATAAAATTGTAGCTCATGTTGTCTTCGTCTGCATTTTACTGATTATTAATGAAGTTTATCTTTTCATATGTTGGTCGTCTTTCATGTCCTACTTCTGAGAAATGCCTATTCCTGTCTTTTGCTCATGTGTTCAACTGGGCTGTCCGTTGTGTGTGTTGCAAAAAACTTCTCCCCAGCTGGTCGCTTGTCTTTTCATTTTCTTTGTGATGTCTTGATGAGTAAAAGTTCTTAATTTGAAGGTAATTGAATTTATGAATATTTTCTTCCATGGTTGGTTGGTGCTTTTTATTTTGTCAGGAAGAGCCTTTCCCTTTTCTGAAGTCATACAGGTATTCTCCTGTATTTTCTCCTATGAGTTTGAAAGTTTTGTCTTTCATATTTAAAACTTTAATCCACTGGGGACTGATATCATTAATGGTTTGGGGAAAGGATCCAATTTCATTTTTTTCTGTGTGGATATCCAGTTATCCACGTACAATGGCTCTTGCTTTTCCCAGTGATCTGCAGTGGTACTTTATCTATGTCATAGATCAAATTTCCATGTATTTGTGGTTTGAGGCTCTCCACTCTGTTCTGTTGATCTATTTGACCATCCTTATGTCAGTGCTATATTATTACTTGACCTTTAAAAGTCTTCATATTTGGTAGTGCAAGTCCCCTCGCCTTATTTATTTCTTTTGCCAGCAGTGTTTATGCTTGGGAATTTGCTTTTCTAAGGCAGTTAGAGTTAGCTTGTCTAGATCTGCAACAGTTTTGTTGTAAATTTCATTGGTGCTGCATTGATCCTATAGACCAATTTAGAAGGAATTGACATCTTTAAATACTAAGTTCCCCTATCTATGAAGTTCTTTTTCTCTTTCTTTCTTTGGATTTTATTTACTGTCTTTAAGTTTTAGGATTCTTTCCATTCAAGTTTTACACATCTTTTTTTTTTTTTTTAATTTTATTTTTATTATTTGCCCAAGGGGTACAGGTCTGTGAATCATCAGGCTTACATCTTTCACAGCATTCACCAAAGCACAAACCCTCCCCAATGTCCATAACCCATCCACCCTATCCCTACCCTCCCACCCCCCAGTAACCCTCAGTTTGTTTTATGAGATTAGAAGTCTCTTATGGTTTGTCTCCTTCCCCATCCCATCTTGTTTCATTATTTTTCCCTCCCTACCCCCCACAACCTCCCACCCTGCCCCTCAAGTTCCTCATATCAGAGAGATCATATGATAATTGTCTTTCTCTGATTGACTTATTTCGCTCAGCATAATACCCTCCAGTTCCATCCATGTCGTTGCGAATGGCAAGATTTCGTTTCTTTTGATAGCTGCATAATATTCCATTGTATATATATACCACATCTTCTTTATCCATTCATCTGTTGATGGACATCTAGGTTCTTTCCATAGTTTGGCTATTGTGGACATTGCTGCTATAAACATTCGGGTGCACGTACCTCTGAGGAACACTACCTTTGTGTCTTTAGGATAAATACCCAGTAGTGCGATTGCTGGGTCGTAGGGTAGCTCCATTTTCAACTTTTTGAGGAATCTCCATACAAGTTTTACACATCTTTTATTGGATTTACTCCTGGTTACCTTATGGTTTTGTTGCCACTGTAAATGATACATATTTTAAAATTGCATCTCCTAAATGCAGCTGATTTTTTTCCCCCTTCAAGAAAAGATACCTTTCTCCTTCCCTTTTATACATTGTTTCAAAAAGCTAGCAACTTTGGGGGAACCTGGCTGGCTCAGTCAGTCCAGCCTGCAACTCTTGATCTTGCGTCTTGTGTTCAAGCCCCATGTTGGGCATAGAGCTTACTTAAAAAAAGAAAAAATCTAGCAACTTTGTTACATCTCTTATCCTAACAATTTCTTTGTAGATTTTTGGGTTTTCTATGGAAATAAATATATAATCTGTGAATGACGTTTGTTTCTTTCCCTCTGATCTTTACATTTTTTATTTCATTCTTTTGTCTCATGTACTAGCTAGGATTACCAGTTTGGCTTTGAAGAGAAGTGGCTGCCTTTGGCTGAGGTCATGATCCCAGGGTCCTGGGATAGAGCACCACGTTGGGGCTCCCTGCTTGGCCCGGAAGCCTGCATCTGCCTCTCCCACTCCCCCTGCTTGTGTTTCTGTTCTCTCTCTCTCTCTGTCAAATAAAGAAATAAAATCTACAAAAAAAAAAAAAAAAAAAAAAAAAAAAGGAAAAGCTAACGTTTCCCATTAAGAATAAAGTTTTCTAAAGGTTTTGGGTAGGTAACCTTATTATTTATGAATTTTCTCCTCTAGGGAAAAAAAAAAGAATTTTCTCCTAGTTCTAGTTTGTTAAGAGTTAAAAAACTCATGAGAAAGCTGTTACGTCCTATCAAATGCTTCTTATGCCTCTAATGAATAATGTGGTTTTTCTCAATTAATTTGTTAACGTGAACAACATTTGTAGGTTTAAAATATTAAAACATCCTTGCAATTCTAGGATAAACCCAACCTAGCCATAATATATTAACATTTTTATGCATGGCTGGGTTCAGGTTGTTATTATCTTGTTTAAGATTTTTTACACCTATGCTCTTGAGTGAAATTAGCCTATAATTTTCCTTTCTTGTATTCTCCCTGTTAGTTTTTGGTATCAAGGTTATACTGACCTCATGAAATGGGCTCGGAAGTACTCTTTTTCTAGTTTCTGTAGGTTTGTATAGGTTGGAATGTTCTTTTCCTTGATATAGAGTCGTTCATAGTGTAAACTTTCTGTCTTTTCAAATCTATTCTGGATATATACATATGTTCCTTTAAAAATTCTTTTCTAATACAGAATTTTGGATCAATCTCACCAGAGGTTTGTCTATTTATTATTCTTTTCACGAGGCCAGTTTTTGACTTTGTTGATTGTTTTTGCTTTGCTTTGCGTTAATTTGATTTGCTTTGCTTTAATTTAATTAATTTTTCTTCTTAGCTTTATTAGTTTTTAAAAATCTCTTTGGGTTTATTCTGTGGTTCTTTTTATAAATTCTTTTTTCTCTTTTAAAGATCCTATTTACTTATGAGACAGAGAGAGGAGTTGAGAGCCTGAACAGGGGGAGGGACAAAAGGAGAGGGAGAAGCAGGCTCCCCACTGAGCGGGGAGTTGGGGGGGGTGCTCCACAGGCAGGGGGTGGGGGTGGCTACATCCCAGGACCCCAGGATCATGACCGGACCTGAAGGCAGATGCTCAACTGACTGAGCCACCCAGGTGCCTCTTTTTTATAATTCTTAAGTTGGGTTCTTAGTTCATTAATTTTTTTGGCTTTTCATCTTTTCTAATAGAAACTTTCAAGGCTCTCTATTTTACTAGAACTACTACTTTGGCTCTACCCCACGGTTTTGACAGGCACTATTTTCATTTCATTGTTCTGTTCTAAGTGTTTTTAGATTTTCATTTGGATTTCTTCTTTGATTTATGAATTTACTTAGAAGAAAACTTTAAAATGTCTGAATGTATGGGGATTTTAAATTGATCTGTTTCTTACTGACTTCTACTTTAAATGCACTGCAGTCAGGGAACATGAGCTGTGTGACATTTCTTTGGAATCGAGACCTGTTTTATAACCTAGTACGTGATCAATTAAAATAACTTTAAAAAATAGTGCTTGAGAAGTATAATCTTTAATTGTTGGATGCAGAATTCTAGAAACTTCCATTAAATCTAGCTTATTATGTTGTTCAAGTCCTCTGACTAATTTTCTGTCTGCTTGGCCTACCAATAGTGGAGAGGTGAGTATTCAGATTTACCCCCCATGAAGTGGGTTTTTCTGTCTTCCTGTGTGCTTCCAGCAATTTCTGCTTCTTAATTTTTTAAAAAAGATTTTATTTATTTATTTGCCAGAGAGAGAGAAAGAGTGCACAAGCAGGGGGAGAGGCAGGCAGAGGGAGAAGCAGGCTCCCCACTGAGCAGGGAGCCTGATGCGAGACTCGATCCCAGGACCCTGGGATCATGACCTAAGCTAAAGGCGGGTGCTTAACTGACTGAGGCACCCAGGTGTCCCTCTGCTGCCTAATTTGTTATGTACACACAGATTTAGAATTGCTGTCTTCCAGGAAAAGTAAATTTTTTAGTTTTTGTGTACCACCTTTTCTCCCCCAAATAATGCTTTTTGTAAACAGCTTTCATAAACTGTAAAGAGGAAAGAGCTGGATTTTAAAAAATCCAGTCTAACGCTATGTCTTTTTGATGGCTCAGTCAGTATTTTTAAGTTTATTGTGATTATTGCTGTCTTTTTTTTTATTTTAAAGACTTTATTTATTTTTCGTTGACAGAGAGAGATACAGTGAGAGAGGGAACACAAGCAGGGGGAGTGGGAGAGGGAGAAGCAGGCTTCCTGCCGAGCAGGGAGCCTGATACGGGACTCGATCCCAGGACCTGGAGATCATGACCTGAGCCGAAGGCAGATGCTTAACAACTGAGCCACCCAGGTGCTCCATTGCTGTCTTTTGACTGACTTTTTTCCCTCTTACTTATTCTATTTTTTCCCTATCCTTTTTCCCCACTTTGGAGTTTTTGTTTGCTTATTTTCTTATTCTATCCTTTTCTACTCCCTTTATTGATTTGAAATATCTCTTATATACTCTTACCTCTATATTTCTAGTGAAATATATGAAATTTGAAATTCTGAAAAAAAAAAAGAAATTCTGTCCCACATACCTAATGAAGTCTAAGGCTTGCTAGTATCTTAAAACCCCTTTCTAAAGAATACAGTGAGCTTTGAACACTTGAACTTTGATCGCTGACAGATGTACATACTCTTTGCAGGCAGCATTTTAATTCTTTCTGTTCCCATATGTTGTTATTATTTTATACAATGTTTGTGTACACTGAGCTACATGTTTATCAACGTCTTTGATCGCCATTCTTTCTTGCACACCCGATCTTTCTTCTGGGATAATTTTCCTTTTTCTTACAGCACGTCCTTCAGAGGCTCCTTTAGTAAAGACTTGCCAATGGCTCTTTTTATTTATCTAAAAAAAAAAAATTCTCCTTTTCAGCCTCAGCCTTGAAAGATAGTTTGGCTAAGCTCACAATTCTAGGTTGATGGTTATTTTCTCTTAGTGCTTTGAAGCTGTTCCCTGTCTTCTCGTTTCCATGGTTGCTTTGAGAGGCATATGTCATCTAATTATCCTTTCTTTGTAGGTGGTGTGGCTTTTCCTCATAACTGCTTTTCAGATCTTTGTCTTAGGATGCGCTTTGCTAGGCCGTTTCACCATGTGTGGCTAGACGTGGATTTCTTCTCCTCCGTCCCCTTAGGTGTTTGTTTTACTCTCCCTCTCTGTGGAGGCGTGCTTTTCGGCAGTTCTGGAAAATTTTCAGCCATTGTCTCTCCAGATAGTCCTCCCCCTTTCTCTCTCGCCTCTTTGTGGAAGCTTGCTTCAGGCCACCTTGGCTGGTCCCTTGTCTTTCACATTTTCTACCTGCTTATGCCTGCGCCGTGCTCTGTGTGATTTCTCCGGATCTCTCTTTCAGCTCACCCTTGTCTCTTCCATCATGTCCCATCTCCTGTGGGACCCATTTTTTGACTTTCAGTTGCAAATTAACCATTTTTATTTCTAAAAGTTCTAGTGTGTTCTTTTCCAGAGCTGGTGAATCACTTTTTAAATTGTCTCTTGTTACTTGCTAACTCTTACGATTTCATCTTTTATTTCTTTGAAAATTTCAACCAGTTATTTAATATACCGTAGTTATAACGGTTATAGTTTCTGACATCCTTGGGGCTCTCAGGCTATTGTTTGTTATATCTGCTTACTCTTGCCTCTTGGTGTATTTGAGTTTTCAAAAAATTGTGTGTCTATATGCATATGCTTTAGGAATCCTGAGTGCCTGAGTTGGAGATGCTGCCCTCCAGTGAGGATTTGTTTGCTTTTGTCTGGGGTCAAGGGACACCTCTGCCTGGGGTCACGTGAGCCTCTGTTGCGGATCCTGGGTTAGTGTTAAGGTGATAGGCCGCACCTTGCTTCTAGCCCAGTCTTGGTCTTCTCACCATAGAACTTGTTCCCACTCCCTTGTTTTCCTATAGTTCTCTTCCCAACCAGATGTCAACTCTCAGTTTTTCTATCTCTCTGCTGATGGTGCTGGTGCTCCGAGCAATCCCTTATCCCTGCATGCCTAGCAATGCCTTAAAAGGCACTTTCTTCAAAGGATTGTAGTTTGAGGGCCCAATATCCACACTGTTGCCAGGAGAGGACTCCTCTGTTTTGGGCAATTCCCTACTCTCTCTTGTGACTTGTAGGCTATTAACCACCCTCCATACTCATGCTAGAGAAAATGACCAAAGCACACATGGGATCAAGTCACTTCCCTGGTTAAACCTTCCAGGGGTCCCCAAGGCCTGCAGGACAAAGTTCAAGCTCCTCACGGCCTGGCCCCCAGTAATCTTTCCAGTCTCATCCCCATGGCTCCTCGCCTCAAACTGTACGCTCTAAAAATTCCTAACTTCTCTGTGGCTCCCACCTTCCCCCCTGAGTCCCTTTCCATGTCATTTGTCTATTTCATTGCTGGAGCCCAAGCTTTTTCTACTGCCGAAATTCCCTTTCCAACTATCTTACTGCCACTTTTTTTTTTTTTTTGGCCTGGATAAATCTCATCCTATAAGATTTATTACTTGTGCCACCTCCTCCAGGAAGCCTTCCCCTTTCCTCCTCCAGGTTGGAGGCTATATATATGTATATATACATATATATATGTATATATATGCATATATATATAATTTATTTATTTTTTTTGAGAGAGAGAGAAAAAGAAAATGGGGGGGAGAGGGAGAGGGAGAGAAAAACTCANGTATATGCATATATATAATTTATTTTTTTTTTTGAGAGAGAGAGAAAAAGAAAATGGGGGGGAGAGGGAGAGGGAGAGAAAAACTCAAGCAGTCTCGATGCTTAGCATGGAGCCATCCATGGGGCCTGATCTCACAACACTGAGACGACCTGAACTGAAACCAAGAGTTGGATGCTCAACTGACTATGCCACCCAGGCGCCTCATTTTTAAATACATTTCTTTTTTTTTTAGATTTTAATTTATTCATTTGAGAGAGAGAGAGAGAGAGAGAGAGAGAGCAAGAACATGAGCAGGGGGAGGGGCAGAGGAAGAGGGAGAAGCCGACTTCCTGCTGAGCAGGGAGCCTGATGTAGGACTTGATCCCAGGACCCCAGGACCATGACCTGAGCGAGACAGATGCTTAATCGACTGGGCCCCCTAGGTGCCCCCTAGACCCCTCATTTTTGTTAAGGACTTATTTATTTATTTGAGAGAATAAGTTGGAGGATCCTTCTATCCTCTGGATAGACTCCTCTGTCTTCCCAAAGCCCCCGCACTTACCTTGCTCACAGCAGTCACCAACTCATGTTGAAAGTTACCATTTATGCATTTGCTTTTCCACTAAACTGGGGTGCCTCTGGACGTCAGGGATGGTTTCTCCTGTCTGGGTATTCACATTGCTGGGCACAGTCCTGGCATGGAGAATTTCCTCCATCAACATGTGTTGGATTGAACACAGACCCTTTTTCCCCCATCCCGAAATTTCTCTTGCCTGAAATTATTTATTGGTTAGAAGCACTTTTACATACGAGGACATCATTCGATGTTGTGTATGTGAGGTTCAGGGCTTAGAATAAGAAAGTTCCTTTGTTGGGGCACCTGGGTGGCTCAGTGGGTTAAGCCTCTGCCTTCGGCTCAGGTCCTGATCTCAGGGTCCTGGGATCGAGCTCCACATCAGTCTCCTAGCTCAGCGGGGAAACTACTTCCCTCTCTCCCTCTGCCTGCCTCTCTGCCTGCTTGTGATCTCTTTCTTTCTGTCAAATAAATAAATAAAATCTTAAAAAAAATGTATGTTTAGAAAGTTCCTTGGCGAGAAGAGGTCTGTTGGACACACGGACTGACGGGTGCCTGGCTTCCTTGTTGGGCATGTGCTTATGGGCCCGGTACTCTTTCAGTTTCTGTGCCATCCTATGTTGTGGCTAGCAGTGATAATACTTATTATATAGGTTTGTTAGAAATATTAAATGAGGTGCTATATGCTCAGTGCTTGGCACACAGTAGACACTCAAAAAAATCAAAGTCCTTTTTTCTATTAATGATTGAATTCCTTGAGGTTGGGAATACTGTGTTATTTATTTCCTTGGTTCCCACTCCGTGTAGTTCAAGACCAGCCATGAAAGAGATACAATAAATGTCTGACAAGTGCCCGTGTGCGTGAAACCTCAACTTTCAGAGGAGGACTACCCTTCCTGGGGCATCTCTGGTTTCCATAGCCTGTGGCTCCACCCTTCCCCCACCCCACAGTACTTTGGGATCTGTCAAAACCAATTGCAGGTTTCTGTTCTCAAAATGCAAAACCGAACAAGAGGGCAGACACGTGGGGGAAAATTCTAGAATTTTCTAGAAAATTCTTTTCTGAGCTTTAGCCTACAGGCAGTCCACATGCTAGGGCCCCCGAATCTATTGTTTCCAAGACTGCCTGATGGCCTTTATGCTTCTACCGAGATTCTCCATCTGCTCTTGCTGTCAAATCGTGAAGAAGATTGCTTTTTTACTATGTCACACCATGTCCCCGACATGAGGCCCTGTAGGAGAAGTCTCTTTCAGAATTAGTTCCTGGAAATATGTGTACCTGTGGAGGAACTGATCTGCTTCCTCCTTTCTGATAATCGGTATCAGAACTTACTGTTTCATTTCTTGCCTTGGCTACCTGGAAGTTCAATGCCAGATTTCAGGACCAATTACAACAACTATGTCTACCTTTCAGATTGCTCTTTTTATTCTTGAGCAATACGAATCTGTTGAGTGAATTAGTGTTTCCTGTTGTAAGCCATCTTGTGCCCTTTGGGGAAAGAGATGCAGCACACAGGGGTTTTAAAACTATGCCAGTATCAGCATAGCAGGTAGTCACTGCAACAGCACAAGGAGGAGGGGGGCAGGGAGCAGGGGGAGAACCGGTGGGATGCTGGCAAGGGCTGTGTGGCCTCGGGGCCAGACTGCCCCTGTGCAAATCCCAGCTCTGCCCATCACTCCCCCAGGGCTCGCGTACACATTTGATAATTTTCCCGAGTGTCCTCAGTTGTAACTAGGGTCATCATTGTCTCTACTTTAAAAGGTCACCATGAGGATTAATGAGCATAGTTCCTCTAAAATACTTAGCATGGGGTCTGCCACAGAATAAACCTCCAACTGTTTTTTTTTTTTAAGATTTTATTTATTTATTTGACAGAGAGGGTGAGAGAAAGTACAAGAATGGGGGAACGGCAGAGGGAGAGGGAGAAGCAGGCTCCCCGCCGAGCAGGGAGCCGTGACTTGGGGCTCCATCCCGGGACCCCGGGATCACAGCCTGATCTGAAGGCAGACGCTCAACCGACTGAGCCGCCCAGGTGCCCCCCACCTCCAATTGTTTCGAAGGTATTGCACTGAACACTTGAGCCTGGGTGTCTGAGCAATGAGACAAGAAGCAGGGAGGAAGGATTCCGTTTTAGGAGAATCGCGATGTTGGAGGCTGGGCACACGCACTTTGTTTCAGGCTTCCCCCAAGCCCTTGCCAGCCTGGGAAAGGTACCAGTGGAGTCACATTAACAGTCACGACCTGTCCTTGGCTGGCTTCTACCCCCTTCTGTTCACCAGGCTTTCCAGAAGCCTGCAGGGGCTCCCTCCAGTTATTTCTAGGGGCTTTTGCATGGGGTTCATGAAAGATCTGACCAGCTTGAGGTGCCTCGTGGCCTCGGCCGTGTTCTCCGGCCCGGGCTCCCGCTCCTTGCCCCCTTGGTGTCCAATGTTTGGAGGCTGCCTCACACTTCCCAGCTGCAGGGGGCCTATGTGAGCCACCTGCGTCCTGGGGACAGAGAAGGCTTTTCTAAGCAAGGCATGCAGTTCAGAAGCTATAAAGGAAAACACTGTCAAGTTTGACCTCATAAAAATAAAAATCTCCTATAAGACAAATGACACCATAAACAAAGCTAAAAGACAGCAACAGACTGAGATTTGAAGGGGAAAGAAGAAAACAATCTCAACTTTTCCCCGAAGTGTCTCGGCATTTGGACGCAAAGGAGGAGGGATGATTTCCCTGGGGGGGAGGGAGTGTTGGTGCCCGGTCTACCCATTAGGCTGACTCCTGATTAATCTGACGATGCTTTCTCTGTCAGCTAGAAATGAGATCATCCCTTCTAAGAGGACCGTATCCACAAAGGGATCACTGTTCATGGCCTCCTATTAGCCAGATCCAGGGTGGGCCAGTAGCTGGACAAGCTCACACAGAGCCTTGTGAATCACTAACTTGCTGGTTCATCCTGCTAGAAAATCCTCCTGCTTCTACTTGAGCTTCTGAACCACCTCTACCCTCTCCCGGCCCTGATACTAACCAGCGGGTTCCCATCACTGGTGCAGCATGAAGAATCCCATGTAAGTCTGGTAAATTCTGGGCTTTCAGACATGTCAGAACAAGTTCAAGAATATCAACGCTTTGTCTGCTGGCCTTGCCCACAGGCTACCAGGGTGATGCCCAGGGTTAGGGGAACTCCCGAAGGAGAGTTCCAGAGGGGGTGAGGATCCGTGGCTGTTCACGTGTCCTGGGGTGCCCACGTGCACCTTCCTGCTGAGCAGTGGGCCCCCCACACCTCTGGCAGAAAGTGGGGATGGAAGGCAAGAACAGGGGGCCTAGCTAGAAGGATCAGGACTCTCCCCAAGGGCACCCCTGTATTCTTGTTGGGACCAGGTAGACAAACTCACCAGTGAGACACTGCCAAGGGCTGTGGAAACAAGGGGTTAAGACCTGGTCGCCCCCAAATGCTGCTCCCTGACTTTATGAGCCCTGTAGGATGGCTTTGGCCACTTGAAGACGGACAGAACACCAGCTAATTGGGCTGTCTTTCTGGTCCAAGATGGCGGAGGAGGTCAAGTACAAATGGGAACCCTGACATCTCATGAAAGAAGCCACGTGAGAGACTTACCTGGTGATCCTTCCAGGCCGTGGGCCTCAGAAGTGAATGAATGTACTGACATTTCTTGTTTTTCAAGAGTCAAAACCTCTAGGCTGGGATTCATCAGTTGCCTACGATGCCCAGACATGTCATGCTGGGTGGGGATCAGAAGGCACCCACAGTGGCCTGGGTGGTGGGAGCTAGGCAGCCGGCAGCATGTGGGTTCACTCTGGGATTGACTTGTATCGGGATATTTCTGCAGGTGTTTGGGAGAAACGGCTCTCCCACTGCAAAGCCCATGTCCAAGGCCAGCATTTCCATTCACAGGGCAGCTGGGAAGGTGTGTTTGTTTGGGGGCTTAGACAATGGAGAACTTCTTTCCCTGTCATGTACAAGTCCAGGGCTGGAGGAGCCCTGGAATGTTCTTGGACTCTGGCTCCTGGCAGCTTATTGCTTCCTATCCCCAGAGTACACCGCTCGTCCTCATGGTCCAAGATGGCAGATCCATGTTTTAGGCAACGGTCTGGAGGATGGGATGAAGAAAGAATGCAAGGCAAGCTCCAACTTCCTTCTCAATAAGGCCCCAGGAGTGGCCACGCACCACTTTGGGGCCAAGGTCATGGTGACATGCCCGAACCTTCTGCGAGGGAGGCTGGAGCCTGTGGAACCCTATGTGGAGGGGCATCCCAACTTGAGCACAACTGGAACCAATTTTATTTTTATTTAATTTTATTTAATAAATTTGATTTTAATTTTAATTTTATTTAATACATTTAAGTAAGCTCTATACAGGGCTCGAACTCATGACCCTGAGATCAAGAGTCACATGCTCTACTGACCAAGCCAGCCAACTGCCCCTGACAGCATTTTTGGTTCATGTTACATTCATATACGACTTGCTATGTGCCAGTCACTATTCTAGCTAAGCATCTTACAGGTATTAGTTCATTTAGTCCTTATGAGAATCGACAAGGCAGCTACAAGCAGCACCCCCATTTTATAGGTGATCAGGAGAGGTTCGGTAACCAACTTGACGTTACCCAAGAAGTGTCTGAGCCGGGAGGGGACCCAGGCAACCTAGCTTTAAAGTTTGTGTACTTAGCTCCGGCACGGTTCGGTTAGTAGCTCCCCTGGGGCTGTGGCCATGGGATTCACCTTCACTCGGCTCTGGGGTGGCTTCACAGGGCCGCCAGCCTCAGGGGTAAGTTTAGGAACTGAGCCAGCTGGCTGCGGGTGCCCATTGCTGCAACAGCCCAGGACCAGCCCTGGGGCCCTGGGGCCCTGGGTGATTGATGGTGGTCGCTGCAGGAAGGGGCATGAGTGCCGCCCAGGAAGGATAAAGCAGCCCAGTGCTGCAAGCTGCCCTCATCCCATGGTGGGGAGATGTGGGATTTTGCCGCTGTGTATGGGACAGGTAGAGGGGGAAAGGGCAGGTAAGTGACAGATGTCCCCAAGGATGAAAGTGCCCCTGTTGTAGTTCAGTGGACGGGGACCCTCATGGCAGAAAATGGGCCCCCCTCTGGCTAGACTCTGAGGACTGTGACCCTCGTGGTCTAGGGAGTGAGAGGCGAGGACTTGCCAGAGAGAGTCAGGGTTGTGATGTGGGGGCCGTGGCTTATGGACAGGGTGCTTAATTCTGTTCCCCTTTGAGGAACACCTAGGATGACTGGGAGGACCAGTGCACTCAGCAGACAGCCTGGGGGCCCGAGGAAAGACCGGGCATCAAGCAAGGAGTTAAGGATCCAGCCTCCTCTCCAGGGCCTCTCAGCAGGATGACCACATGACGAGGTCCTGTTTTTCAGGGGGCTAGGGAGGCTGAATCAGTGGGAAGAAATGAACAGACACCGCTTCTCTGTGGAGGCCCAGGTCCCTTTGTGTTTCCAAGGGTTGGCTCCCCTCTGTCCTCAGGGAGTGTGTGTGTGTGTGTGTGGGGGGGGGCAAGGCATGCTGGGAGGACCAGGGTGGTGGGTTTCTGCTGGTCCTGAAGCTCTGTCCGTCAAGAGCTACTGTGGGAGAGAAGAAGGGAAGCCAGGGTGTGGCGTGGAGCACCCCTATCGAGGGAAGGGCCAATCAGGAAAATGAAACCATTGAGTATTCAAATAGAGGGAATTTAGTGCATGGTATCAGCTCCATGGCTTACAGAAGGAGCGAGAAGCCAACAAGGAGGCCGTGAGGCCGACCTGGCACTGTTCACAGCTGGGAGCCATTACCACTCCCAGGAAGGGGACACAGGCAAGAAGCAGGGTTCCCGAAACTCAGGGGCTGGGTCAGGTCGCCCCATGGAGGGCCTGCCAGGTGTGAACTGGGGCCCCGGACGGAGATGCAGCTGTTGTCAGAGATGCCACCCAAGGAGGGAGGGTGGCAATGCCCTGGCTTCTCCTTTCCTCCTGCCCTCCAGTCTCCCATGAATGCCTCCTATTGTCCCAGGGGCCGGGGACACACAGCCCGCAGGGGCCAGCCCTTGGGTACTAGGAGCAAGGAAGGACTTTGAGGGCAGACAGATCTGGGACCGACACAGGGGGAAGCTGGAGGAGCAGCCTGTGGGGAGAGAAGGGGTGAGGGGTGGGCTCCTGAGCCGGGAGCCTGGCTGGACTCCTGATGGTGGTTTGGGAGCCGGTCGTTGCTCTGGGGCTGCTGGGTCATCCTGCCGGTGCCTGGGATGTGAGAACAGCCTCTGGCACTCTTTTTGGATGCCTTGCTGGGGTGCTCTGCTCCCAGGTGAGGGGACTGTCAGTCTGCTGGCCCTGCGTCCTCCAGGTGGGCCTGGGAGAGGTGGCAGAGGGCTCCTGGAGCTGTCCTTTGTGTTGGAGAGGGGCCCATGGGTGGCCCAGGCCATGAGGGTGAGAGAACAGCACGGATTTGCAGGATTTCAAGGAGGGAGAATCAAGAGGATTTGAACACTCCTTGGATGTGATGGGGGCGCGTGACAAGGGACACATTTTCTCTCCAGGCAGGGGAGGGTGCACACGTGGTCCTGGGTGCTTCAGTGTGATGCTGGTGGCCATGCCCTGGGGGGCCTCTCCGAGGGCAGGTTCCCATGTAACAAACCATATCCTGGTTCAGAGGAGGCTTCTGGGGAGAGACAAAAAATGAGCAGGCCCTGCAGGAGGTCAAGTGGGGCTGTGGAGACCACCTGCTGCCCTCTTCCGGGAGGCCAGGACCCTGGGGTCAGGAGGCTGCTGGGAAGCCTAGGAGCCCCACGCTGGGTGGAAGGGCATGAGAGTCCCTGGAGCTCGGCTGCCCAAGTGTGATCAGGGCAAGACCTCCCACTCAGGTCCAAGCCTGGGGACAAAGACCTCGCTGGCCACAGGCCTGTCCCTCAGGCTGGTCCTGGGAGCTCTGCCAGGTCCTGGGACCCCCTGACCTGTGCTCATCAGCCACAGAGACTGAGCCCGCTGGTCGGTAGAGCCTTTGCTTCCCTGGCTGAGGGTATGTGGTCAGTCCTTTCTGCCCCTGCTCAAACCCTAGCCTGGACAGCAGTGTCCCCTCTTCCTGCCCAGACTCTGAGCTCACCCCTGGGCTTGCCTGCCATTCCTGGGAAAGAGGAATTACCAGCAGGTCTCAGAAGAGCATGGCTTCCTCCTGGACATGAGAAAGCAGAAATCAGAGGTGGCACTGTTGGACTGTAAACCCTGGGCTCAGGTCAGAGACCTGGGTCCCTTTTGTCCCAGTTCACAGATGGGGAAACACAGAGACCCAGAAAGGAGATGACACTTACGGTCACTAGACAGATGGGAATAACCCTGTCCCTGGGTCTGGCCCTTGGAGGAACTGAGTCTCACTGAGTTAATGACAGTCGCGATGGGGTTCCTCTTACTTCCAGGACCCCTAGCAGAACCCCATGTTTCCCCAGAGCCCAGGTTCCTTCTTCCCTGCAGGGTCCCCAACCTGTGACAGGCTCTGCTTTTAGCCCCTTCGCCCCAACCAGACTGTGGGAACTGGGACGGGAACTGGATCCTCTCTCCTCCGATACCCCCACCCAGTCCACAGCAGAGTCTTGCAGACTTGAACCAAAGAAGATGTTCCTTTCACTGTGATGGGCCCAGAACCTGCAGCTTGGAGGGAAAGGTGCCATTTAGAAGATGGAACTGCTTTTGCTGTCACCCTGAACTTGGAGAGCGGTGACCTGGCCACCACCTTCTCCTGGCCCTGCCCAGGGGATCTGAGTAGGCTCTGAGGCAGAGAGAAGGAGCCTGGGACCCACTCTGGTGGCTTCCCTGGGAGGCCCCCAATGCTGGTCCTCCTGAAAGCAGAGAACCTGGCTTCCCTCTCCGTCAGGCTGCTTGTATCTTTCCCCCAATGGCCAGCAGGTGGTGCTGTGTCCCTAGCTTTGCCCATCCTCAGGCCTGGCTCTGCTGTTGGGCTCTGACCGTGTTGGATGCTGGGCTGCAGCCCTGGAGGGACCCTGAATCTTGCCAAGTTCCCTTTGTGGCTCTCTTCCTGCCTCTTCTGGTGGTTTCTGGTGGGACAGGATGTCCTGGGGCTGGCAGCGCCAACACAACCTCATGGCATCTTCCTTGTCCCGGCTCCTTGCTATCCTGAGACGTTTCTCGGCTGTCCAGGTGGCCTGTTCTCGGTGGCCTGGGTGTTTTGTCCCCGCCGCTTTCTATGTGTAGCACACACATCAGTTCAGGTACTCATCACACAACTGTATGAAGTAGGTACCCATTTTCCAGATGAGAACACCAAGGTCAGGGTACTCAGCTAACATATGGCAGAGTCAAGCCTGCAGCCTGTCTGACTCACCTCTGTGTTTTAACCCCTACACCAGACTGTAGCCGTGTCCTGGAGGAATTACTGCTTTTAGGCAAACGGCCCCAAATCAGGGAACCTCCTTTCCTCCTCCCCCACCTCGACCCTGGGGTACTTTAACCATCCACACAACATCCTGAGCTGAGCCTGAAGGGATGGCTCGAAGGAACAGCCTGGGCCCGTCAGGGCCGGTGGTGTCTGACCCCGACTCCACATGCGCAGCCAGTGCCGGGGTGGGGGGCAGGACGAGGGAGTGATGGTGGGCACCCCAGGGCAGGAGAAGTGCCTGTCCTAGCCGCTGCTCTCCCACTCTGCTGCTTCTTCACCCTGCTTCTCCCTTGCGTGTCCCTCTCCCTCTTCCTGACCTCATTTGCAGTTCCTGGCTCTCTAGATGCCTCTCCCTCCCCGACCCTCTGTCCCCAGTTCTCCCTTTTACTCTGTCTCTGCTGCTCTGTCAGCTCGTCTTTCTCTCTTTTTGTGTCTCCGTCTCTCTCCAACAGAATCGGAGTTAAGTGACAAAAGAAAAATGATCCCCTCCTGCCAGGGTTATTAAAATCATGTTCCACAATTGAGCCACCAGAAGAGCCCCATTTAATGACGGATGATGAGGCCACAGCTTCCCCATAGCTGGGAGTGAGGTGATAGGCTCTGCGGCAGGATTACCACCAATTACTCTGGGCAGAGAGTGAGCAGCCCCTCTCCTCGCCTTCCTGATCGCCGCCCTCCTGCTCTGGGCAGATAAAGTCTCACTCCTGGCCGGGAGGCGGTTGCGGGGCTATGGGAGAGGAGGAGACAGGTCCCCAGGGCCAGGCAACCCACCAGTTTGCAGGGATGACCTCAGTGTACCCAGGGCTTCCCCGTCTCACAGCAGCCTTGGAGGCAGGCAAGGCAGGATTCTGAGCTCTATGGAGGTCGGGGCTCAGAGAAGTCAGGTAACCTGTTCAAGGTCACACGACCAGTTAAGTGGCAGGGCTGGTCCTTGAACTCCAATCTCCAGTGTCTTTTATTTCTTAGTCGCCTCATGTCCATGAAAGGAGCATCGGAAAAGAAAGGTTTTGTTTGACAGAAAATGATCAGTTTCGGTCAACCAGGTTTTGATCCAATTGGGACTGTGACAAAAGTAAGCAAGTCCAGGGCGCCTGGGTGGCTCAGTCTGGTAAGCATCTGAATCCTGGTTCTGGCTCAGATCATAATCTCAGGGTGGCAAGATCCAGCCCTGCGTTGGGATCCATGCTTAGCAAGGAGTCTGCTTAGGTTCTCTCCTTCTTCTTTTGCCCCTCCCCCATGCACGCACACACTCTCTCTCTCTCAAATAAATAAATAAAATCTTAAAAAAAAAAAAGAGGAAGCAAGTACATTGCAGCAAAGTGGATTTGAGTTAGGCACTGGGAAGGACTTCCCAAAGGAGTGGGCGCTAATGTAGATGAAAGAGAGTCTGTGGTTTTGCCTTCTCCAGTGGTCTTTCAGAACAAGATGGATCATCTTGGTAGCCTTGTAAGCTAGACAGGGTTCTGGAGCTAGAGAAATCCAACCAATCCAGGGGGGTTTGAGGGTCTAGGGATGGGCTATGACAGAGCTGGGGGGACTTGACAGGGTAAATTGCAGGAGAGCTGAAGAGGCCCATTTGTTAGACGTAGGCTCAAGGCCCAGAACCCTGGGAGTCGGGGCAGGGACTCCAGGGCCCTCAGGCTACAGATGCTGCCTGTGGGGGTTGGGGTCACATCTCACGAAACCCTCTCATGGGCAGCTCATTCAAGTTTGCCATCCTCTGTTTGGGTGGACAACTGAGGAATGATCTTGGTTTTGCTGCTGAGGAAGACGAGTTTCCAAGAAGGGAGTGGGTTAGGTAAAGTCAGATAATGAGGTGAGACCCTCATGTCCCAGCTCCATACTCTGGTGCTTTCCATGCCGCTGGGCTGGGAGGAGGCCAGTGTCCCAGGCGGCTGTGAGCCCCCTCCTGACCCATCCTGCATCCCGCACCGGCCTGACCACTTGCTCCCCAGTGGCCCCCCAGGGGTTGGGTACCAGCACCGCAGTCTGTACAGAATGAATGACTATCTCTTTCCCATCTGGATTCTATTATTTTTCAGTTTATCCTGGTCAAAAAGCACCAGATGAATGTCTAGAGGAAAGAAATATAATCTTTGAGAAAATTGAAAATATATATCATTGTTTGGGGCTGGGGGCTCGGGGGCCCTGCAGACTGGTTTTCCCCTACGGAGAGCTGGGGGCCTGGCTCAGCCCATGGCTGCACGCATGGCTTCTCTCTCCCTACCCTGGGATCCACAGGGCATCTCTTTCCCACCCTTGGGGCTCTGTTCAGGACCTGGTCTCTGGGATATAAGTGGTGGGGGGCTGGGAGGGAAGAGAAGTGGAGCCACAGGCCCTCATTTCCTTCCCTGGGAACATGGGCCTGTTCTGGACATTTCTGTGACCTCCACATTATTCCCTGGAGGAGAGAAACCCAACTTAGCACTGTTAGGTAAGGTCTACTGAGCCTTTATTATGGACCAGGCATCTTCCAACCACTGTCTGTGTGTTCTAGGGTCTGTTCATCTTTTGGGTTCCTCACACCAACCCTCTATGCTAGAACCATTGTCTCCTCTTATAGGTGAGGAAACAGACATGGGCAGCGTAAGGACCGTGTGCAAGTTCACACAGCGCGCCAATGGCAGAACCATTCAAATCCAAGTAGTTGAACTTCAGAGTTCACGGTGCAACCACTCAGCCGTGAAGCCTCCTTTCTTGGAAGGAGACAGGGGAGGAGGAGGAGGAGGAGAGAATGTGTACCTAAGTGAGTCTGTGAATGATTATACTGTATGTCCCAGTGTAGAACCGTGTAGACTATGTAGCTCTGTGTCCTTGCGTCCTTGACCGTATGTGACTATATTGGTTCATCTGCCCATTGGTCTACCATCCTCCTACCTGCTCCTGTCCATTCATCTCTCTCTTTCTCACCTACCATCCATTTTCTGTTTATTTACCCATTACTTACTCATCCATCCATTTATTTTTTTTTAAGATTTTATTTATTTATTTGACAGAGAGGGAGAGATCACAAGTAGGCAGAGAGGCAGGCAGAGAGAGAGGAGGAAGCAGGCTCCCTGCTGAGCAGAGAGCCAGATGTGGGGCTCGATCCTAGGACCCTGAGATCATGACCTGAGCTGAAGGCAGAGGCTTTAACCCACTGAGCCACCCAGGCGCCCCTCATCCATCCGTTTATTATGTATTTATCTTCTCCATCCATTCATTCCTCATTCATCCATCCATTTATCTATGTACCTATCTATCATCTGTTTTTAACTGTGGGGTCCCCCGTATGTGGGTAGGTGTGCCAAGTAGGTGTGTGCACACGAACGCATACGACTGAATGCGTGTGATAAATGTCGGTATGTGGTCGCTGTCGGGACAGGTGACCCCCTCCACCTCCCACCGGAGCCGCTTCCCCCACACCTGGAAAGCGACCCGAGGGAAGGGAGAGAGGCCCAACCTCCGTGAGCCTGCCCTGGGTCCTGGCTCCCCTCCGAAGCCTCAGTGGAGAGTTAATTAAATCCTTTCGCCAACAAGCGTGGTAATTAGTGCTAATGGCCGGCTGCAGCTCGCTGGGCAGCTGAAGAGGTCCTGCGTGTGTGTGTGTGTGTGTGTGTGTGTGTGTGTGCGCGCACAAGGGACCCTCCATCTCTGAGTCTCGCTGAGCGCACCTGCGTGGCCACGTGGGAGAGGAACAGGGACGTGCGTGGTGGCCCGAGGGACTGTGTGCTGGGGCGGCCCTGCTCCATGCGCGCCGGGTCCGGGTGTCCACGCCGTGCGCTGACCCACTGCCCTGGGCCTCTCCCGGGGCCCCTGGGCGCGGGCCCAGTGAGTGTGGGCCCGTGTGCGCGTGTCCCAGGGAGCGAGGAGTGGCTGGGCGGCCGACTTCCAGGCCTGACTGACACCCCTTGCAAATAAATGTGACAATGAAATATAGTCGTGCAATTGCTCTGGATGCTCCGTCAAGCAGGCGCCACGGAACAGGTGAAGTTGTAAAACATTCCCTGGGGAGCCGCGGTGGCTGAGTGACAGCTCGGCCCGGCTCCCGCCTC
>LNAC01000108.1:1941602-2025890 GCA_002007465.1 Ailurus styani
CCCCCCAGCCCCCCCTCCCCGGGACCTGGTCCAGGGGGCGCCGGGGGGCCACGCCGTGTGTCAGGACTTCTTGGCTTGACGTTTGTCTCGCCGCTGTCCTCAGAATGGGGAACCCCAGCATTGGGCTGTGTCCAGGCTCCTCCCTGAGGCCACGGCCGGGTCTCCTACGGAGACCGCACTGTCTGGGGATGGGCCGTGTCTTCCCCGCTCAGACTGGATGTCTTGAGGGCACAGCCATGTCCCCCCTCAGATTGGGCCCCCCGAGGACACAGCCAGGTCTCCCCCCTCAGGCTCTGCCTCGGTCTCTGCCCTGGGCTTCCTGAGAGAGCCCTATAGAGAGAGTCGGGGGTTCCCAGGCACCCCGCTGGCTCCCTCCTGCTGGCACCTGGTGAGTGCATAGTTGGGGGTGTGCACACAGGCACGGGGGGGGGCCCATTTGGAGGCTGGAGAGCAAAGTTGGCATGAGCCTTGGCTTTGAGAGCAGGGCTGGGATCCCACATCTGCTGACTTGCAGCTGTGACCTCAGTGAGGTGGCCCCGTCCACCCCCGCCTCCCGGGGCAGAGTGGGGGGAGTGGGGGAGCCCCCCTTCCTCAGAGCCTCTGCGCTGCTTAGGGCTCTGGCTGCGGGGCTGGCTGGATGCCTTTTTTCCTACTAAGATGGCTTCGCTTAGTAAGCCACGTGCCCTCCCTGGCAGCCCTGGTTGTGGCCGGGGAGCCCAGAGTGCGCCTTCTGGAAATCACCCCCAGACAGCAGCACAGGCCGCAGCGTGTGGAGGGCGTGCTGCAGACAGTGAGACAGGCCCCACAAAGCCCCTGCTCAGTGCTCGGCCTGTGGGGAACACCCCCCCTCAACCCTCCCGGGAAGGCTTCTGGTCTTCCGTCGATTGGCCATGAGCATCAGAGTCCTCTCTGGGCCTGAAGGCTGCGTGGGGGACACTTTGGTTTCTTTGTTTCACCTTTTGACTTGTGGGGGTGGCCATCTGTCCTGAGAGCCCGAGGGTGTGTGTGTGTGTGTGTGAGAGAGAGAGAGAGAGAGAGAGAGAGACATGGAGAGAAGGAGAGGGAGGGGGAGGGGAAGAGAGAGACAGGGAGAGAGGAAGGGAGGGAGGGAGAGAGAGAGAGGAGGAGAGGGGAAGAGGGAGGGAGAGAGAGAAGGAGAGAGGAAGGGAAGGAGAGAGAGAGGGAGAAAGGAAGAGAGGGAGGGAGAGACAGAGAGAGACAGAGAAGAAGTTCTGGCAAAGAAGACAGGGTGGGGTAGGGAGGGGGCATGATAGGGAGCCTGGTCCTTTTCCCTCAAGCTGGGCCCTCTCAGTCTTCTGACAGGAACATCCCTGGGGTTTCCATTGCCCTTTCTGGAATGTTCCCACATCTGTCTGTGGACAAGGGATTCCAGACCTCGTGTCCAGGCTGTCCACAGGCGGCGCTCTTGCCACCTGCTGCGCCTCTCCCACACGGGGTCCCAGCTGGGGCTGTGGCCTGGGACGGAGCCCATCCCTGCTCCTACGCAGGCCATAGCCTGTCACTGGGCAGTGGGGTGTCCCCTGTCCAGAGCCTACAGCGCCACGAGTCATGAGGGCCTGGACCATGGCTTCTTCACAGCGACACCCTCAGCTCCTGGCCCATAATAGCTGCTTCACACAGATATTGGTCTCACCACTGTGTTTTCACATCAGGATCCATCCTCCGTAGCTGTGCCTTCCAGCATTGTGCAGGGCACGACAAAAATTAAGACTGAGACTGCTTGGCTGGCAGAACGTTCTGGAGGTCTTATCGACAGGTAGCGTATTCCATGGGATGAGGGTCAGCAAAGTCTCGGGTCTAGCCTGACTCCGAAAGAAAGATTTCCTCTTAGCCTTTATAAGCCCTAAAAGGACAATAACGTCCGTATTTCCTTCTACCAATTTCATCTCCATTTTCATACGAAACCTGGGCCTTGGCAGGAGGGGAAACTTGTGGCTGTGACTTTTGCTCTTTGTCCTGGAGGCTCTTTGCCCTGCCTTTAATCTTCCAAATAGGCCATCAGTTGACCCCTTGGTGCCCTCAGCCAAACTCGAGGATTCTGGGATTCTAGACTGCAGACCAGACAGACGGGAATGGACATTTCCACCTTCCCCACCCGAACACTTGTTTATCATCAGACCCAGTCTGGATGCCTCTGGGTTTAAGAGGTGCGCATTCTGGCCAATTTCGTCAGGAAGCAAAAGAACAAAGGGAAAAGCCATTATGCAGAGATGTATGATTGTTTAAAACCCTCGCTGCCTTTCCCTGGGAAGGGAATGGGGGAGGGAGCCAAGTTTCAAAGCGTCTGCCCACGCCTGGGTCGCTGCTAATTTCATTTTAATATTAGACCATTGTATGATGAATAATTATATACCTCCACAGAGCGAAAGAAAGGTGGAAAGAAGGTGCGTACAGGGAAGCATAGAGCAGATAGGTCAGAAGCGAGGGTTGGGCTCTTCTGTTTAGTAGTGGGGTGACCGTGCAGAGCTTCCTTATCGACTCTGCCTCAGTTTCCCCATCTGTAAGACAAGAATGGCACTTACTTCACAGGGCATTTGTAAGGATGAAATTAGATTTTGCATATAAGGTGCTAAGTCTCGAGACATCAATATGAGTTTTGGGGTGGCCCAGTTCAGCCCCTAACACTGGGAGAGAAAAATTCTCCAGCATAGTTTTCTCTGTCCAGAACACCCTAACGTGGCCCTGCTCCAGTGTCCTCATCTGTAAAATGGGGATAAACTGTACCGACCTTGTAGTCGTTCTGAGAATTAAATCAGTTAATCTCTGGAAGTGCTTAGGGTGGCGCCTGACACACAGTCCGTGCTCCATAAACATTAGCCATTTTTGTGATCGTTTATGAGTCTTTGAGGTTTACATTTGCTGTGTTACAGGTGATGCTGCACCCATAGTGATGGTCGGTCTGGGGAGTCTGGATGGTGAACACGGTGCAAACCTCTGAGGTGGGCTTCCTGCTCAGTGCCCATGGGCTTAGAAAACTCCACCCCTGAGATTTGAACTTGAACCCAGAGCTCCCTTGCTGAGCAGGAATTCTCTCTGTAACCCCCTGACAAACACAGCAGGTTGTTTTTTGTTTTGTTTTTTTCACATCTCCAGGGACGGGGAGCTCATTGCCTCCCAGGGCAACCTCGATAGAAAGTTCTTTCTGGCAGCATGTCATTCTGCCCATGTTTCCTCCTTCTGTGGCCACCCAGCAAGCCTGGTCCCATTTCTAAATGGTTTCCCTTGGAGCTGCAAGCCTCTAATACTTCTTTTTCACACGACTTGTGGTCCAGCCAGGCCTTCGGCCTAGACAAGGGAGGCAGACTTTTAAAGAACATGTTAACAGCGCTCTTACTTTTCGTGATTTAAAAACATAATACATGGTCATTAAGAAAGTTCAGACAATACAGGAAAATACGAAGAAGAAAGTAAAACCACCTATCACCCCAGCAACTAGAGATAACCAGTGTTAACATTCTCTAATTTAATTTTTGAATAGGCAATACATTCACAGGGTTCAAAATTAAAAATCATAAAAGGGTATTATTAGGGAAAAATTTCCCTCCTACACCCCTGTCTTGTAGCCTTAGTTCTCTCCACAGACTAAAAAAGTTATTAATTTCTTATGGATATTTCCAGAGATATATTAAGATATATAAGGCTATTTTAAGATCTTTTAAGATACTGTGAGGCAGTCTGAAACGGTTTTAAAGGGTATCTTTAAGCCACGGGAGGACACACATGCTCACACACACAAACATACACACACGTTTTCCTTCCCACGCTCCATTTTTATTCACGGCTTTGTGTGCTAAGCAGCAGATGGAGGTGGACTCTCTTCCTGTTGGTTTTCAGAGAGCAGATCTCTTCCCTTTCCCTGTTATACGTTGTCTTCTTGGCCCGAATGCGCTGCTTTGGGCTGGCAGGGTGGGTTTTCACTCCTCCGGCGGCCCTTCCGGCTTTCTGACGTCTTGTCATTTTCAGATGTATTTGCAATGACCCTCTCCAATGTGTGGCCTCTGCACCATTTAATGAACGCGCAGCCTGGCTTCAGTCAACATGTGACCGTATTTTACCCAGCCCACAACCGACAGAAATCGACGTGGCTCTCGAGAGCACTGGATGTGTTTCTGCAGATCCTTCCTGCTCTTCCCACTCATCCTTCCAGAAACGCGATTCTGCGTGGCGGTTAGCAGGTGGAACTTTTTCAGTGAAGTTTTCAGTTGGCTCCTGGGGACCTCCCTTCTCTTCCTGAAAAGTTAACAAATGATCAGGAGTGCTGAGCACTTTCCACCTGCCACGCATGGTTACTTTGCGCACCTGAGGTCATTTATTCCCCCAAAGAACCTTCTGAGGAAGGTACCCTTACCAGCCCTATTTCAAGGTTAGGAGATAGTCTCGGAAAGGTGATGTCATTTGCTTGAGGCCACCCAGCTTGCAGGAGGCAGAGCCACGCATGGAGCTCACCCCCTGGTTTCCACCAGAGTCCACACCTTGGCCACTCGCCTCCCGCCCCACGGTCCCAGTTAACTCTGCTTTCTGTCACCTGAAAAATGTGCTCCAGAGTTTTGCAGGGATCTGCTCCAAGTTTCTGCCCCTGTACCGCCATCAACCTGTTGGGTGCACTTGGCTCGGGGTCTAGGCTTCTTCATGGGTTCTCCTCTTCACGGGGCTGCAGAGGCGACCCATGCTTTGCCTTTGCAGATTTCCTCCACGTGGTTTTGTGGAAAGGGTTTTAATTTTTTTTATTTTTTTAAAAGATTTTATTTACTTATTTGACAGAGAGAGAGATCACAAGTAGGCAGAAAGGCAGGCAGAGAGAAAGGGGGAAGCAGGCTCTCTGCTGAGCAGAAAGCCGGATCCCAGGACCCTGGGATCATGACCTGAGCCAAAGGCAGAGGCTTAACCCGCTGAGCCACCCAGGTGCCCCGTGGAAAGGGTTTTAATCACAGGGGCTGCAGCTGTAGGTATGAGCCTGCCGTCCCACAGGCCACCGGAAGAGCCTGGGCACGGTGCAGGAAAGGGTAATAACCAAGACCACCTGAATTTCAGCCAGGTTCCATGCCTTACTACTGTGTAAACTTAGATGAGTTACCTAACCTGTCTGGACCTCAGTTTCCCCATCTGGGGAGAACAACAGAGAGGACGCGTGGAAAATGCTCAGTGTCAAGGAGGTAGTCAGTGAATTCCCCATCATTATTGTGATCATCCCAACCTTATATGTTGAACTTCGGTTACCTGGGTCCCCCTTTTACTCCTGTTTCCCAGTCCTCCGATGGTGCAGTGTGGGTCCTAGCTGGGTGGGCTGGGGCTATAGAGAAGAATCATCTTGGCCCCACCCTTGAGACTTCCAGCGTGTGGATGGGGCAGCCGGGCCTGGGGAGGGGAGCATGGGACGGACTCTGTGTGTCCTCTCCCCTACTCTGCCTGTCCCTTCCCCATCAGCTTCTGATGCCTACTCTCTGGTCCCTCCTGAGGGACGGCCATTCCAGACACCCCCCTCCCTCACCCTGTGACTGCTCAGTCTTTCTGGTCTTTGGGTTTCTCCACTAGAGATGCTGGCCTTGGGCCCTGTCTCTCTTCCTCGGTCAGGGGCTCTCCTGGGAAGGGACCATGTGTCCTCAGACTGGACTTCCCACGGCCTCGGCTATGTCTCCCCCTTCAGACTGGGGCCTCCTGTGGTGGGTGTGTCTTTCCACTGAGGCCTCCCGGACTGTCCCCTCTGACTGCTGTCTGGTCCCTCTCAGAATGGGGGTACCCAGAGAGAGAGGCTGTGTTTCCCCAGGACAGGGCCCCTCAGGGATATGAGTTAGGTCTTCCTCTCTCAGAAAGTTCCTTGGGGGTAAGAAATCTATTTCTCCTCTCACACTTGAAGACACCCAAAGATAGAGGCTTTATCTCCCCCCTTGGTCTGGGGCACTCTGGGAACAAGGGTTGTGACTTCCTGCTCAGATCGGGGCTCCCCTGGGAGCAAGTTGTGCCTCCTCTCTCACACTTGGGCTTTTCTGGGATAGGCCTGTTTCCTCCCTCAGACTGGGGCTCTCAGGCTGGACTTTCGGAGCCATTCCTCCCCCCACTCCCATGCCCTGGCCAGGAGTTCAGTGCCAGGCAAATAATTGAATTCCTGTACGTTAACAAGTCAATCATGGAGTCTTAATGAGTCCTGAGTAATCTCAGACATACATGTTAATTAAATAGCTGTCCTGGTTCTAATCCGTTGGAAGTTAATCACTGGGGAATTAAGAGGTGTCAGCTGGGGAACTTCATTAAGGTGGTGAGGGTGGGGTCTAGCCGGGGGAGGGAAGGAGCCAGGGATGGAGTGGGGTGGGGGAGTGACCAGCGGCCCATCAGAGAGTAGGGGTGGGGCCCCGTGGCTAGAGGAGTCCCAACCTCCTCTGGGCAGCAGGGTCAGAGCACCCTTACCCCCAGTCTTTGCCAGCCCCTTCTACCTGGGCAGAACCCCTCAGCCCCCAGCCTGGCCCCACCTAGCCCCTGCCCGGCCTCAGGCTCCAGTCCGGGAAAACTCAGGAAGAGGCACAACATGCAGAAAGGGCCAGGCACAGAGTAGGGTTAGTGCAGGGATGCTCTGAAAACACAGCTTCTCCTGATCTTTCTGGTGTTTGCCCACTCCCTCACCCTGCCTCCAACCTCCTCCACCCTCCTCTGCACCTGGGAGGTAGAACCTCTAGGGAGGGATCACCTGTCACTAGCCTCCCGCCCCCCCGCCGGGCTTCCAGGTGGGTCTGTCCAACAGGAGGCTTCTATAGGGGGCAGCTGATGGGTCCCTTGAGCCCTGCAGGTGCCCCTGCAAACAGTCCAGGCATTAACCCGTCTCCTGGAGCCCTTGAAGCGAGGAGTCTGTTTCCAGCCAGAGCCCCGACAGGTTTTGAACAACCACTCTAGGCTTGGAACGTGGCCGCATCCCGGGTTTGGTCCCTCTGCACATCCTGTGCACCTCCTCCCACTGAGAGTTGGAGTGTATTTTCTTTCCCTTTGAATTTAAGTTGGCCCCTGACAGCTTTCACCAATAGCTAAAGTGATGTGCTGTCACTTCCAAGGCCAAAGCTAAAGAGATCTGCCACTCGCACTTTTCTCGCTCTGCACAGCCTCTCAGAAGCCAGGTGCAGTGGGACAAGCCCGACTGTCCCGAGACCATGTTGTGAGGAAACCCAAGTCAGGCATGCGGAATGGTGTTGGGGGCACCGGACGGGTGAGTGACACCGGGGGCTTTCCAGCTGAACCCAGGCAGAGCAGAAAAACCACCCAGCTGAATCCTGTCTGTGTCCCCCTCCCACAGAATCACAGAAATAATAAACTTGCTGTTTTTTATTATTATTATTTATTTATTTGACACACAGAGATCACAAGTAGGCAGAGAGGCAGGCAGAGGGAGACGGGGAAGCAGGCTCCCCGCTCATCAGAGAGCCCGATGTGGGGCTCGATCCCAGGACCCCAAGATCACGATCTGAGCCGAAGGCAGAGGCTCAACCCACTGAGCCACCCAGGTGCCCCAGACTGTTGCTGTTTTAAGCTGTTACGTTTCGGGGTGGTTTGTTATGTAGCAAAACCGAAATGGTCGCCAAGTGCATTAATTTCTTAGGGCTCTTGTTACAAGGGACCCCAAATGTGGTGCCTCAAAACGACAGAAATTTATTCTTTCATGGTTCTGGAGGCCAAAAGTCCAAAATCAAGGTGTCAGCCTGGTGGGTTCCCTCTGGAAGCTCTGAGGGAGCATCTGTGCCCCCAACTTGTCCCTGGAGGTTGCCGGCCACACCCGGTGCTCCTTGGCTCTGGCTCGAGTAGGTCCCAACACCACCCCCTCTCTGCAGGCTGTCTTCTCTCTGTTTCTCTGTTTTCCCTTTTCTGCTTCATCTAAGGGTACTTGTCATTGGGTTTAGGGCCCACCTCATCCAAGATAATCTCTTCTTGAGATCCTTACCTTCTTTAGGTCATTAAGACACGTATTTGCAAAACTGCAAAGACCCTTATTTCAAGTAAGATCACAGTCCTAGGGTCAAGGTGGACAGATCATTGGAGGCTACAAATTCAACCCCCTACGCTGGAAATCATGGCGCACTGGGACGTGCGTGGGGCTTGTGCTGGCGGCCTCACTTGGGACGTGGCGATTGTAGCCAACAGAGATGCTCAGCCCACTGCTGACCTGCACTGTGGTTTGTGGGGTCTTTTCTCTTTCCCCCAGAGAGAGAGAAAGTCTTCTCTGGCCATCTCCACGCCGTGGCCCCGTGTGCTGACCTACACGTGGGGCACGTTATCAGACCGATAGTCACTAAAGGTGGCTCTCCCCCCCACCTCTCCTTGGTGTTCCCATAGGAGAGCATGAGGTTTTGTTTGGAGAGCTCCGTGCAATCCATATTCCTGGAGACTGTAGTCCTTCCCCGATGGCTGGGGTGTTCCAAGACAGCAAATGGGGGGCGTGGGGTAAGATAAAATCACTACTTCTCTGAGTCCTCCCCGTCCAGCTCTTTGAAATCTGCCCCGGAGTCTGCTAGGGCTTTGCAGGATTAACCTTTCTCTCTTTTCTGGCTCTCACGGGGCTCTGGGGAAGCATCTATGACTGCGTATTTTATTCTCTGCTCTTCTCCCGTCAACTCCGAAGTCCTGCCTGGGCTCTGAGCTGGGAGGTGACCGCTGGCTTGCTTCAGTTGGGAATTGTTTGCTGAGTTCTGCTATCTAGATGTTGGGAGGGACCCTTCCCAGCCAGACGGCAGAAGTGGCTGTTTCAGCGGACCAACTCACTACCTCGAAAGCTTCTACAGCTGAGCCCGTTCTGCAGGGCTCCCCCCACCGGGTCTGGTGTACAGCCTTGACTGTACCCTTGTTTGGATTCGGTTTGTCCTGGTTGGCGGCCTCCAGGGCTGTCAGCCCTGCCTCTGGGTCCCTATTGCACCCCAAGCTCTCCTCTCCCGAAGTCCCCGCATACTCTGGGTCAGTGTAAAGTCTGGGTGTGGGCGAGGCGGCAGAGGTGCCAGGAGCTAAGCGATGCCGATGGAGCAGAGGACTGTGAGCCCCTGGCCACGTTTGTTCTGCCCTGTCTGCCTACCCATAGATCAGTTACAGCACAGCTACAAGCCAAGCTTCTACGCTGCTGACCGTGGAGAACGGCCACGCCAGCCCAGAGCACCCACGACTGCTTTGTCTCCTTCTCCCTGTTCATGGCCCTCCCTCCGCAGGCGAGTTCCTTTCCGGGGCATCCTGTTGGGTGACCAGCAGCAGCCCAGAGCAGTTCCCCAGCGAATGGACCTGCCGCCCGGGGGGCAGGGAGATTCGGTTCTCTAATTTTTTTTTTTAAAGATTTTATTTATTTATTTCACAGAGGGAGAGAGATCACAAGGAGGCAGAGAGGCAGGCAGACAGAGAGAGGGGGAAGCAGGCTCCCCACCGAGCAGGGACCCCGATGCGGGCCTCGATCCCAGGACCCTGAGATCATGACCTGAGCCGAAAGCAGAGGCTTTAACCCACTGAGCCACCCAGGCGCCCTCGGTTCTCTAATTTTTTAAGAAAACTGCCTTTCAAGAGGAAGTCTAGGGCAATGATAAAAGCCCAGACTCCCACTAGACATCCTGTTTGAATTCTTTCTCTGTCTCTCTCCAGCTGTGTGATTTCAGGCCAGCCAACCTCTCTGTTCCTCTGTTTCCGCCTCTGTATCACCAGGAGAATAACAACACCTAGTTCGTAGGACTGGTGGTTTGAACAGTGCCTGGCAGGTAAGTTCTCGATCAACGTCTGTTACTATGCCTGAAGGCCAGGGCACAGGACTGACTACGTTCCGAACTGTCTCCTTTCACCCTGTTTTCCTTCCTTTTCTCTTCTTCCTGCAGATGTATGGTAATGATGCTTCTGTACCTTCTCTCTGCTGCCGGCTGGCTGTCCTGGGGTGAAGGGAACCAGGTCCCTCTCCCTGCAGGCTTGAAGACTCCTGACAGGCAGTGGGCCATGGAGGACTAAGCGACGTGCCCAGGGCTGGCTGAGCACAGAGGCCGACCGAGCACAGAGGCTGGCACCTCAGGGCCACGGAGCTGAGGAACCCAAAGGTGACTGTGGACTGCATGGTTTACAGAAAGTTCCGTGTGGTGAGTAGATTTTGAGCCTGGCTTGCTTCTTGTTCACTTGCCCCAACCATACTGGCCTTTTTGCTGGTATGTCCCTGCCTCAGGGCCTTTGCTCATACTTATCCTACTGTCTGAACTTTTGTCCCTTGATAACCACATGGCTCTCTCTTTTACTTCACTTAGATCTCTGCTCAAGTGTCACTTTGCAGAGGCATCTACTCTGGCTAAAACAGCATTTCCCATCACTGCCTCTCCCTCTCCCTCTCCCCCTGCTTAGTTTTTTTTTTCCCCCATAGTTTTAGTTTTTTTAATTACTGCCTGAAAAGCTGTTATTTGTTATTGATTTATTTGTTGCTTGTCCCCTTAAGAGAATATAAACTCCTTGAGGGAAGGGGCTTTGTTTTGTTCACCTCTGCGTCCTAGTGTCTATAAGGGTGTCTGTTGCATGGTTGTTAAGTAAAGGAATGAGCATTGACTTATTTAAGTGTCATAATAGCCCTTGGAAATAGCTACTCTTCATTATCCCCATGTAGAGATAAGGAAACAAAGGCACAGAGATGATAAGTAACTTGCTCAAGGTCACAGAAATGGTAAGTGGCTTAGCTGGTTTACAAACCTGTGTAGTCTTTCCAGAGAGTCTCACTACTTTTGACCCCCGGTTTCCTGTTTGCATCTGACCCCCGGGGGTGGGCTCTGACCTCCTGCTGCTGTCTGCTGACAGGTCAGGGGCTGGCTGAATGGGCTACAGAGAGCAGAATTTCTCTTGGATACCACTCCTGTGCCTCCAACAGACTTTGCAGGAAGAATAGCCCCCAGCCTTCCTGGGGTCCACATGGGTCTGGGTGATGAGCCCAGGATAAGCACTGGGGGTGGACTGCCCTGTAGGTCAGAGGGGACTTGTCACCAGCCCACTGCCTGACTCACTTGCCTGGCCTTCCCTCTTGTCTTCATTATCCTGAGACATAATTCTTTCTCAAGAAGATCCACACCCAGGTCAAGTTACAGGCTTTGATTCAGATTTCTCTTGCCAGAGGAAACCTTCCGTGATGTTGACCACTTCCTACCCATAGAAAACTTGACTAGTGTTCATGAGCCTCAGGTTTGGACACATGGAAAGACCACACTTTCCACCTCCTATGCGGGTAGACGGGACCGTGGGACAGTTCTAGCCCATGCAGTGACTGGAGGTGGCATGTGTCCCTACTGAGCTGAGGCATTTAAGAAACTGGGTACTCACTCTTCCACTTCTCTGGGGTAACCTTGGAGGTCCTGTGTTTTATATGGTAGAGCTACAAGATGGCGGGTTCTCTCTTTGTCACCCTGGGTCCCCGAAGTTCACCAGGCAAGGCAGAGAACCTTGTTCTGTTGGCCCAGGTTGAGCCTGCTGCATGGCCCGAAGTTAATCTCTGTTGTTTTATGCTGCTGTGATTTGGGGTTAATTTGTTATTCTAGCTTGGCCTAAACTTTTCTGACTAATGCACCATTTCGGCCCTATTTTGTGTATCTTCAGTATTAGTGGTTCATAGCTCATTCACTGCCCGTGGGAGCGTGAATTGGCAGTGTTTCTGGAAGACAATTTGGCGGGTTTTGTCTATGAAAAGCCCTAAATAAATGTATTGTCTCTGACTCAGAAATTTCACTTCTAGGAATTTATCCTACAGAAATAATTGGACAAGTTCAGAAAGTTGTATGGATAAGGAGGATATTCATCACATAAAATGGTGAGAATTGGATCAGTCTAAATATCCCACAACAGCAAATTGGTTAAATAAATTGTGATCCGGCTCTACAATAGAATACTAGCTGCTGCCCGTGGCACAGATTTATTGGCATAGAAAGAGAGCCACAGTCTATCAGAGTGCAGTGTATGCATAATGCGAGCCCGTCTTTGTTAAAAAAAATTATATATACATATATATGTGCATGAAGAAAGGCTACACGACAGTCAGCGAAAACTTAATGGAAATTTCTGGGTGTAGGAATCCCAGGTGGTTTTATCTTTATTGTTTTTATTTTGCCTCTCTCTATTTAAATTTTTTTCCTCAGTGCTTTTGTACCATGGGTACAATTAAAAATTAAAGGGGAAGAAGAAAAATGGCTGTGTGTTCTTGGACCCGTTAACCCCAAAGAGTCGTGCTTTCCTTATCTGTGAAACAGGCATGCCAGTACCCGCTTCGCTGGGTTTGGGGAAGAGTCCGTGAGATCACGTGTTATGAAGCACCCGGCACGGGCAAGGCCCTCGAAATCCGTGGCTATTGCTCTCAGTTATCAGTGAACTAAGGAACCTTAGAGGTTGGTTGGTTTATTAATTAATCCATCTCCCTATTAATTCAGTAAACACGGCCTGGAGCCTACTACTGTGTGCTTGGTTGCATGCTGGATAAAACAATAGGCATAATAAGAATAGCAGATATTTCCATGGCCCTTAGTGGTGCTAGGCACTACTGTAAGCCCTTGGAATTTATTCACTGTTTTGATCTACCCCTGGACTCTATGAGGGGATGCCATTCTTAGCCCTGTTCTATAGGTTCTGAAACGAGGCACAGAAAGGTCAAGGCACCTGCCTAAATCACAGGCCTGGGGGGAGGCAGAGCCAGGCTCCAGAGTCCTCGCTCAGCCTCTAGATGACCACACACCTCATGGGGATGGGGGGAGTCTGCTTCTCCCTCCGGGTTCCACCCTGCTCCCAAACTGGGAGCAGCGGGGGTGAGGTGGGAGGGGCCCATTGGGCAGGGGGAGCAGCTGAGTTGGAGATCTCAGGGCTAAACCAGATGTAAGAGGGTGATGGGTAGGATTAGGGGATTTCTATTATTCTGAAGCCGCTGGCTGAGCTGAGGGACGGAAGGAGCTGCTCCCTGGCTCTCTGAACCCAGGCTCCCAGGAAGCTCAGACTGAGGGGGGGACACCTGTCTCCTGGTAAGCTGGGTGGAAGCCAGTAGTGGTCCACACGCACTGTGCTCACCATGGGCCGGGGACTGGGTGAAGCACGTTCCTGCAGGATCTCATTCAATCCTCACATCAACTCGGAAGTAGGTGCTACTTTATAGAATGTGCAGCCAAAACTCAGCGAGGTGGGGTGACTTGCCCAGGGTCTCACAGCTAGTAAGTGGGCAGCCGAGATTCACACTAGAGTCCTAAATGACAGTCTTAACCACTTTTCTCAATATGCCCTCACGTGGGCCTCCCATGTCTCCCCGCCACTCTCTGGGAGGGTCCTGGGGACACAGGGGAGCTGGGAGACTTCCCCTATCAGGCACACCCCATTTTACAGGTGAGGAAATGGAAGCAGGTGGGACTTGTCCAGGGTCCTGCAGTGAGAATGGAGCAGATGCCAGGGCCCAGGCCTCTTGGCTCTGAAGCCAGAGTTCTTTTCTCTGCACTAGCTGCCCCCTTGGGGGTCCCATTGCCCCTGGAATTTTGCAAAGCAGGACCTACAATTCTACTATGGAGGGGATGCGAGCTGAGGGTGCTTGTGGGTTGGGCTGGGAGACAGTGACCCCTAAGCAGTTACTGGGGGGGGGGGCTGGGGGAGTGTCCCAGATTCCTCTGGGGCAGGAGAACATTTAATATTCCTAGAGATTCTCAAAGTTTCAGCCATGAATGTGGCCAAACCCCATTCCCCCACGCAGTCAGCCCTTGCCTCCCACCAGTCTGGTGAAACGGCTCTTGCTAAGGTCCCAGTGAGCCCCACATTGCCGATTCATCCGTCACTTCTCACGCCTCTGTGGAGCCGATTCATCCGTCACTTCTCACGCCTCTGTGGACCATTCTCTCTTCCCTGAGAGAAACAGTCTCTGTGCTCAGCTTCTGCCCTTGGGCAGTGCAGACCCAGGCTCTCCTTCTGCCTCCCTGGCCACCCTTCTCCATCTCCTCTGCTGGGTCCTGCTCTTCCCAACCTCTGACCATTAGGAAGACTCACATCTGACTCTTCTCTTTTGGGAGTTGGGGTACGTGTTTTTCGGGGTGCAGGGGGCTGGACCAAGTGACAGGTCATCCTTATGGATACTCATTCACCAACCAAACAAAAATGAATACCATCTTAATGAGAACACCTGGACAGCCACTGGCCTCAACCTCCAGGAGTCGTTCTCTCCCATGATGTTAGGCTGCTGGTGACTTTGAATAGGGAGGAGGTAGCCATGCCCCAAGAAATGCAGGAAGTCTTTAGAAGCCAGAGAAGGCAGGGAAACATTTTCCTCCCCAAGACTCCAGGAGAAATGCAATCCTGCTGTCACCTTGATTTTAGCCTCGTGAAGCCCCTTTGGACTTCTAACCTCCAAGATTGTGAGAGAGTTAAGTGTGTATTGTAGTAAGCCACTAAGATTGTAGTAATTTGCTACAGCAACCATAGGATATTAAAAATTTGTGCTGATATGACGGATTACATGGGTTTGTTTTTGAATGTTAAACCAACTTTGTATTCCCGGGATAACCCTCACTTGGTCATTATATATAATCCATTTGATATATTGTCAGATTCAAGTTGTTACAATTTTGTTTAGCATTTTACTTCTGCGTTCACGAGGGATAGTGGTTTGTAGTTTTCTTATAATGTCTTTGGCTTTGTTATCAGAGTAATGCTGGCCTCCGAGAATGGGCTGGAAAGTATTCTTTCCTCTTTAATTTTCTGGAAGAGTTTTTGCCGAATTGGCATTATTATGGCTTCCTTAAATGTTTGCTAGATTTCTCCACTGAAATCATCCGGTCCTGCAGTTTTTTTGTTGGAAGGATTTTAGTTACAAATTCAATTTATTTAATAGATACTGGATTATTCAGATTATTTAATAGATACTAGATTATTCTCCTTTTTGAGTGAACTTTGATAGTTTATGTCTCAAGGAATTTGTCCATTTCCTCTAAGTTGTCAAATTTATTTGCCGGAAGCTATTTGTAATATTCCCTTATTCCTTTTAATATGTGTGGGATCTGTAGGGGTGTGTGGAATCTGTAGGGATGTCTTTTCTCCTGATACCCATAATCTATATTTTTTCTTTTTTGCTTACTGGTCTATCCAGAGGTTTATCAATTTTATTGATTTCTTCAAAGAATCACATTTTGGCTTCAGGGATTTTCTCTTTTATTTTTCCGTTTTCTATTTCATTGATTTCTGCTCTAATTTCTATTATTTCCTTTCTTCTGTTTACTTTGGGCTTAATTTGCTTTTCCCACCCCAGTTTTCTTTGCCTCTTCTTTTTCAAATTGAGTTAGAATTGATGTGTAACATTATGTTAGTTTCAGGTATACAACATAATGATTCAATGTCTGTATATGTTGTCAAATGATCACCACAATGAGTCTAGTTAACCACAATTACCATAAATAGTTGTATATTTTTTCTTGTGATGAGCACTTTTAAGATTTACTCTTAATAACTTCCAAGTATGCAATACAGTATTATTAACTATTATTATCCCTAACCACGCTGCACATTACGTCTCCAGGACTTATTTATTATATAGCTACATGTTTGTATTTTTTGACCCCTACCACCCTATCCCCAGTTTCTTAAGGTGGAAGTTGAAGTCAATGATTTGAGACCTTTCTTCTTTTTTAATATTGTTGTTTAGTGCTATATATTCCCTCCTAGGTACTGTCATAGTAGCATACCATGAATTTTGTGTTTTTATTTTGTGTTGTATTTTCATTTTCACTCAGTTCAAAATGCTGATCAAAATCTGTTTTGATTTCTTCTTTGACTCATGGGTTATTTAAAAAAAAATTCATTTATTTTCCAGAGAGAGAGAGCACAAGCAGGGGAAGCAGCAAGTAGAGGGAGAAGCAGGCTTCCCGCTGAGCAGGGAGCCTGATGCAGGACTAGATCCCAGGGTCCTGGGTCGAAGGCAGACACATAAGTGACTAAGCCACCCAGGTGTCCCTGACCCATGGGATATTAAAAGTATGTTTTTAGTTTCCAAGTATTGGTGATTTTCCTCATAACTTTCTGTTAAAGATTTCTAATTTAGTTCTATTATGGTCAGAGAACATTCTTTGTATGACTTGAATCTTTTAAAATTTATTCAGACTTGATATATGGCTCTATCTTTTAAAATATTCAACGAACAGTTAAAAATTATATATATTCTCATGTTGTTGAAGAGAGTGTTCTATAAATGTCCACTAGGTCAAGTTGTTTCAGAGTGTTGTTCAAATCTTCTGTATCATAAGTGATTTTCTGTGTACTTGTTCTGTTAATCATTGAGAGCAGAGTATGGAAGTCTTCAACCATAACTGTGGATTTGTCTACTTATTCTTGCAGTTCTGTTTGTGCATCTTGTATTCTGAAGCTCTGTTCTTTAATGTCCACCATTTTGGATTATTATCCCATCTGTATTAATTGATCTCTTTATCATTATGAAATGATTTGCTTTATCCCTAGTGATAGTTTTTGAACTGACATCTACTTTGTCTGATATTAATATAGTTGCTCTAGCTTTCTTTTGTTTAGTGTTAGCATGGCATAACTTTTGTACGTCCTTTTAACCTATACGTGTTTTTGTTTTTATTTACTTATTTAAATATTTATTTATTTATTTATTTGACAGAGAGAGACACAGCAAGAGAGGGAACAGAAGCAGGGGGAGTGGGAGAGGGAGAAGCAGGTGTCCTGCTGAGCAGGGAGCCCAATGTGGGGCTGGATCCCAGGACTCCAGGATCATGACCTGAGTGGAAGGCAGATGCTTAACGACTAAGCCACCCAGGTGCCCCATATGTGTTTTTATATTGAATGTGTCTTTTTTGGGACACAGAGTTGGTTCTTGCTTTTTTATCCAACCTGACAATCTCTGTCTTTTAATTGGGATATTTGGATCATTTATGTTTAATGTGATTATTGATATGGTTAGGCTTAAGCCTATCGTCTTGTTACTTGTTCTATGTTTGTCCCAGCTCGTCTTTGTTTCCTGCCTCATATTGTTTGGTCTTCTTTTGGATTGGAGATATATATATATATAATATATATATAATATATATATATTATATATATATTATATATATATATTAGATTCCAGTTTAACTCTGTTGTTGGTTTGTTAGCTATAACTTTTAGTTTTATTTTAGTCATTATTTTAGGATTTATTTTTTTACTTTAAAGATTATATTTATTTGGCAGAGAGAAAGAGAGCACAAGTAGGCAGAGTGGTAGACACAGGGAGAGGGAGAAGTAGGCTTCTGCTGCACAGAGAGCCTGAGGTGGGGTTCCATCCCAGGACCCTGGGATAATGACCTGAGCCAAAGGCAGACACTTAACCAACTGAGCCACACAGGCTCCCCCATTTTCGGATTTATACTACATATCTTTAACTTACAATAGTCTACAAATGGTATCGTATTGCTTCAGGTATAGTATAAGACTTTTATAATACCATGCTTCCATTCCCCACCTCCCAGCTATAGTTCTATTATTGTCATACATTTTACTTATGCATGTTATAAACCTCACAATATACATTGTTGTTTTTGTTTAAGTAGTTAATTATTTTTAAAAAGTGGTTTAAATAATAAGAAAACAAATATATTTACCTGTGTAGTTATCATTTCTGGTGTTTTTCGTTCTTTGAATCCATATATCTATCTGGTGTCATTTTTCTTCTGACTGAAGGGCTTTCTTTAACATCTATTATAGTGAAGTCTGTTGTTGATGAATTCTTCGAGCTTTTGGATGTCTGAAATAGTCTTTATTTGGAAAGGTATTTTTGCTGGGTTTGGAGTTACAGATTAAATGCTGTTACTGAACATATGCTAAGGATGCCCCTGCATTATAGAGTACTTTCTCTTTCTGTGGCTTGGAAAGCTTTCCTGCTGGAGAGTTCTCTGCCTGTCTCGTCCCTGGATCTCAGCTCAAGTGTCCCATCCTCACAGAGCCCCTCCGTGGCTATCTGATCTAAGATAACATCTCTGCCGCTTCTCTTTGTACCCTGCTTTGTTTTTCATTCTAGAATCCTCACCTGACACACCCCATAGCTATTTGTTCATGTGCTTATCATCCTTTTCCTCAGTAGAATGCGGGCTTCGTGAGGGCAGGGACTTAGTCTTGGTCACTGTTGGGTTATCTATGCCTAGAACAGTGCCTGACACACTGTAGATGCTCAGTGAAGCAGATTGAATGAACGAATGAGTGAGTGTTCTTTCTGGCCATTAAGCACAATTTACTTGCTGTGTGACTGTAGACAAGTCCTGTTCCACCTCAGGACATGTCCTTTTCTAGTGGGCAGTGGCTGAATATCGGCTCATCCTCCCCCACTGTGTATTGTGCCAAATGAGCCCTGGGCTTCATTGTTCTGTTCCCCACCACACTGGAGGGGGTTGGGCCAGGTGTTCTCTATCCAGAGCCAGTTCCAGGCGTCTACTTGCTGTGTGACTGTAGACAAGTCCTGTTCCACCTCAGGACATGTCCTTTTCTAGTGGGCAGTGGCTGAATATCGGCTCATCCTCCCCCACTGTGTATTGTGCCAAATGAGCCCTGGGCTTCATTGTTCTGTTCCCCACCACACTGGAGGGGGTTGGGCCAGGTGTTCTCTATCCAGAGCCAGTTCCAGGCGTCTACTTGCTGTGTGACTGTAGACAAGTCCTGTTCCACCTCAGGACATGTCCTTTTCTAGTGGGCAGTGGCTGAATATCGGCTCATCCTCCCCCACTGTGTATTGTGCCAAATGAGCCCTGGGCTTCATTGTTCTGTTCCCCACCACACTGGAGGGGGTTGGGCCAGGTGTTCTCTATCCAGAGCCAGTTCCAGGCGTCGGGTCATTATGATCACCACCAGGGGGAGCTCGATGCTTGGATTCTTGACCATGGGCTCTGTGCCCTAGCTCTTCTTTGGGTTGGTAGAAGTCCCTGTGGTTGACTATCAGTTAGGACTTCTGCATGCAGGTGGTGTAAATGCATGTGGGGAACAGGAAGGCATTTCTAGGAGCCCTGACTCCAGGGCTCAAGGTGTGGAGTCTCAGCTGTCACTACTCACCTTCCCATGGCTCCCTACCCATTGACAGACACCATGAAATGATTCCCTTGTGTCTTCCTGCAGAAGGGAAGTGGGCCCACTAGGATGGAAGCTGTGCAGGGTGCTCAGTGGTTTCTTATATGTCCGGGACCCCCAAATCAACTGGACAAGTAAACCCTTTGACATCACTGAGCAAGATAATCCTATTATCCTTGGGGTCCATCAAAGAAGCTAGAAACCCGGCAAACCTGTTCCAGTTCTTTGGCTTCCTATGTGGTTGAGCCCTTCCCTGTCCGTCCTCAGGTCATGGAAGGCCCCTGGCCTACAGATTGTCCCTTAGACTCTGAGGCCTTAGCAGGGCAATTCCAGGAGGAGTGGGGAGTTGTGTTCTGAGTGGGGAGGCTCACGTGTATACAAGCTCATTTCATTCTCTCAAGAAGTGGGAATGTTTCTGCTATTGACCCATAGATGGATGGGGAAACTGAGGCCCAGAGAGTGGGAAGATCAGTTTGAGGTTGCACATCAGCATGTGGTGTGCTTGGTTCTACTGCACCTTCTGTTTTGAGTGTGTGTCCAATGCCCCCTTGGGCCATTCCTGTTCCAGAAAGTTAGCTCCTTTAGCCGACATAACCTCTGAGCCTTTGCAGTGCTATTCCCTCTGCCTGGAATACCTTTCCTGCAGACCTTCATGTGGTTGGTTCCTTCCTGTCATTTGGATGACAGGCCAGATGTCACTGCCTCAGAGAAAACTTCCCTGACCACACCTGGCCCCTCGCATTTCAGCAGCTGGTTTGATTTTTTCTTGAGCACTTATCACCGTCTGAAATCAGCCAATTTCCTGGTTTATGTTTTATGCTCCATCTCCCCCATCAGAATGAAATTGCCCCAAGGCAGGGACCTTGCCTGCCTTGCTCCCTGATGGGCCACGTCTCACACGTGGCACACAGTAAGAGATCCCCATGGGTATTACTGAACGAGTGAATGAGGAGGATGGAGAGCCACCTGTCACTGTGCAGGTCTCTAGACAATAGGGCAGAGTCACACTGACCCTTCCCTGGAGGGCCCAGGCTCTGGGGTGCTCTGTGGCTGATGTGCCCATTCCTCTCTGGGCTTCTGACTCCTTTATCCTCGGGCCGTCTGGGTGGCTCAGTTGGTTAAGTGGCCAACTCTTGATTTTGGCTCAGGTCATGATTTCAGGGTTCTGGGATCGAGCCCCGAGTTGGGATCTGTGCTCAGCAGGAGTCTCCTTGAGGATTTCCTCTCTTCCTCCGCCTCTGCCCCTCCCCCAGCTCCTGCATGCATGCAGAGGGGAGCCCAGGGACTGCACAGGTACTCCATGCCTCTGCTTTTCCAAACTCACCCTAAGTGGGTGGATGCGGTTTCTGACCTTGGTGACTGCCCTGTGTGAGAGCATAAGTTCCCGGTTAGAGGACCCGTCTGGTCCGTAGGCTGCGGAGGGCACCCCCGTCACTGTGTGCGAGTGCTAGGTGTTCCCGAGATCCCTCCCAGAGCCGTGCGGGCCTGCTTGCCGGATAGCCTGATGTCTGGGCACAGAACGCACAAGGCAGTGGGAGGTGAGTCCTGCTTTGGACCCAGAAGACCTGAGTTAGAATCGTGGCTCAGTCACGGCCATGCTGTGCTACCCTGAGCAAGTGACTTTCTCTCTTTGAGCTGAGAAGAAATGAGCTCTGCTTTCTGGGCCTGGCTCTGGAACTCAGTCATCCAGGCCCAGCCTTGTCTGACCTGGGTTCCTAGCCACCTTTCAATGCCCAGCCTAAAGGGCACCTCCTCTGGGCAGTCACTGCACCCCCACCTGGGGGGGTCAGGCTCTTCTTCCCCTGGATGTAGTCTGTTCTGCCTACGACTTTAGCATGATGGCACTGTCTGTTTAGATGTCTGCTTCCCCTCCCACTAGACTGAGCCCCTTTTGGGCAGGCCTGAGACTTCGTTCATGTCTGCATCCATCATAGCCAGCGTGGGGATGGGCACACAGTACACATGGTGGGGATACATGGGAGTTGGGTGGCCGAGCCTGGGTTGACTTCTATTCTCAAGGGTATCATCTCTGGGACAAACTTGCCATCCACATCACCCTGTCCTGAACTCATCCAGCACTCCCGGCCCTTCTGCCTCCTCAGGGGGGCTTACCCAGAGTGGGACAACTTCAGCGGCAGCCCCTTACTTACCGTGTGCTGGCCATGCTGCTGGACCCTCCCCCGGGTTATCTTATTGAATCCTCACAGACATACCGTGATACTATTTTATGCCCACTTTAGACATGAGCACACCGAGGCTCAGAGAAGTCCAGTGACTTGCCTGAGGTCACGCAGCTCATAAGGGGCAAAACTAGAGGCGTGCCAGTCAGTTTAACAACTAGCTCTCAAAACAAAATAAAAAAGCCTACACTTGAGGTGCTGGTCACTCTCTGTGGGGCACATTCTCCCATAGAATTTCAAGCTACCAAGATGGGCTTGCCGAACTTGAGGTTGGGAAGAGATGGTCACGATCAGCTTTTGGGTGCGGGTACGAGCCAGCTTCAGCACGTGGTGGCACAAAGCTGAGATTCAAACCCAGGCCTGTTCGGTGCTGACCAATCAGCGTTCTAGATTCCCAAGATCTGGTATTAAGTGAAAAAAGGCAAGGTACGTAGGTGTGCATATCAAAGGGAAAAGAGAGTATATGTATGTACAAAAGCATATACATGTATGTATCTATTTGCTTGTGTGTGTGCATCTTGAAGGATTTGCTAGAAACTGATAACACCACTGTTTTTTCCAGGGAGGAGAACTGTAAGAGAGGCTGGGATACAGGGCAGGAGAGAGGTTTACTCTGGGTGTCCTTTCTACTCTTTGAATTTTGAACCATGTGAGTCCATTAACTATTTAAAAAAGAAAGAATAAACAGACAACAAATCCCAACAATGAACCGACCGCAGATGGACGCGAGGCTTGGTGTTCTTTGCAGCTGGGCCCAGAGCTGGGCAGGGTGTGCTGTATGGCTTGGCTGGTGTTTTGGCGGCCCCCCAGCCCAGGCGGAGGGGGACCGAGATGGAGGCTCCCATCTTCCCACACGTGAGGAATAGGTGCACTTACTTTAATTCTCATCCATGCGGTTTGGTCACTGAGACTTTGGCACTGCACTCTAAACTCAATTAGAAATTTAACAAACCTTATAAATCCTCCCCAGCCTGAGCCCTGTAAATCTCCAGAGCGGGGCCTGCTTAGCACTTATCCATCTCTGGCTTAATGACCTCCCCAGCCCAGCCTGAGAGTGATTCAGGGCCAGTGACAGGTCTAATTAGTGAGCACAAACTGCAGCCACTGCCAGGCGAGGGGAGGAGGCGGAGGGGGCCTGGTCCCTGCCCGGGGGCGTTGGGGAAGTGAGTCCTGACCCTTGTCCAGTCCAGACCTCGGGGCTCTGGCACACAGGAGGAGGGGCAGGGAATGGGGGCAAGGGCCTGATGGACTTCCCTAGTTAGTGTCGCCCTGCCGGTGGTGTGTCTTCTTGGGGAAGGCCGTTGGAGGCATGCCGCTGGTACTGGTATCGCGTTAATGGCCATGTGGGGCCCAAGCAGTCTCCTAGCAAGGCAACAAGTTCGTGGGTGGATTTGAGGTTGTGTTGACAGCCAGTCAGCAGCAACGTGGGCGAGTTTTGAGGGTGGATTCTGATCTTCCCATGCCTGCGGGAATTGTATTCCAGAGCAACATGTGTGAAATCACAGGGGGTCCACATAGCTCCATTTTTAAGGGTGAAGGGTCCAGGCTTAGTGAGAAGCATTTTCCAAACGCGCTATCCTCATGAGGTAGTGAGTTCCCTGTCTGTGGCGAGATAGCCCAGGATCCTCTACTATTTTTTTTTTTAAGAATTCAGTTTTTTATTGACTCGTTTACAGCAGAGGTGTGGTCAGAAAGACCAAAGTCCTTATCAACATCAGACTCCTCTGATTCTTCTGTATTTGCTTCTACTTCCTTCTCCTCAGCGGGGGCAGCCCTGGTGGAGGGAGTGGGACCTTCTGCGGGTGCAGCACCGGCTGCTGGGGCAGCCGCCCCGGCCCCTAGAGATGAGGCTCCCAATGTTGACATTGGCCAGGGTCTTTGCAAAAACATTGACACCCCCTGCTCCCATGAGGGCATCGATCTTCTCCTCTGCGACCGTCCCCTCATCGTTGTGGGGGATGTAGATGCAGGCCAGGTCCAAGATGGTGGCCATGGTGCGGGTGAGCGCTGAGCCGGCAGAGGAAGTGAGGGCCTCACCCCAACGCGGCCTTAGCTTTCTGGGAAGGATGGAGCACCTGAGCGGCAACTGAGGAAAGGGCCAGCATCCTCGACTATTAACGGAACCCCAGCTGTGTGTCAGGCCTTTCACCCATCAGACGATGTGATCTTCAGGTCCCATTTGACAGATGAGGAAACTGATGTTCAGGGAGGTTCAGGGTTGTACCAGGTCATTCAGAACCAGGATAGGAATGCTGGTCTGTGTGGCTTCAGAACCCAGGGCTCCCCCTCCATGCTTCTCCCCGTCCCGGCAGAAGATGTGCCCTTCTGGCTGCTCTTTCCCTAAGAGGACGCTCATGATGATTCTGGGCACAACATGATTCCAGGCCCCAGAGCCTGGAACCACAATCTCCTTGCAACATGGGCTGCCTTTGATGGGCTGTTCCACCATGTTCAGTGCCCAGGTTGGAAGACGTGGATCCTTTCTCTGCAATCTTTCCTTCCTCTCTTGCTCTCATTCTCAGGCCTCGTTTTCCTGTCTTCTCCCAGCCTCTTTCTGGCCTCTCTCTGGCCCTGGTCCCAACTCCCACTGAGTTATTTGCTGGGAAGTTGGGGGTGGGCTAGGTCCGAGTTCTCTCCTTCTACCGGTCACCTCTGGTGCCCGGATGCAGGAGGCAGTGCGGACACCGCTGCCCGGGGAGATGGATGCCCGCTCTGCCCCCCACTGGCCCCTCTGACCCCCTTCCTGTCCCTGACCCCGGAGCAGTCACCAGGAGGAGGCCTGGGTAATTGGTTCCATCTGAGACTCATTCTCAGTGGCGCAAAAGGGAAAGTTATAAATATTTTTATCTATAACTCACGACGAATAAAAATTTAATTACACTGAAAAATTTAAATTTCATAAGAAATAAATATTAATCCTGGAGAGTGACTTTTGTGGGAAGTTAACTTTCAAATGTCGTCAATTTGCAGGTGCCCGGGGTCTGGGAGGGAGGGGGAAGCCCCCAGTTCTGGCTCCTGGTTTGGGGTGGGAGTCTCCCCTCCTGAGACTGAGGGTTCAAAGACTCCGATCTCCGCCCCAGGAAGAGGCCCTCCTCAGCTCCCTCCCTCTCTTCAGTGATAATTGCTTACCTACCCCAGCCAGACATCTTTCTAGAAGCCGTGGGAACTGCAGGGAAGGACATGGATGTTGTTCTTGACCGCGTGGGCCATCCTGTCATGTGGAGGCAGACATTCAATGAATAATCACCAACACTACTGCCGGGTTAGTACCCTCTGCTGGGCACAAATCCCTGCTTGGTTTTATTTTATTATTATTATTTTACTTTTGAAAAATCTGACACACACACAGAACACATGAGCACGCAGCCCGGTGAGTGAGGACAGTGCACAGGAAGGCTCCCCGGACCAGGTCAGGGAAAGCTAGCGCTGGCTCCCACGTGAGACCTCTGGGGAAGGGGCAGGCCCTGCCTTGAGGACCTTCAAAGACTGCTTGATGGGTGATTTTTGCTGCCTGACCAAGGAGAGAGCAATCTGGGGGTAGGGTGGTCTAATATTTGTAACAACATCTCAATACATACTGGAGGTTTATCATATGCCAGGCCCGATTCTAAGCCCTTGATGGGTATTAGCTCCTTGGACCCTGACAAAACCCTACAGTGAAGAAACAGAAACACAGAGAGGTTAATGAACAAGTCCCAAGTCACGTAATTGGTGGAAGGCATCGCCGGGTGACACTTGAGTCCCCTGGCTTAGCGGCTTCTCTGAGTTTCTCTGAGGTGGGACAGCCCAGGTCTTGGCTACAAGTGCCTGGGTTCTGGTGCCCTCTGGAACCTCTGCAAACCCTCTGATGTTTTACAGCTGCTGTGTGGCCTCAGCCAAGTCTCTCAACCTCTCTGAGCTTCAGGTTCCTCTTCTGAGAAATAAGGATTAAAAATCCCCACAGAGATAATGCTAGTGCTAACCAGCAGCCACTCTGGCCCGTGGACTGATGGGGGGTCCACAAGCCACCTCCTTGGAAGGCAGGCTTTGTTGCTCTTCCGTTCGGATGTGAGGACATTAACATCTCAGGAGGAGCCTGAGGAAGGCGAGGTGGTTAGAGGTGCTGCCTGTGGGGATTAGAGGGTGGTGGTTGGGTGCTGCTCGGGGCCTGGGTCTGAGGCCAGGATTTGGGACCCGTTCCAGAGGGGCTCTGACGTGAGCAAAGGTGAGCAGGTCCAGCTGTGCATGCCATGTTGGGAGAAGGGGAAAGCAGGGTTCTGAGTTGCCCGCCTCAGCTGCTTCCCCATTTCACAGATGCTAAAACTGAGGCCATCCTGGGCTGGACTACAGAGCCTGGGTCTGGATCTGGGCTGTAGTAGGTGGAGGAGGGGAGCAGTGGGGGTAGGAACTCGGACTTGAGCCTGGCCAGCAAAGTCCTTGGCTCTTGAGCCTGAGACTGAGGCTGAAGGGGGTGGCTGGGCCCAAGCGCCAGCGTGGGACAGTGCAGTCGTGTCCCGAGGGCCTCGTCCTGCAGGTGGCAGTGATGCGCGGGCTGGAACCGCCACGGCTTCCATGTGGCGAGGAGAACCCAGAGGACCCTGGGGCCCAGAGTCTAATTTCCCCTGGTATGACACTCCAGGGAGGTGGGTGACAGAGACCTACAATTCTCCAGGGACTAAATGGACCAGGTCCTCTTCAGTATTGGAAATACTCCGAATCCTGATTTGGCTGGTCCAGCACCTGAATGGGGCTACTTCAAGGGGTAGGTGGGAAATCTGCCTTTTGTGGCCAAAACTCAGGAGTGCTTCTCCCTCTCCCCCAGGCTCACACATCCAGACCCGGACCTGTGTGCAGGCATGCACGTGCACAGACACGCGTGCACGCAGACGCTGTACGCAGGTGCCCACGCAGCCAGAGAGCGGTTCTCCAGCACCTGTGCGGCCCCGAGTCCACCCTCCCAGCAGCGCTCCGCTGATGGAATGCTGTAATATTTTTCTATTAAATGTTGCATTTGTTGTGCCTTTTAGTAGCTCCCCTCATTAAAAATGATATTATCCCCATAAATAAGCCGGCTCCTGAGAAGAGTGCCCGACTCCATTTCTCTTCCTAATTGAGACACTTAGCTTTGATCTGCTCGTCGGCACGTACTGAGCGGATTAATTTTCAATTAATGCTCCTGGGCAGGCAGCGGCAGGCAGTGTGGGCTCGCAGCCCAGTGGCTTGGGAGCAGGGGCAGGTGGGGCCCCGGGGGGCCCAAAGAGGGTGGCTGCAGGAAAGAGAGCACTGGGGATGGCCTGGAGCTTTGTGGTTTTGTCCTTCGTGGTAGAGTGGACCCTGGGGGGACCTCTCCTGGGGGAAGCACCCTCCTCCCATTCCAGGCATTATGGACTCAAAGTTTGTGTCCCGCCCACCCCCCAAATTCCCATGTTGAAACCCTAACTCTCCATGTGATGGCATTTGGAGGTGGGTCCTGCTCATCCTCAGGGACTCACCCCTGGTCCTCAACCTTCTGGGCAAATGCTGGGAAGGTGGTAGAGCTCTAAGTGGGCACACAGGCCTGCCGACCTGGGTTCAAATCCCGGTTCTTCTGGTTAGCTTGTGATCAAGTTATTCCATCTCCCCAGGCCTCAGTTTCCTCTGGAAACTAGGACAATGATAAGAGTATGGATTTCATAGGGTTGTTTGTTTATTTTTTTTAGATATTTATTTATTTATTTGACAGAGAGAGAGAGAAAGATCACAAGTAGGCAGAGAGGCAGGCAGAGAGAGAGGAGGAAACAGGTTCCTTGCTGAGCAGGGAGCCCAATGCGGGGCTCGATCCCAGGACCCTGAGATCATGACCTGAGCCGAAGGCAGAGGCTTTAACCCACTGAGCCACCCAGGCGCTCCTTCATAGGGGTTGTTAACAAACAAAATTCAATGGAGTACATTGGAAGACGTCATGGGCTTTGTTAAGCGATTCACAAATCAGGCAGCATCCCGTCTAGCAAGAAGAGGGGAACTTGGAGGAGTTGTACAGAATGGGAAGTTTTTATAGGAAAGAGAGTGGGGCAAGAAAATTATTAGCAAAAGGAAAGAAAGGATTCTTTCAGGCAAGGTCACTGGCCCTGTGGTGGAAACAGGGTGGGGGGGGCGGTCTCATTTGGTGGGTTACTTCATCTTTGGGGGATGGAGAGGGCCCAGGTGACAGGTCACCCCCTTGGTGCTGATCACAAAATTCCCAACTGACTGGTTGAGACTTAAATTTCTGGGGGATGTTGACCCTGCAATTTGGTGTTAGGTATTAAGCCCCAGGTTGGATGATTTGGCCTCAGTGATGCCATTTTAAGCCTGTGGTTTTCTTTTTCTTTCTTTCTTTCTTTTTTTTTTTAAAGAGTTTATTTTTAAGCAATCTCTATGACCAACGTGGGCTTCGAACTCACAACCCCGAGATCAAGAGTTGTATGCTTTTCTGACTGATCCAGCCGCAGGCACCCCAAGCCTGTGGTTTTCTTCTTAAAAGGGTGTTGTGCCAATTAAAGATTTTATTTATTTATTTGTCAGATAGAGAGTGAGCACAAGCAGGCAGAGCGGCAGACAGAGGCAGAGGGAGAAGCAGTCTCCCCGCCGAGCAAGGAGCCAGATGCAGGACTTGATCCCAGGACTCTGGGGTCATGACCTGAGCGGAAGGCAGAGGCTTAACCCACTGAGCCATCCAGGCGTCCCTTTTGTGCCAGTTAGATGAGAGAAAGCATTTATATTTGATACTCAGAGTATGGTTTCTGGACTGGCTGCCTCAGTATCTCCTGGATGCTTGTTAGAAATGCAGAATCCTAGCCCTGGCTCCCCACTGCCCTCCGCACCTCCCCCAGCCCCCCTGCACCTGCTGTATCCGAGTCTGCATTTCCAGAAGATGCCCAGAGTTTCCTTGTGCACAGTCACATCTGAGAAGCTCTGATTTAGCACAGCTCTTGGCACAGGGTAAGCGCTCATGAGTGTAGCTGTCATGATCATTAGTCTAATAAGAATCCCTCACATGAAGGCAGAATCTGGTGCTGGAGAGAAGCTGGGGGTGGGGCTCACCATCGGGCTCTGCAAAGGAGTAATGTGCCCACTTCTGCTTTGCTCCCCGCCTCACGGTCTCCGCCAGTGGAAATGGAAATCATGACGCCACCTTCTGGAGCTGACTGGAAAGTTCAGGAAGACGAAGCAGAAGGTGCTTCTGGGAGTTGAGGGAGGTGATTCAGAGATTGTGAAGCTCTCCAAGCATTTTTGCATATGCTTTATTTACTCTTCCTGCTCTTGTTCCCATTTTAAGCATGAGAAATGGAGGCATTTCAAATCAAGCGAGGAATCCAAGCTCCTTCAGTGAGTCAGCTACAGAACTGGGTCTGGTCCCAGGCCTGGTGGCCTTGAGCCCCACCAGACCCCTCTGGGGGCTCCTAGAGCAGCCAGATGGGGCCCCAGGTCCTCCCTCCGGCAGCTGAAACCCTCCAGGTGCCTACCTTTCGCTGGATTGTGCTATTGGCTGATTGCTCCGTGTGTGTGTGTGTGTGTGTGTGTGTGTGTGTGTGTGTGTGTGCGCGCGCGTGTAGAGGTGGCTACAGATCAGGGAGGGTGGGGGGCAGCAAGGATGGGGCAATTCTGGGATCCGACGGTTAATTAAAATGTCCTCGTGGGTGATCAATCCACAGTCAATGGCTTGAATCCACAATGACCCAGCTCCTCTGGCCCAGCCCACGGCCTTGGCGGGGTGCTGGGCAGGAGGCCCTGCTGTCTTCCTCCTGGTCCTGGGAGGCCCCGCACGGGATGTGCTGTCGATGCGGCCTCCAAAATATTCCCATCTTGTTTCCATAATAGCTTCTGTCACCGCTCTTGACAGACCAGCCATTAAGTCTTTGGCAAAATTGTAAGAATTATTAACATATGAGGTTTTATATTATTTGACAGCTGTCGGCTCCTTTGGAATCCACATCACCCTGTCCCCTCCCTCCCCTCCCATCCTCTCCCTTGGCATCACCCCTCCTGGCCCCAGAAGGATGGGAGGGGCCTCCCAGCCACTGGGGAACCAAGGGGGGAGACAAGCCCACGCTGAGCTTCACTCACAACCGCTCCTGGGCATCTGTGGGGTGTTCCCTGAGGCCTTGCACACCCCATCTCCAGTCCTGATCTGGATCCTTCCTCAGCATGGACCCTCCTCGTCCATACCCCTAGCTTCGATGGCTTCAGAGACAACTCCCCGTGCTCCGCTTACCCCCCAACTGTGGCCCAGGCCCATGTACCCATCTTCTTCCTGGACATCTCCCTGACGCTCCAGACTCCATCCTGGTTCTACCTCTTGGGTTTTCCATTTCGGTCCTCCCTCCATCATCCATCCTGTCTTCCAGGCCAGAAATCCGAGGGTCACCCCCATCTCTTCTCCCTCTCACACCCTCACAGGCTGTCAGGTCCCCGGGCTGTGCCTATTCTGCTTCCTATAGGCCTCTCGACTCTCCCTTCTTCTCCCTTTGTCCTTGTTTGGGTCTCTTCCTCTCTTCCTGGACCACTAAACCCGCTTCCTCATTGGTCGGCACCCTGCCCAGACCCCTTGGACCTTCCATCCAGGTACTGCATGCCTGCTTTATTTCCAAAAGCCTGCAGAGTTTCTCTGGAGCCCTCCCTGCTTCTCGGCTCCCCTCTTGGCCAATCGCGGAGGGGAGCTGGTGTATAAATGCCCCAGCTCCTTCCCCTCTGGGTGGGATAATTGAGGCCTGTGATCTACACAAGTCCCCGAGGTCCCCAGTGCAATGATGCTCCATTGTAGTAACTGGCTTGCTAAAGGCATATGTCTCTGCTTCCTCCCACCCTGCCTTACTCCCCTACTCCCCTGCTAGGTTTCTGGGATGCCTCCCAAAGAAATTGCTTGCACTCAAATCCTTGTCTCAGTGTTGGTTTCTAGAGAACCCAAGCCGAGACTTGGTCTGGCATGGTCTGTCCATCCCGCATCCCCAAGGGTGAACCTTGGGATAAGCACATCTGATTCTCTCTTTCCTTTCTTAGGGTTGCATGGGGGGGGGTCCCCAGTGCTTCAGCTCTGATTCCTTCACACTGCTTCAGGAAAGGGGGGGAGGGTTTAGAAGCCTGAATATAGGCAGTATTTGGGGACTGGTGCTCACATTTCAAAAGCAGTCACCACAGGCTTCAGATAGTATGTTTCTCTGTTCCCTTCATTGGTAAAGTTTACACATTAGATAAAGCATTTACACAGCGATTAAATAATACAGATCTGGGGCCATCAACATTAAAGAGAAACACATTCTCAAATATCAAAATAGATCACAAAGCTATCCTTAATGAAACTTGAGTTGGTTAGCCCAGGAATTAACAAAGTAAGAGAGACGTCCAAATCAGACCCTCATAAACAATAAAAGTGGCATTCCAAATTAGCATAGAAATGGAGGTGGACAGTTAATCACTTGGAAAAATAAGGACACGGACTTCATGCACATTCTCGATGGGAAAAATGTTAATATAAAAAATGAAATCATAAAAATCTAGAAGAAACAGGTGATTATCCCCAGATGCGGTGGGCCTTCCCAAGGACACAAGGGATGAAGCCACAGATGGGGCTGTGAGAATTGATGAAGTAAACAGAGATTCCCCAAATTAAAGAGCAGACTGGCGGTGCCTGGGTGGTCAGTCGGTTAAGCGTCCGGCTCTTGGTTTCAGCTCAGGGCACGATCTCAAGGTCGTGGGATCGAGCCCCATGTTGGGCTCCAAGCTCAGCATGGAGTCTGCTTGAGATTCTCCTTCTCCCTGTGCCCCTGGCCCACTCATGCTCTGTCTCTCTCTTTCTCGCACATACATAAATAAATCTTAAAAAAAAAACAAAGCAGACCAAATGGGAAAATATCTTGGGAGTATGCACTATAGAAAAAAAAAAAAAAGAAGGAAACTGAGTAGGGTTTAATTGAGTCAATCTCCATTTTAGTTTGCTCCTGACACCTGGGATTAAAAGCCAGCAAAAGCTAGGACAAATGCCGGGAAGGCGAACATTTGGTCATCTGCTCATAAAAGTGCTTGCCCTCACGCTCAGGAAGTTCTTCCCGGTGTTCATTCCTGCCTCCTTCTTGCTGCCGTAGGAGCCTTTTCTATTCTTCAGGCCTCGGGGGAGTGGGAGGGCCTTTTCTTGAAGTGACTTCATGTACTATGTGTGGTTCCCAGGGTGTCCAGGCCAAGAAGCTTCGGGAATTCGTGCTTTGGCAGATACTGTTCAGCCACACGCAAGGTCTGGGAGAGTTCAGGCTTCTCAAAGTTTCTGCTGGACCTTCGTCCTGGACCCACAGGTCCACGGCTGGCCCTCATCTCGTGCTTCTCTCCTCCCTGTCCCCATCTCCTTCCCGAGTCCACTGTGATCCTTCCTGGCACTTGTCCTGAGCCCCATTCTGAACCCCGTCTGGATCCCAGTCTTGAGCCTTCTTTGACTCCCCAGTCCACGCATCCCGGGCCGTGGCGGGAGCCCCCGTGACCAGGTCCTGTGGGGCTGAGCTGCCGCTCCGAGCCAGGCTGGCTGTGCGGGGAACAGATGGGCTCCCCGTGGACGCGGCAGCGGCGCAGAAGTTAATCCACTTTTATCTCGTTATGGTGACAGCCACCCTGTTAAATGGAATGGACTATCGATTCGGGGCTCACTTCCAGCCCGAGGATTTTCCATCACAGGCCTGAGTAGAATAGGAGAAAAGCAACACTTATTAACTCGGGTGCCAGTCAGGGAGAGCTGGATGGGGGCAGGGGCTGGGCGCACGCAGGCACTGGGGCTGGTGAGACGGGTCCCCAGGGGCACTGGGGAGCCGGGCTCAGACCCGGGGTCTGAGGGAGCCCCTCCTTGCCTCCTCCCTCAAGGAGGATGGGGAGGTGGGGGCAGATGTGGGCATGCACACGGGTTTGTGGACATGTTCTATGCTGACACACGCCCGTGCAGCACTGACACATGCATGTTCAACATTGACATACACTTACGTATATACCCAATGCTGGGCCACGTACACGCTGTCATGGGTACACGCATATACACACTCAGCATTGCCACACACATACACAGCGTACCGACACACGGACACACTCACTGCTGACGTAGATACACACAAACACACCGCCGTTCAGAGACACAGACACCCTCATGGACACCCCTATGAAGCCATCACTGGTACACACCTACACACGTGCCCACCACAGACACACATGTGCTCCAAATGCTGACCCACAGCAACACACAAGCCTGACTCACCATGGACACACGTGTACGTGCCCCCTGGTACCCGCCGACCCAGCGCTGACGGGTTCACACACATCCATACACGACACACGAGCTGAGATGCTCCTGGCCGTGGTGCTCACATGCGCCCAACGCTGATACCCACAGACACCCGCTCACTGACCCGCAGTCCAGAGACACACCTATGACCACCCAGCGTTTGCATCCAAGGGACGTATGTGGCACGCTATGCTGACAGCCTGGGGCAGACACCACACAGCAGTGATGCTGGCATGGATGCTTGTCATCCGCTGCTGACACACAAGCTAACAGTGCACATGTATATGACACACACACACACACACACTCTCTCTCTCTCTCTCTCTCTCTCTCTCATGAACCCACCGGCAGTTCCCTTTGTTCAAGCCCTGGGCCTTATGGAGCACCTTTCCTGCTAGATTTTGGGCAGGTGCTGGGCCGAACGGAAGAGTGAGACTTGGTGTCTGCCCTCAAGCAGCTTTGCCTCTAGCGAGGGAGACGTAGACACAGACTGTCCGACACACACAGTAATTACAGCTAACTCGTAGACAGTGTTTACCTACGGCCCTTACTGTTCTAAACACTTTACGTGTATAAACCTAAAGTCTTCCCAACAGCCTTTGGAGGTAGGTACTATTATTAGCCTCAGTTTATGAGGGACCTGCGCACAGAGAGGCCAGGTGAGGTGCTCAAGGTCACACACCTGTGGAGCAGTAGAGCTGGGATTTGAACTCAGGACATTAGGCTCTCGAGTATGTGTAACCTCTGTGGTTTCCTCACATCTGCATCTGACCAAGCCACCCCCCCCACCAAAACCAAAAACCTATGCCATCCCCCTCACAGACCCAGAGCTGTCCACACACAGACACACACCTGTGGTCCCCTCCCCGCCCCAGGCCCATCTGGAGTGATCTGCACCCACTTCCGAGGAGGGCTGCCTGCAGGGAGGGTGCAGTGTGAGCACTTCACAGTGGCCTCTCTCTGAAGGGAGGGGCAGTTCGAGCTGGAAAAGGCCCTGGAGGGGAGTCCTGAGGGCTGGTGGGGTGCGGGGTATGGGAGGTGTGCTTTTCCAGGCGTCTTATCTGAGAGGCCCTCTCTGCTGTCTGTCCTCCCAGGGCCTCCTCCTCTCCCCGGTTTCTACATCTCCCTTGCTGGCCCTAACAACAGCTGTTTCATGACTCTGGGATCGCTTAGGGCCACCGCTTGGGGGGTGAGGAGTGGGCAGGAGGCACTGCCAGGCAGGGGGGGACAGCCAGGCACCTGGTTTTCTCAAGCAGAACAGGGAAGGTGAGTCACTAAGCAGGACAGCTGGGCCCAGAAGCTTTGCTCCCTGGGACAAGTTCCGGAAAGGGCCTTTGGGCTGCAGCCTAGTGACCAGGAGCCCGGTACAGAACTGACCCCATTCTGTCGCAGTTTAGGACTACTTTTCTTCGACTCATCCTGTGGGCAGATCACTTCATCCTCAGTTTGCTCACCTGAAGAATGGAGCTCCCAAATCACCTGGCACCCGGAATTATTGGGAAGATGAAATGAAATGATGCGTGTAGAAGTGTCTGGCACATGGGGGTGAGATACACAGACTCCCCTGTCCCCTCTTCCGTGGGTTCTTGGGAACTTAGCCAAGGGCAGCTCCTGTGGTTGGGGGCTCGGCTCTCCTGGGAGGGAGCTGCAGATTCAGGGAGTGCCCCAGTGGCCTGGGTCCGGGGTCAAGTAGGCTGGGGGATGGCTCTGGACTGATGTGTGTCTTCCCCAAAACTCGTGGGTTGAAGCCCTAACACCCAGTGTGATGGTATCTGGAGGTGGGGCCTTTGGTAGGAGATTAGGCTCAGGTGAGCTCATGAGGCTAGGGCCCCCATGATGGCATCAGGGCCCTTTATAAGAAGAGCCGCCAGAGGGCTTACCCTCTCCATGCCCCCCAACCCCCAACATGCAGGAGAGGGCATGTTAGCACACAGTGAAATGGTGGCCGCCTACTAGCCGGGAAAAGCGCTCTCACCAGAACCCAGCTGTGCTGGCCTCCTGATCTGGAACTTCCAGCCTCCAGATCTGTGGGAAAATAAATTTCTATTGTTTCTCCCCCTCAGTCTGTGATGTTTTGTTACGGGAGCCTGAGCTGACTAGGACAGGGAGGGAAGGTTGCTGGAGAGGGCTGGTCTGAGGCCCGCCTTGAGACCTGACTCTCTCATGGACCACACTGCAGGCTGGGCTTGCCTTAGGTCCCCTTTATTCTTTGTGAAATGGGGGCTTGGTGGGACTCTCTCCAAAGACCTGCTCCATTCTGACACCATGTGGCCCTGGAATCAGTTCTGGTTGAGTCTCTGGAGGGGTGAGGGGAGGTGTACCCCAATGCCGCCTGCCCTCCTGCCCCATTTCCTGGAGGCGGTGGGAGGTGGGATGAGGGGGTGGAGGACGGTGCTCCCGCCCATAACCCTCCCTGTTGTGGCCTGGAGCATCAGGGTGACACTCTGGCTTAGCTCTTTCCGAGGCATTTCCGGAAAATAGGATGTAGGCCAGAACACTGAAGACAGGGGTTTATATCCAGGGTCTCTAGGACCTGGGGGCTCACTGCCACGGCCACGTGGCTCTGTTCTGATCCCATCAGCCAAGGTGTCTTCCTCCCCACCTCAGGCCAGCTGTCCCTCACCTCAGCTCAGCTCTCCCCCCACCTCAGCCCAACTAGCCCCTCACCTCAGGCCAGTTGTCCTCTCACCTCAGCCAGCTGTTCCCCCACCTCAGATCAGCTGTCTCCTCACTTCAGCCCACCTGTCTCCTCACTTGAGCCCAACTGTTCCCCCACCTCAGTCAGCTGTCTCCCTACCTCAGCCCAGCTGTCTCCTCACTTCAGCCCAGCTCTCTCCTCACTTCAGCCCAACTGTTCCCCCACCTCAGCCAGCTGTCTCCTCACTTCAGCCCAGCTGTCTCCCCATTTGAGCCCAGTGTCCCCCCACCTCAGCCAATTGTCTCCTACCTTGGCCAACTTTCCCTACCTCAGATCAACTGTCCCCTCACCTCAGTCAGCTGTCTCCCCTCCTCAGATCAGCTGTCTACTCACTTCAGCCCAGCTGTCCCCTACCTCAGTCCAGCTGTTCCTCCACCTCAGCCCAGCTGTTCCCCCCTCTCATTCAGCTATCCCCTCACATCAGGCCAGTTGTCCCCCCACATCAGGCCAGCTGTTCTCTCAGGTCAGCTTTCTCTTGACCTTGGTCCAGTTGTTCTAACTGCTCTTCCAGTATAAGCCTAGCTAGTCCCCAACATTAGTCAAGATGACCTTCCCAGATCAGCCCAGCTGCTTCCCAACAATAGCTAGTTCTTCTTTCACATCAGCTGTCTGTTCCCTTAGATCAGGCCAGATGTTTCCCATGTCACCCAGCTGTTCCAACTTATTAGACCAGTGGTTCTGCCCTTCCATCAGGCCAGGTGTCTTGTCACATCTGCTTAACTGTTCTCACCCAGCTTCATTCTAGCTATTTCTCCTCAGGTCAGCCCAACTGTCCCCCTCCACATCTGTCCCCCCATTTCCCCCTCATCACATCAGCCCAGCTGTGTCCCCCTCCCCCCCAGGCTCCTGCATCAGCTGGCTCTTGTCTCTTTCTATCAGTTCAGTGGTTCTTGGTTCTGGGCACCTTCTCAGGGAGTGGAAGACATATATTGGGTTTCCCCAGGGTAGCTTCTGTGGCATTGCTAGAGGGTCTCCCCCCTCTGCTCCAACTTCCCTTACCCCATGGGAAGCAGGGACATGGCGTGACGTGTCTCATCCTAGGTCCATGAGGATGGAAAGGGTAGAGAGGAGGACGTGCTGGAGACTGGAAGAAGATGGAGAGAAACCGGGCATTCCCATCTCCCTGTTGACAGGAGGGACCCTTACATCACTGCCTACCCCTCCCAGAGGCAGGCAGAGGCCCGGCCTTACACCAGCTCCACAGAGCGCAGGGGGAGTGCCAGGCATCCCACAGCTGCCCTGGCTCCAAATAGGAGAGACACCCCCTCAATCATCCCCTTCCCCAGAGATATGAGCAACCTCTGGAATCATCTTCCCCACCCTAATCTGAACCCCCAGAGGAGAAAAGACAGATCCTGATTAAATATGCAAATTCAAACAGATGGCAGAGCACTGTGATGGAAGGGCTGTCAGGAGAGCATGTCACCATGTGATGTGTGTGCCTTTTGTGTAAATGTGTGCCTGTGCAATTAGCATGGAGGGTACTGCATGACAGTGGGAAAGAGGCTGGGGTGGTGGCGCGGCCTCTGGCCAACGGGGCTGGATGGTACTGGGTGGGGATTCTGCGGGAGGGGGAGGAGCATGTGGAATGACCTTCCACAGTGGGCCAGCCTGGGACCTCCCCGTGTCCAGCTCTCCAGGCCGCTGCAACCCTTCGTGTTAATTCCACCAGATCAGGGCTGGGAGGGGAGGGGGTTCGTTAGTATAATCTGCACCTGTATCTCTACTCTTGCCATTGGCCAAACAATAAAAGACACAATATTTACACAACTTACTGGGGGAAGCAATATTGGGCCATTGATTTTGTGTCCCTCTGATTTTCACGGTCTAAACCTTAATGGTTTTTAATCATAAAATATTAGCGCTGTAGGGCACTTAGCACTGGCACCTTGTGGTGAGGGATGGCCCCCCGCCCCCTCCACAGCTCCAAGGGGAGCATCCCATGGAGGAGGGACCACTATGTCATTCCACACACCGCACACCCAGGGCGCCAGAGCCTCCAGGCACCTGCTATAGAATTGGTCCAGGCCCGGGCACAGCTGGGGGTGCCCCAGGAGGACACACTAGGACCAGTCATTCCAGTTCTGGCAGCAGAGCAGGAGCGAGGAAATCCACCAATTCTCTAAAAGTGGAGATCTGCCTTCATCAGGAATACTTAAAGTATAATCTTTCATTCTTTCTTTTCCTTCTCCAATCACGCCCTTCGCCCTAGCTCAGTCTGGGGACTCCTACCCACCCGTCACATCCCCTAGGTGGAGTGGAATCAGTTCACATTCATTTCTGTATCTTCAGTACCTGGAGCATCACCGGTGCTCAGTATTGGTTGAATGAATAAATGAACGAATGAAGGTAATAGACTCTGGAAGCTGGTTTCTAAGAGAGGTTTCCCATTCATTCATTCATTCATTCAATACTTATTGACTCTCTATCTACCATGGGTCTGGTCTCAGAGAGGAATCCAACCGAGGTCCTGCCCTCACCATGGTAAGTCCTACAGCCAGGGAGACCCCAGGTGCTGGGGGTGGGGGGCGGCTGGGGAAAGGGAGCCTGGAGAATGAGATGGAATGGGAATTGACCTGAACGAAGTTCAGCTTCCCAAGGAGACCGTGCTTTGAAGAAGCACACAGGAGATGTTGCCATCTGGGCACATCACAACTCAGCCTCTTCTCATACCGGGGTGGGGAGGACTTGTAGGTGGGGCTTCCGTGCAGAGTGAGGTTTGGCTGTTGTGTGTGATGTGTGCACACGCACGTGTGTGTGTGTGTGAGTGTGTGTATGTGTGGGTGCGGGAAGCCCTGCCTGGGTGAGGCCAGCGCAGGGGAAGAGGTGGGCGGGTGCGGCTGTTGGTCTTGTTTATTTTCTCAGAAAACGGACACTGTCCACCCCGCCCTGCGACTCCCCCCCTCAGAGCCTGCGGGGAAGTCGATAGCAATGGATTAAACAGAGGGGAGAAGGCTGAGAGCACAATTGGAAGAAAGATAAAGATAATTAAAACTAATTCCAACTGTTCCCAGAGAAATCAATTTCATAACTTCAGTGCGTCCCTAAACTTGCTCCTGAGGCCCTGTGCGCGGAGCACAGAGCATGCGCCGGAGCACGGGGCATGCAGACACAGGTGCGTGGGAACGTGACTGCTTAGACGCGCGGGTGCGTGACTGTGGCTTCCTGTGGGTGGGTGCGTGTGGCTTCATGCTCTTGTGTGCATGCTTGCATGTACACGCATGTGTGTTTGTGTGTTCGGGGGTGCATGCAAACCAAGTGGCCTCACCTTTAACCCAGCGTCGAAGGGCCAAGAGAGCAGGGTAGCTGTGTGGGCTCCAGCCTCCTTTCCTGCACCAAGACCCCTCCTCTTGCTTGCTGCAGAGGCCTCTGGGCTGGCCCACTCCCCTATATACATGCAGGGAAACTGAGACCCAGGGAGTGGCGTCTTGCCATGGCCCGCACAGCAAGTAGGGAACAGAAATGGGACTAGGATTTTGGTCTCCCGGGTTTCCTCTGCTCTAGGGACTTCACTGACCCTTTGGATGAGGACAGCCAGGGACAGAAGGGGAGGTAGGTCTCACCTCATTCGGCTGGGAGCCCCCGTGGGAACAGCCTCTAACATACTCACTTATTCCTCAAACATGAATTGAGCACCTACTGTATGCCAGGCCCTGTGGGCTCTCTAGCTTGGCTGAGGGCTGGGGGTCGGTCCCAGGTACCTCTGGGAAAGGCTGGGTCCTCTGAAGGAGAGGAATGGTGGATGGTGGCCTCTCCACATGTCTCGCCAGGTGGCCTCTGAAGCAGAGCCTGGGGCAGAGCCCTCCTAGGAAGCATGGCTGCCAACAGGTCCACTTTTGGCTCTGTTGGCATTGCTTTCACAGTTGGTGACTTGTCACAAGGACCTCATGGCCTGTCCCTCAGGTGACTTCCTGGTGAGTGGGCGGGGCTAGGGCTCCTGCTCACAGCCCCCCTACCCCCGATGGTGAGCATACCCAGGGTGAAGGCAAGGGGGAGGACAGGTCTCTTACATCTCTGGGGTGCCCAGGACCTGGCCTGGACCCTGGCATACAGCAGGTGCTCCTCCAGCACGGGGCCGGGACATCAGTGAACCTCTGAGGTCCTCAAGTGAGCCAGAAAAAATGAAGTCAAGAAGACGGCTCCTGTTGAGGTCTGTGTCAGTTGCTCTCCATGAATGGCTCCCTCTCCCTGCCTGGGCTGGTGTCCTCGTTCATAGCATGGAGCACACTATCCACGTGGCAGCTGCTGCGAGTCTCGGAGAAGGTGATGTATAATGAGTGTGCAGCACATAGCTTTCTCTTCTTGGGGGTCCTGGGTTTCCTGGAGGGGTTTGCCCGGGTGAGCTAGGAGCCAGGAAATAGCTCATGGCCACATGAATGCCTGGAAGCAGGAGAGTGGATGAAATCTCTCGTAGCTCCTCCAGGGCAAGGTGTCCGCATTTTCATTCTTGGTCCATCCTTCCCTGAGGGGCTTGGGAGTGAAGGACACCCGCCCCCACCCCCACACCAGCCCCGGGGCTCCTAAGCCAAGCACCAGCGCCTGCAGTTCCCCATTTCACCTCTAGATGGCAGCATTGGCGAGCAGGAGTCTAGGAGGAGAGGCCGGAGTGGGTGGGAGGTGGCCCGGTGGGGCCGGTTGGGCCAAGGCCTGGCCCTCTGCTCCCCACTCCCCCTCCTCCCCGCTGTCTGTGAGCAGAACAGGAGGGGAACGCAGTGGGGGAGACGACCTCTCTTGGGAATTCCTGGATTGGCAAGGAAGGCTTGTCCCTTCTCTTCTTGAGATAGCTTCTCTCAGAGTCAAAGATTTCTAGATTTCTAGCTCTTGGGTCTGGGGGTCCAGGCAAGACAGGAAGTTGCTGCCACCTCTTCTTTCAGAGATCCTCCCACTCTTAGGAGTGGGGCCTCCAGGGGTGTGGGTGGGAGGAGGTCTGTGGCACCAGAGCCAGGGGTGGGCCGGGGCACCGTGCATGTCTGAGATGCCTCACAGCTCCTGGCCGTGAGAGGCAACCAGGGCTGAGCACTGGAAACCCACCTTCTCTCTTTGCTCCACCTTCCTTGGCGTCCCCTCCCCTCTCTCCCTTTCCCCAGGAAGCCAGAGAAGAGCAGATGGGAACTGTCAGCAGCTCATTAGGGTTACAGATGGGGAGCTGGGGGTGGAGGAGGGAGGAAGGGAGTTGGAGGGGCAGAGTTCTTGGCCGGGCCCCTTGCAGAGCCCCATACTCCCTTCTCTCGGTCCCTCCCAGCCTCAGGAGAGACTCAGGGGCAGTCCGGGGCTGGGGCTTGGGCAGTTGCCTCTGGAAGTAACATGGGTGTGAGGGAGGGGGCGGAGGAGCCATGAGCATCCTGGCCTGGAAAGAGCTGGGTGGGGGTGTCCCCCCTCCCCCCTCACTCCTGCTAACCCAGCGCATCTCTGAACTTCCCAGGGCTGGGGGCTGGAGGCACCCCAGGTCCCAGGGGAGAGGGGATTAAGGGCCATCCTTAGTGGGTGCTCTGGGGAGAGAGCAGTGGGTGAGCTTAGATTCTGGGGCTCTGAGTTGCTTGTGAGCCGCAGTGTGCTGCGGGAGGGGGTGGGCAGCTGCCTAGAGATGGGTAGGTCACAGCCTGACTGCCCAGCCAGCCACCAGTGTCTTAGCCATGAGACAGAAAAGCAGCTGGGCAGTGGGTAGCAGCCAGGGCTGGGGCCTGGGAGGTCCAAGTACGGGCATCTCTCTGGTCTGCTGCTGATTCCTTGTGTCCCTGAGTCACTTTCACTCAGCTTTAATTTCACTACTTGGTAAATAATAGTAATAATAATAATATTAATAATGGCACCCATCCGTTGAATATTTCCGCAAGACACAGCATTTTACATACGTTATTTTATTTAATCCTCATAACAATCCTATAGAGACTTGAAGGGGGTGAGTGACTTGGCCAAGGTACGACATAAAGGAGCAAGAACTCAGACCCAGGGGTCGTGAGCTCTTTTCCCCTCTTCCAGGTGGCTTAGGAGCAGGTGACTGAGGAGGAGGGGGTCATTTTAAGGTCCCAGATTTAGCCAGTAGAAGTATAGCATGCCTGGTTACATTTGAGTACAAAATACATTTCTAAGCATGAGTATATTCCATGCAATAGTTGGGATATACTTATACTAAAAATTATTTCTTGTTTATCTGGCAACCTCGGTCAATAGAATGCATTTTATTGTCGCACTTACTAATTGCCAGGCATTGAGAGTCTGGGTGGGAGAGAGGTACATATGGGTCATGCCCCAGTTTGGGCTCGGTTTCCTCATCTGTGAAATGGGGAAGAAGAACCCCTTCCTCCTTCCTCCTAAGGACGATGGGAGCATCCAGTGTCCCAAGGGACGTGGGTGTCTCTGAAGAATCCAGAGAGCTTGGCCAAGATGAGCCCTCGTCTGGTTCATGGTAGATGCCAGCCTGTCCCCAGCCCCTTCCCTGTCTCCTGGGCACCCACTCCTGAGCCTCCCCGCACCCCTCCATCTGCAGCCCTACAGAGGCCAGTGAGGAGAGGGCTGTGTCTACGGTAGGGCTCGGCAGCGCTTCCCAGGAAATCGGTGGTCTCTTAGCCTCATGGGGTGGTGCCCTGGCCAGCAATGGGCCTGAAGGGTCTGTGTCTGCACCATAATGCCACCAACTGTCTAGCCTGGGAAGCGCTAGACCTCCCAGAGTCTCAGTGTCCTCATCTGTGATGGGGGGAGAAAGGGTCTCCATCTCACAGGTTATCGGGAGAGGGCAAAGCAGTGGCAGAATGTGGACACTCACCGGCTCTGCCTCACCCCTGGCTGTATCTTGTTGTCAGTGACACACGTCACGTCACGGCCCTGGCCACCACCACCACCACCACTGTCATCTGCCATCGCTGGATGGTTGGGTGAATGACCATGGTTCCCTATGGTCTAGGCTGAGACTCGCCCGCTGGCGTAAGTGGCAGGGAAGTTCAGATGTGCTGCCACCAGCACCTCGGCATGTAGACTCACACACGGACACTCACACTCTTAGCGCACTCACACTTAGCACGCCCACACAGCTATGAGGCTCCTTGGATTCATCTCCGCTCTGCTGTTTGCCAGGGGTTTGCCCTTTTCTCTGTAAAGAGGACAGCCCGACGCCCTCTGCACACAGACCTCGCCCGTACATGCGCTCCTGCTCCCACGTGCTGGGTTACAGGCTTACGCAGGGTCGCTTGCCTTTGTTTCCAAATCCGTTTATGCCAGCAACACTTGTCACGGAAGTTGTGCCATTCAATTAAATAATAAGCAAACCAAAATATTGTGAACACATAAAAAGTTGTTTCTGCAAAGCTGCATTGAAGTCTTTAGAAAGGCTCTATCAAGGTGAATTGCTAAAAAAAATTGCTGTCAAATTAGGTGTGGATAAGCAACTGGAAGATAAGATCGGAAACAAAATGGTAAAAATCTAGAAGATTCAGCACTCACATCACTTTACAAGTGTCTTTGACGTTCACGCTCCACTTTAGAGAAATTGAAATTGGAAATCGAGGGTGATGTGTTGTGGGTTTCGTTTACCCAACAAAGATGACACAGCTCCCATCAGCAGACCCACCGGCAAAGGGAAGACTTTGGTCCTGCACTAAAGAAAATGAAAAAGGCAAAAAAACTTAGATGCTCTAAGTTGAAATGAAATGTTGGAGTTCTGAAGGTGTGTAGTTTTTAAAATGATTTTCCCCAGAACCAATTTTTTTTTTGATGAACCCACTCCCCCAAACGAATGGTACTACTTGAACCAGAAGCCTTCTCCTGTGTAAAAGGCCGTGTCTGAACACACTCACGGCCATTCTGCCTTCTAACCACATCCGTGTGCACACACCTCAGCCCCTGTGTCCACACACATCCTTGCACACACATAGATACACAAACATACATACTCTCACTCGAACAGTATACTTGCACCGAGACGCCTGTGTACACACACACTCACACCCCCAGGCTCCAGTGGACACACGGATACCCGCTTACGCAGAGCTAGCCACAGGCACACTAGCCCAGCCAGTAACTCACACACACACCTGAGCACACACGTGCATGCACACCCAAGCTGAACTTTTTTTTTCTTTTGCAAGAACAGTCAAGGCAATAAGCAGAGGTTGGTTTTTAATCAGAAATTCACATTTCAGAGTTTTCCTCCCCTTGGCCCAGTGGGAGGTTGGGGAGGACGGTGGAGGGAGGAGGAGGGAAGATGGAGAGGGACCCGGTGGGAGGAGGCAGGCCTCCAGGCTAGATTCTTCTAGCTAGCACCCGGCTGGGGAGGCGTGTGGCCATGCAGGTGAGCTGGGCTCCAGCTGCCTTATCCAGGGCCTGTTCGGCTTTTATGTAAAATGTAGGCAGGGCGGCCCCAAGAGGGGTCTCTGGCAGAGCTGTAGAAGGGAGGCGGGGGCAGCGACTCCTGAAGAAAAAGGGCTGTAGGCTTTGTGGGGATCTAGGGCTGGGATGACCTGGTTAGTGCAGGTTGTGGCCAGATGTGGGGACAGCCATGGGGGGGGGCGTTCTCTGGTCAGGGGCCTCCCTGAAGCTGGCCTCAGGGCCACCACCTCAAACCTGCAGCATCTCTGGGAGTCAGGCTAAGGAATGGGCATTTTTTTTTTAAAGATTTTTTTATTTATTCATTTGACACAGAGAGAGAGATTACAAGTAGGCAGAGAGGCAGGCAGAGAGAGAGGAGAGAGGAGGAAGCAGGCTCCCCGCTGAGCAGAGAGCCCGATGTGGGCCTCGATCCCAGGACCCTGGGATCATGACCTGAGCCGAAGGCAGCGGCTTTAACCCACTGAGCCACCCAGGCGCCCTAGGAATGGGCATTTTTGAAGTTCCCCAGGTGATTCTGACCAGCGGCAAGGTTTGCAATAGAAAGACTTCTCTCTAGGGATCTCCAGAGACATGCTGTCTCCTGGGACCTTCAGGACCCGGTGTGATCCTGGCCAAGGTGGGGGAGATTTCTAAGACAGGGTAGAGAGTCCCCGAACTCTGGGAACTGGAAGGAAGCTCATGCCCAGGGTCCTCTCTTTTTATAAAAAGGGGATACAGAGAACCAGAGGGAAAAGGATTTGCCCAAGGCCGTTCAGGGAGTCAGTGGGTTGGTGGGATTTGAACCTGGGCCGTCGGGTCCCGAAGCTCATTTTGTGTATCAATCAACATGGGCCAGGCTGGTGGCACTTCAATGCTCCGGCCCAGGAGTGGCCATTCCTCTAACAGAAGTGGCTAGAACTAGTCGCCTGCCTCACTTCCAACTTTAAGAAGTGCAGTCCTACCACCTGCCACGAAGGGGGGAGAATAGGAAAGAATTAGTGAATAGCACCTGTCACCTAACTTCTCTCCACCTGCCCGTGACATGGGGCCCAGAAGCTCTGCTGTGTCCCCGGAAGGGACCCCCTGGAGGGCTAGCCTGGGACAGCCCTTCTCCTCCCCTCTGGACCCCAGTCCCAGCCTCCCCACCTCTCTGTTCCCTACCCTCATCCCCTGTCAGGCCCAGGGGTTCCGCCTATTCATGTTCCAATCCAGGGGTTTGAAGTTCCAGTCCTGGCTTTTTCTCTAACCGACAGTACTGGCTGATGCCGATCGAATCCTTTCTCATCCAGTGGGTCTCAGTTTGCCCATCTGTACACTGGGACTCTGCCTCTGAAACTTGGCCCCCACCGCCTCTTATGGGAAGTGTTTCTGGAGGCCTCTGCATGTTGAGACAACAGACCTGGGGGAACAGACTTTATTTTTCCTCCTTTCCTGTCCCTGTTTTAGAAGATCCCACATATGTTGGGCCTGAAGGCATCCCACGCGTCCTGGGAGCTGAAGGGGCTGCAGTTTCTGCCAGGAAAATCCCTTCTTGGAGGTGGGCAGCTCTCCCCAGAGTGGGGCCAGGCAAGCCTGTCCCTTGCCCCCTCTTCACTTCCATGGGGGTGGGGATGGGGGAAGCTCCCAGGGCCGCAGGCTATGGCTGGGCCGAGAATTCTGCCAGCTTCTCCTTGCCTCACCTGGAGATAGCCCAAAGCAAGCTTTATGTCTTGAGGGATTTAGGTTTGATGTCTGGAAGGACTTCCTGGCAAGCACAGTTATCGGGTGGGGGATGGAAGACAAGGGAATCTTTTCTGATACAGATTTAACTTTTAGTCTATAAACTTAAACGTTTCTTCGATTTTGAAAGTTGTTAATGTTACAAAATAATACCTCTTCACTATAAAAAATAAAATACAGAAGTTTCTAGAGTACAGAGTGACTATTCTTCCCTCCTGCAGGCCCACTCTCCAGGGGCGACCTCAATCAGCAGTATGGCGTCTCTTCTTCCAGACCTTTCCCCATTTCCCCATATACATACAGATAAATCCATAGGTTTTAGAATTCCTTTTTCTTTTTTTTTCTTTTTTTTTGCTTTTTAAACAAAAATGGGGTTGTGTTTTGGCACATAAATATAGCTCAGTCACCCACCTGCTTCGCAAGGGTGTAAGAGCCCTGCTGAGTGTCTGGCCCGTGCTGGGCCCCAGGCTTCTGCACAGACCTCCCTGCCTCAGTGTGGCCAAGGGGGAGGCGGCGCGGACCCTGGGAGAGGGTCCTCCGGAGGAGAAGGCCACTCTGCCAGGGGACTGGTGGACAGTGGCCTCACCAGGAGGGGCCTGTTGCAGGGATGGGGGATGCGAGGTGTGCTGGCCGTGTCGCAGGGCGGTGATGTGGCCCTGACTTCTCAGATGGGCTGGAGCTGTGTGCAGGGACCAGGGTCCAGGACAGATGGGTAGGGGCAGCCGAGATGCTCCCTACCCTAGTCATGCGGGGTCGAGTCCTCTTCGTGGATTCATGAAGCTGGCCACCTTGCACTGGGGAGGTGGTGGGACCACAACTGTTATTGAGCGCCACTGTATACCAGTGCTTTCTTACGTGTTACTGAACCCGCTTTCCGGGTTAAACGCCACCTCCTCATGAGGCCTTCCCAGGAGGGTGTGGGGCAGTGGGGGGTGTCTTTTTCTTGCTGCTATGATCCCCCTGTGCTTTTTTCTCTCCTCTGTGTTCCCCCTTTCAGAGCAATGGCCTGTTTGTAGGTTCCCCTTCGCCCCACTGGACTATGAACAGCTCCCTGAGGGCAAAGACTGTGGCCAGGTTGAAGGCTATGTCCATGGAAGACACTGACCATGGCCTCCTACTGACCCCACACAGGCTCAGGCCTCTGGGTGGAACCTCTCCCTCCCCAAACCTTTCATTTACTTCCTCTAGAAGGGAGATGGCTCTCCCTGCTGTCCCCTCCTCTCCATCCTGGCCCACCGTCTGATTCTGCAGAAGTATCTGGGGGTGGACTCAGAATCTTGCCTGTATCTGCACACCTCATCCCAGCTTGCTACCTCCTTTGACAGGGAACTCACCACCAGTCTCAATGGCCCTTCCTGTGGGCAAGGAGCTGAAGTCTGTCCCTGAGGGCCTTGGACACCAGCCAGCCAGGGTGCCCAGCCTTTCACAGATGAAGGAACTGCTTCCAGAGACGTGAGTGACTTGTTTAAAGAAAATAGAGGATTGGGACCCCTGCTCCTGACTCCTGGTTCAGTGCTCCTTCCCACCCCCCACCAAGGGTTCTGGTTCTAACCTCTGGGCCCCACTCCCCCGGGGAGCTTCTCTTGTCTCAGGGATTCAGTGACGGGAGGCCAGGTCGGTGAGGGTGGCTTCTTCCCCACCCTGACCACCCCTCCCCAGACTGTTTGTGTGTCCGCTCCCCCGGGACGGAGCTGACCAGGCTGCAGTTTGCCTCCACCCCCTGCCTCGCCTCCTCCTTCCCTGGCTCCTCTCATTTTTTCTCTGAAAGGAAAAAATTAATAGAAAATGTAAGTGAGCAATCTCGCGGACGAGGCGGGTTTTCATTATTTGCGGCTGGGGAAGGCAGGCTGGGGCGCGGATCCCAGTGAAGCATGGATTCTGCCAGGAGCCCCGGGAGATAATTGAGCGGCGGCGGCGGCAGCGGCGGCGGCACGGGGCGGGCGCGGGCGCGGGAGCTGTATTATCATTAGAATTTACATGACACATTAGCCAGAAGTGGCAGCGTTCATCTTTCTAACCAAATCCCATTTACCAAATGAGCAGCCGACATTTGTTTCATCAGCTGCTTCTGTTCTCCACGCGTCTTTCTGCTCTCAGTGCTCCGAGTGGGCTGCTGGCCCTTTTCCGGAAGGAAAGGCTGCCGGCATCTATTAAGTGTCCACTGTATGCCAGAAACCTCCTTACCTGTTACTGAATCCTCATAATAGCCCTGCGGGCAGGCAGTGTTATTTACCCCCATTTTATGGACAGGGAGACTGAGGCTTAGAGAAGTAACAAGGCTGTGCCTTACTTGAGTTGTGCCTTGTTCTAGCAACGATAATAGGAAACTTCAGAGGCTGGACCTTAAAGCCAGACTTCCTGGCTTCGAATCCTGGCTCTTCCACTTGCCAGCTCCGTGGCCGTGGGCAAGTTGCTTAACTTCTCTGGATGCCCCTGTCCTCACCTGGCAAACAGTATAAATACTAGTATGTGTATTAGGGCCATTGGGGAGATGGTATATGACACCAAGCGGGCTGTTAGTGTGTGTTAGTTATTCCTGTGGCTGTTATTAACCACCCCCCCACCCCCCAGATGCCACGGATGCGCTGGGCACTCCATTCACCGTAACACTGGATCTGCTCTATGTGCTTTTCCTGATGAGGGACTTGAGGCTCAGAGAGGTGACCTGGAGTGCCCAGGTCACCCAGCCCCCCAAAGTGGTGAAGCCGCTTGCTGAGCTGGAATCCAGTCTCTTTGATTACCAAGACCTGTGTCTTTTGGGCTGCACCAGCTGCTTTCCTGCCCGCACAGGAGTCTTCCCCAAGAGCAGGAGAGCGAAGTCCTTGCTGAAGGTCCTCCCTTTGAGCGCCTCTGCACAGCCTCGTCTCCTCTTGGCTCCTCCCCTCTGCCCAGAGGGACCTGCATGGGTGAGGGTGGGAGGGGGTGTCTCCTGCTTTGCCCTCAGGAGCGTCTGCGGCTGAGTCTATCCCTCAGGGCAGGGAGGTGGTGAGGGTTAATGACAGGGAACCCCTGATTGAGCACCTACTATGCGCCAGGCCCTGGGGCGAGACAGAGATGAATGAGATGCAGCCTCCAATGACAACACAAAGGGTATCGCTGACAGAACATGATTAATTGCAGAAGGGACCTACCCCGACAGCAGCCGGGCTGGAGTGTGCAGGCGGGAGAGCCCTGCTCTGAGCCGGGAGCCCGGATCTCAGGTGCTGGGAGGCAGGCCTTGTTCGTTTGTCTAGCAGATATTTCCTGAGCGCCTACTATGTGCCAGGCGCCTTTCCAGGTGCTTGGGGCTGTCTCTGGGAACAAGGCAGAGAAGGCCTCTGTTCCCACGGAGTTTAACATTCTGAGCAGATGACAAGGAATAATGATGTAAAACCATAATAAGCTAATTTCGGGTGGCGAGTGCTCTGGAGACAACGAAAAAGGCTGACGGGGCTGAGGGAGGTGTTGCTGGATATTGAGGTCAGAGGAGGCCTCCCAGATGAGGTGACAGTGAACGGTGACCTTGCGCTGGGAGAAGGAGCCAGCCATCCGAGGATCTGAAGGAAGGGTGTTCCAGGTTGCACAAACAGCCCGAACCCCGAATGTGGCTAGTGAGGTGGCCCAAGACGGGAGGGCGGAAGATGCTGAGATGGGAACGCAGACCCTGGACCCTGGACGAGGGAGGGGAGAAGGGAGGGGACCGGGATAGTTTCTAGGTCTCCATGGCGACGCTACCTCTTCGCAGAGTACTTCTCTCCCGGTTGCCTCTCTTTGTCCCTCCGCCAGTGTCCCTTCCTCTTTGAAGGGCCCGTGGACACCATCGAGGGCCACAGCTAGTTTCTCCAGCAAGGGGCCTCCCTAACCCCAGCCCATCCCCCACCTCACCTCCCGCGGTCCCTCCTGGATGCGGTAACTCTGGTTCTTTCACTCCTCTCTGCATTTGCCCCGGCTGTGCCCTCCGTTTGGGATTCCCTTCCCTGTTTCAGCTCTGCCAGCGAAGGCTGGCAGCCCCTGCTCTGCGTCCCTGGGTCCTGCCGCTCCCTGTCTTCCAGCCGGGGACGCAGCACGTTAGAATCCCCTATTTCCCACGAGGAGGGAGGGCTTAATTGGAAATATATCTGTTGAAAAATCAAAGAAGGTGTCCCTTTTTGGTCAGTGGCTCTGAAGCCTCCGGGGACGGCTGGCTGGGGTAGCAGCCGTTGGCTTCCGGGAGCTCCCTCGGATCCCCTCCAAGGCGGGAAGGGGCGCAAAGGGGATTGCTGAGTTTGTTCCCTCCCTCTCCCCTGGGGGCACCCAACCTAGTGACCTAGGCTGCGGGTGGAGCGGCTCCCGGCTCTGGAGTCTATACTTCTGTGCGCCAGGAAATGACTTTGGAGATGCTCTGTCAAGCACAAGATATAAATTGCAGGCAGTTTTTAAACGTTTGGAGAGATTGCTTTTTGAGTGGCAACTTGCATCTGTGCACATCGGGTGGGGGCGGGGCAGGGAATCATCGACATTTTTCTATTTTCTCTCCTCCCTGAGGCTCAGGCCCTTCTTAGCCCAGCAGGACCCCACCGAGGCCCCGGAGTAAGAGGTAGGCTCTCCGGACACAGTGGGGGATTGACTGGAGGGGGGGTCTCCCGGGTTCCGCCTGTGATGAGCACTGCTGGGATCTGGGTGAGGGGCTGGCAGGCCTGGCAGGGAGTCGGGGGACAGGCTGGGGTGTAACAAGCCTACCTGTGGTTGGGCTGCCCACTCCTGCTCCCCTCCCTTGCCCCCCACTGGTCCAAACAAGAGAGGCTCAGGGGCTTGGCTTTCAAGGCTTCTCTGCTAGACTGACTTTCAGGGCATGGATTCCATCACATTGTCTTCTTTTTTTTTTTTAAGATTTTATTTTTATTTATTTGACACAGAGAGAGAGATTACAAGTAGGCAGAGAGGCAGGCAGAGAGACAGGAGAGGAGGAAGCAGGCTCCCTGCTGAGCAGGGAGCCCGATGCAGGCCTCGATCCCAGGACCCTGAGATCATGACCTGAGCCGAAAGCAGAGGCTTGAACCCACTGAGCCACCCAGGCGCCCTCCATCACATTGTCTTCTATCTCCACCATCAAATCCCACAGAGGCCCCGGCTTGGCGTAGGCATCCAGATTTTCTAGACCTTCCAGGGCCATAGGCTGGGTTTCTGCATTCTGGTTATGGGGGCTACTGGGGGTTGGGGAGATAATCTGTCAACCAGGGTGATTGCCATGGGGCCAGCTGCTGACCCCAGAAGCAATAATTCCTTTGTTTCTTTGTTCATGCATTCATTCACTCATAACAGAACTTTCTGTGTCTCAGTAACATAGGATAGAAATGAGGTATGAACTCAGAGGGGTGGTGGGAAGATTTGAATGGGACCAGCTCCGGTGAGGACCCCAGGATGTTTGCTGTTTTACCCCGTGACTGCTGGTCTTGGTGAGGGAAGGGCCGTCCAGGGGGACTGGGGTGCTCTGATTCCCTGGCCCTGTGACTGGCCCAGGGGCATGGACAGTGGGCCTGCAGCCAGGCTGGGTCCCTCCCCCTCCCCCCCAGCAGGGGCCACTCTTGCCTTGCTCACCACCAGATCCTAGGCCCCAGCCAGGGCCTGGCACAGAAGAGGCACTCAGTAAGTAGTTTTGACCGAATGACATGTAGCTGGATACCCCCTCCAGCCAGTTGCAGGTCTATAGAAAGGAGGAGGGGCAGGTAGCCAGAGGAGCAGGTGGGATGGAGGGAGGCTTGCCCATGGTTCAGTGCAGATGGCAGGGGAGTGGAGGGAGGGTCAGGGGACTGTAGAAGGGCTGACCCCAGGGGGTAGGAGGAGCTGAGCCCAGAGGAGTCTGAGTAACCACAAACCCCATTTTCTTCAGGGAGCAGAATGGGATGGGATGGGAGATTGAGGTAGTTCACATTTGCCAGCCTTGGTTTCTTCCCGGTGAACTTGAATGGCAGTTCAAGTTGAGAGTGGGGGCAGGGTGGGGTGTTGAGGACTATGGGGAGTGTTTGGGACAGCACTCTGGAGACAGGGAGGGGGGTGGGCTTGCCCTTTAAAGCCCACCAGATGCTCTGCTTAGAAGAGACCAGAGAGCCCAATCTGAAGGGGGAGAACCAGTTCTGTTCTCAGGGAGCTCCAGTCTGAGGGGGAGACCCAGCTCTGTTCTCAGGGAGCTCCAGTCTGAAGGGGGAGACCCAGCTCTGTTCTCAGGGAAATCCAGTCTGAGGGGGGAGACCCGGCTCTGTTCTCAGGAAGCTCCAGTCTGAGGGGGAACACCCAGCTCTGTTCTCAGGGAGCTCCAGTCTGAGGGGGGACACCCAGCTCTGTTCTCAGGGAGCTACAGTCTGAGTGGGGAGACCTGGCTCTGTTCTCAGGAAGCTCCAGTCTGAGGGGGGACACCCAGCTTTGTTCTCAGGGAGCTCCAGTCTGAGGGGAGAGACCCAGTTCTGTTCTCAGGGAGCTCCAGTCTGAAGGGGGAGAACCAGCTCTGTTCTCAGGGAAATCCAGTCTGAGGGGAGAGACCCAGTTCTGTTCTCGGGGAGCTCCAGTCTGAAGGGGGAGACCCGGCTCTGTTCTCAGGGAGCTCCAGTCTGAAGGGGGAGACCCAGCTCTGTTCTCAGCTTGCCCCAGTTGAGGAAAGGCATGGCAGAAACCCCTTCTCTTTCCCTCTCCTGGCCTCTCTCTCCCCTTCTCTCCTGGGGCCCAGTTCCAATTCCAATGCTCAGGAAGTGGGTGTTGTGGACAAAGTGTCCACAGCTGAGTATGAGGACTTTTGAGTTAGTGCTGGCGGGGCTGGTGGTCTGGCCCCTCTGTGCTCCTCCCCGTGTCCAGCTCCTGCTGGTCTGCTTGAGGGATCTTTCTGGCTCTCGAAGCTCCTCCTCGACCAGACTCCTCAGTAAGACTCTCCTTGCTGCCTGGGACACGAGGGGCCCATGAGTTAGCTCCTAGGGGACTACTCATTTCCATCCTAGGAGGACGGGGGAAGCAGGGGCTCCTGGGCAGGGATCATGGGCAGTCCATTTGCTGGGAGGTGGAGGGCTGCTTCCAGCCCCGGGAAGGGAGGAGGCTTCTGGCCACATTGGAGTAGCCAGGTGGCCCTGCACTCATCCCTCGACCCCTGGGAGCCACCTCGGCAGGGTGGACTCAGCTGGCAACGGGGTGGGGGGGCAGCAGGCTCCCAGGCATGCGTAGGCCTGGGCTGGGGCAGCCGTCCTGCGATCCCCACTCCCGAGCTGCAAAACCAGCCTGCTCGCTCCTTCATGGCAGGCGGGAGGGCTCCCCCCGGACCTGGCCTCCTGGCAGGCGCAGAGAGCTGGTTACCATTTGAGTTAATGCTCCTTCGAAGGAGCCAATGGGTCCCTCTGGGGCCTTTCAGGAGATTACAGATAGCATTCAAACCATCCACCCTGGAGAGAGAGGGAGAGAGAGAGAGGAGGTGAGCGCACTACACCAGCCCTCTGAGCCCAGGAAGCCAGGAAAGTGGGTGAGGGCTGCAGGTGACCAGCACTCGGGCCAACTTCACAGAGAACAAAGAATATGCTCCCCAGTCATTGTTCCAGCAATGGTCTCAGCCTCAGTCTGACCTATCTGGTAGGTTCTAGTAGCACACCTAGTTGACAGATGAGGACCGTAACCTCTGCAGAGAGGTTAAGTCATTTGCATGAGAGCACACAGCTCTTGAGTGGGAGATCGGGGACTTGCACCGCCGCAGCCTGGCCTTGGAGCGTGGTTCTGAGCCCGGGCTGGAGCTATCCCAGGAGGAGAATCCACTCTGGAGATGGGATTGGCGTCGAGGGCTGTTGGAGCCCGTGCCCCAGAAAACACTCCTCGCTCCCCTTCGTGAACGACAGGCCTGTGGGGGACAGGTCAGGCTCACCTTTCTCTCTTTGGAGCCTCAAGGGACACCAGATCTGGGAGACGGCCACCTTTACCCCTCCTGGTTCACCCCTGCCTGGGGGGTTGACATCCTTGCCTCCCCGGAGAGCCGGTGTCTCAGGTCCTCAGGTCTGGACTGTGGGTCATCTGCTCTGGACTGGGGAGGTCTTGGGGGCTGGAGAAGGCAGGGGCAGCTGCATCGGGGATTAGGTCCTGGGAGGCTCTGTCTCCTCCTACTGGGTCCCGATCCCATCTCCAGCTGGGCTGTGGGAAGTTACAAAACTCCTAAGCTAGAACCCACTCCGAGGGTGGGGGGACAGGTGAGACCCAGAAGCAGTCAGAAGCATTCCCCTGAGACCCCAAAGCCCCCTCTCCAGCTCTCTGGACCCTTGGGGTCTCAGGTGACAGAAGTCCCAGGCTACTTTCTTGCTTAAACACTTTCCACGATTTGCCATTGCCGGCAGAATAAGGTTCAGTTTAGGTTTTATGTACGTTCTGAGGTTCTTTTATCGTAGCCTCCTGGCTAGTGAGGGGTACAAGAGCTCTCGAGGAAAGAACCAGGTCCAAGGGCTGTGCAGCTTCCTTGGGTCTTCTGACAGTGCTGCTGTGCGCGTGATTCAAAGGGTACATTCGTTCATTGTTCCTCCTGACACACGCGGCCTCAGGGCCTGGCCCAGAGAGTCTGGCTCACCTGCACGGTTCCATTAGATGAATCTTTCCTGACTTTTGCTCTGGACTGGAATTTAGAATCTCTTCCTCTCTCCCTTTGGCTGCGTCGTTCCACGGAATCCTGGACCGACCAGGTATATAACTGATGCATTGAAAAATTGCAAATTGCAGTGTATGGAGGAAAGCAAAATATAGCTTTATTTGTGTCTCTAATTGTCCTTTTAAATTTTATCCCCATGGCTTCCTGGCTCCCTTTTAGGTTCCAAGTCCATTTTAAAAAGTCATTTTCAGGCATTAAACGGGCTTCAATTCCAAAATTAGAAAGTATAGTCCTAGATAATAATCCCCATTTCAAATTTGATTCAATGTCAAATCTTTCCCTTCCCCAAGCCAGAGCAGTTGACAGGCGATAGGGGACAGGAGCGATAAGGCTGCTGTGCATGACCCTTGCAGGGTTGGGCTTCCTCCTCCCCTTGGGGAAGGGGAGGGGGGCCAGGGACACTCCTTCCTTGCTCTGGTCCTGCCACTCTTGGAGCCTGACTGGTGAGCATGTCCTCTGCTTCCCCCCAGCTCCTGGGTATCTACGGGTCTCCTCTGTACAGATTTGCTGTTGAGTCTGCTCTTCTGGAAGGACTTAACGGGCCCCAAGCACTTCTCTGTCCCTTGTGTCTGCACTTAACATGTGAGCAGCCTTTGGCCCCACAAGCTCAGGACAGCTGTTTCTCTCTGCCACGTCTTTTGCCCAGTTAGATTTCGGGCAGGGGTTAGACCCCAGACTTGAGTCTCGGGCCCCTCACTCTTGGGCAGGTCGCATCTGTTGCATCTTGGTTGCCCGTGTGAACACTTGTTTTGTAAGCCCCTGTTCTATGTGGAAGAGGACAGTTCTGCCTCCCGCCTCTCACTAGAGGGTCGGCCACGGGCGGTGCAGGGCCCCCCATGGGCAGCTGCCCACAGGCCCCGGCTCGGCCCTTCCCCACCCGCTGGCCAGCAGATTCACAGGAAAGAGTCATTCCAGACAAATTAGGGAATCCTGAATCCCAGCTCCATTCCGACTAGGTGTGTGGCCTTGTGTAGCGGACTTAACTTCTTCGTGATTCCACTTAGTCCTCTGCGACCTGGGGACAGTAGCGCTATGTCATAGATCACCGAGTGAACGAGATAACCAGAAACAGTGCCGCGTGTCTGGCACACAGCAAGTACTCACTATCGTTCTCATCCTCGTCACCCTCTGTGGACCCCGGACCTTGGGAGGCACCAGGGGAATGGTTAAGAGCATAGGCTGTGATACTCGGAATGAGATCTTGTTAGAACCCGGCTCAAGGTTTGTGCCTTTGAGCAAATTACTAACCTCTGAGCCTCAGTTTCCACGGCTGTGAAATGGAGCGCTCACCATCCCTGTTTCGCCTCGGGGCTGTGGGAGGGATTTACTGAGATAAAGTCTCTAATGTCTGGAGCTCAGGGTTTAGTTTGTAGCAGGCAATGGGTAAAGGGAAGCCACTGTATTCTGTTCCTGAGGGAGATAGATTTTTCTGGAGATCTAGAAAGTGCCAGTCCTCACCAGTGCCCCTTTAAATCAATCACCTCCCCTGACTTATTTGTGCCAGTTTAATCACCAGGGAAACAGTGAAGGGACCCAGATATTCCTGAGAAGCCTTTGATTTATAATTACTGCCCCTCACAGGCAATAACCACTCCCCCGTCCACCCCCGTCCGGGTCCCGCATGTTGGAATGCGGCTCTGCACTGTCAAGAACTGGGAACTTCAGCCTCACATTAAATACAAGCAGATGAATCTCTCTCCTCTGCGTTTTTGCCCGAGTCTCCCAGCGGGCCTGGAGAACAGGGGAGCTGGGGGGCAGAGAGCTCGGCCGGCCTGTTAATGAGCAGGCTCACTTTCCTTGTCTTCCTCCTGTCAGAAGGACGGAAGAATTGTTTTTCCGTTTGGCAAGCCAGTATCAATATTGCCAGAGTGATATGAGGAAGAAAACAGCCCGAGGCTTTATTAGTCTTCCGGTGGCTTCGGAAAGCCTCCCAGCTCGGTTATTGCTCCCCTCCCACCTGGCCTCATCCCCGCCGCACAGAGCAGCCCTGGGAGTCAAGTCAGACCAGCGACCACAGGTGGAAAAGCCCCTGGGGAACAAAGTCTATTGCCCAGCCCTTTGTACATGTAGAGAATCTTTTAGAATCTTTTAGAAAGTGGACTCTCCATGGAAATCTCCAACATAAAACCGATAATGTGGAGATGTTCTGGTTGAAGTGTGGTCCGTGGGGAGAGGAGCAGGAGACCAGTTTAAGGATATCCTACACCCTGGCTGGCCCTTAAATCCCCTTCAAGGAACCCCAGGGTTCGATGGCACCTGGTTTGAAGACCTTTGCAGTGAATTCCACTGTCTCGATTTTCAACACTTGCATTGGGGGGAGGAAATTTGGAGTTTTGAACTCAAGTTTTTTGAAACTGCCCAGAGGTTTGGGATGCTGCTTTGTTGCCTCTCCATCCAGTGAGTGGGGGGGGGGCACTGACTAAGAATGAACGGGGCACCTGCCGTATGTTTCCTAAGAAATGATCAAGATGATACCAAGCTTCCGAGGGGGCTGAAATCCACTTCTGGGAAGTGCCTCTCATTTGCAGCTGAAGCAATTGAGACAAGGAGGTTAAATAATGTATCTGATGTCACAGAACTTACATGAAATTCTCATAGACAAAGAAGAGCTAAATGGGCCTTGCAGAAGAAGTTGGGGCTCTGACTTCCCCTTTTACCCCTCCATGCCACATACTCCTAACATGTAGCTCAAACATTGTAGAGGCAGGTCAACCCTCTCATTTGATGAAAAGGGAAACTGAGGCCCAGAGAGACAAAGATTTGATCAAGGTCATTCAGCAAGCCAGTGGCAGAGCTGGTACCTAAACCCAGGTCTCTGGACTTCCAGCTCAGGGCCCTGTCCTTGGCTGCATTGGACAACATGGAGCATCATTCTGACTATGTGAGATGATCTTCAGGCCTTTTTCATCCAGAACATTCCTGGGTCCTAGCTCTCCCCTTGGTGGGGCTGGGCTGGGCTGGGCTGATCTGGGTTGGGCTCTCCTGTCAGGAATGTTGAGCAGAACCCTCCTTGAGGGGAGACATGGACCTCTAGGCAGCCCTCAGCTCAGACTTTCCTTTTTTCTTTGAACTTCCCCAAAGTTACAAACTATACAATTAAGGGCTGCCTAATAAGCCATCCGTCTTGTCCCACAAAGAAAACTGTAGGCTTCTTGCCGGCTTCCTCCTCCTCTGGGAGGGGATCAATGCCTTATCTCAGCCGGGCCTGCGTGGAGAGGAAGGAGAGAAATGAAAGCACTTAATTAAGGCACAGAGGAGCGGAAAGGGAACACCGCGTCCTCCCGGGCTCCCTGCTCTCCCTTCGCCTCCCCCTCCCTCTGTCTCCCCTCCCAGGGCAGCTGGCACAGTCCACAGAGACTGGTCTGCTCGGGGGAACAGAGGAGGAGGTGGTGAAGATGAGAAAGGCTCTAGAAGGGCCCCTTACTGTCTGCGCCTGAGCTAGAATTTGCACCTAGTAGAAATTTCCCACTCTGTACTGTCCACCCATCCCTGTCCCATGCAAGCCTGGCCATGGCCATGAGCCGGGGGGTAGGTGGTGAGCAGCGAGACTGCCTCCTTGGGCCTGCATTTCTAGCATTGAAGTGTATTCCTTCAGGTAAGGAAAGCCTTCTTGGCTCTCTCTGTGTGACTGTAATGTCGATAGAAGGGAGCTCCTCACATGCTTTGGGGGAAGAGTCTGGGCTGTGAAATTTACATTTTCCCTTCTGCATTTCCCCCTGGGCAGTGCCTAAAAAACAGTCCTTAGTGCGGCTAGGGAGGTGAGGGCCCACATGTGAAAGTACCCACATACTCGGAAGACCTGTCACCAGAGTTTTCTGGGGTGTTCAGAGTTTTCCTCTTGAGGTTCTTCCATGCCTCTTTTCTGTGATCTTGGCTGTTGACACCTGGGTGTCTTCTTCCTCCCTTGGCCCCTTGCTCCTTCTGTCCTGACTGATGTCAAATGGTGGACCTTTGCAACCCCTAAGGCCTCCTGGCCTAGGGACGGCCCTTGTCTCTGACTTTTCTGCACGTGACTCTTGTCACACCTTGTACACAGCTCCAAGACGGAGTGGAGGGCACCTTTGACATTTTGTGACCCTCGTGGTGGCCCTGCCTACCCACAGTGGGAGGACAGACAGGGTGAGAGCCATTTTCAGAGGACCCTGGGCCTGCACAGGTGAGCGTTGCTCTCTACCCTGCAGGATCCCCAACAAAGCCGTTGCCACAGTTGTAGGTAATGAGGATGCCCTTATAAAACAGACTCCAGAGAGCTCCGGTGCCCCATCTGCCACGTGAGGACCCACAGAGAAGATGGCCGCCTAGGAACCAGGAAGTGGGCCCTCACCAGACACTGAGGCTGCCGCTGGCTCTCAGACTTCATAGCTTCCAGAATTTGTGAGAAATAAATGTCTGTTGTTTATTTTTATTTTTTTACTTCTTAAAAAATTGTAAAAGATTTATTTATTTTAGAGAGAGAGAGAGACAGCGAGTGAACAAGAGAGAGCAGGGGTGGGGGGGCAGAGGGAGAGAGAGAGAGAGAGAGAGAATCTCATGCAGACTCCATGGAGCCTCACGTGGGGCTCAATCTCACGACCCTGAGATCATGACCTGAGCTGACACCAAGAGTCGGATGCTTCACCGACGGAGCCGGCCAGGCGCCCCAAGCGTCTGTTGTTTACAGGCTGCCCAGTGCAGGCTCTTCCGGGTCAGCAGTCCTGTCCTGCCCTGCCCGGGGAGCCTTGAGGAAGTCTGGACTTGGTCCACCGTCTCTCCCCGCCTGCTCCGGGGACTCAGGGTTGGACACTTGGGAGGACGGTGAGCCAGCAGATTATGCCTGCAGGGCGGGCCCTGTTTCCTCACCTCCCTGTGGTAGGCCAGCCACGGGGGGACCAATGCTGGCCTCTCATGGGGAGCCAAGTGTTCTGAGATGATTTAATAACTCACCGCATGTTAACTGAGGTGATGGGAGGGGGCGTGGAGAGCGGAACCCACCCCGGGGAGGAGCCATGTCCGGTTTTTAAGTTCACTCGAGTACGTACAGATCTGTGGTCCCTTATGGGTCACCCCCAGGTGTGACTTCAGTGCAGTTGTTGCTGGAATCACTGCCCCACCCCCCACCAGCTTAGTTTCCATCCTAGGGACTGGCTCAGCCTCCCCTCCTCGGGTCTCCTGGGTCTGAGTTTCTCCCTCACGGCGGTCACTCCTGACTCTCATCTGACATAGCCTGGCCGCTTCCCGATAGGCTGGCCATGGGCCTTGCTGCCCTCTGTCTGTTCCTGCACGGGGCCCATTTTGTATTGGGCATGGCCTGGGCCTTGCTTGGAGTCTACACAGCAGGGCCTCTCTCCCCCACCCTAGCCAGAGCTAATTTGGCAGGTTAGCATCAGAGGGAGGTAACACCCACCCCAGAGGGCAAGCCCTGAGCAGCCGGGTTTAGGAGCTGGTGGATAAATACTGTGTCCTTCCATCTTCAGATGGAGGGTTCTTTGACATGCTCTACGCGGCTCCTCTCCTCCAAAGGTCTGAGCCGGGTGGAGCCCCAGTTGCCCACCGAAGTGGCTGATCTGATCATGTACCCTTATATTGGATTTCCATCCTTCTCTCCAGCCCCCCACTCCTACTCCCTGGGATACTTTCCAAAATAAACACTTGAATGCAAACTCTTATCTCAGACTTTATTTTCGTGGGGCAGAGAGAGGGGATTGGGGCGGGAGGTACAGAAGCTCAGACTATTCCTTTAAGTGTAGGCTATATCTGCTTCCTCTGCCCGGAGTGCACCATTTCTGTGCTTTTATTCCTGGGGTTTTTATTCCCATGTCTAGCTGTGATTGCACAGAGCCTCCCAAAGCAACGATTGCTGATTTGCCTTAGAACATCTTCTATAGCAGGGGAAAGGATTTTAAAATATTCAGTTGATTTAGGCTGCGACAAGAACATCTTCTGGCCTGAGTGCCGTCTGCAAGTCTCCTGCTTGTTAGGGTGACTTTCCTCTGTGACTGATTTCAGTTTCCATTTGCAAATGTAACCACCACCTGTGTCTTCTCCTTGTGGTTGGATTTCTCCATCACATTCCCACATCTCGGCTGCCCCGGAACTTCAGAGCTGGGGGTTCTATCCTCAAATCATCCAGCCAGTTCTCCCCCAGACAGATTTGATGTTTCTGGATTTTGTTGTCAATTTCTAACCCAAATCATTTACCCAAATCATTTGCCCCGATCTGCCTCAATTTCTGCCCACTGATAGGTTGCTGATCGTTGAATGTTCTTTCCCATGACTCGGTTTCCTGTTTTTTAAAGGAGATCCTTAGGGATTGCCCTCAGCTAAACAGGTTGGGTGATGGCTAGAGAACTTTCTTTTTTTTTTTTTTTTTTTTAAGATTTTATTTATTTATTTGACACAGAGAGAGAGATCACAAGTAGGCAGAGAGGCAGGCAGAGAGACAGGGGGAGGAGGAAGCAGGCTCCCTGCTGAGCAGAGAGCCCGATGCGGGCCTCGATCCCAAGACCCTGAGATCATGACCTGAGCCGAAAGCAGAGGCTTTAACCCACTGAGCCACCCAGGCGCCCGCTAGAGAACTTTCTAGTTGATGGGGTCATGCACAAGAGCTGTGGTGATCTTTGGAGTTGTTTTCGTGAAGTGGTTATGTCCCAAGAAAGCCAGGTCAGGTCAGAATGGAAGAGGATTGGGTATTCTTTTCCTCCTTGTCTCTCTACTAAAGAATGCCAACTCTTGAGACTATAGAGAAGCATTTCCCTAAGTGAGTCCACACAGCTCTGTGAGATGTGGGCCCCTTGTCTTCAGTCCTTGGTCAGGGCAGTAGACAGGAGAAAGAGAGAAGAGGTCATAGTCATTGAGACTCTGGGGAAGGCACAGGTAAGAGAAGAGAAGTGGTCATGTCATGGTCAACGGAATGGCCCTCCATAGCAGCGCCAGGCTGACTCTCTAAGAAGATCCCAGTGGGCTCCCCAGGTGTGGGTACTCTCAGGGTCCTCCTGGATGTTCCACATTGGGTGCTCACAAGGAGGTCCTCACAAGTCTGTCTCGTGTCCTGGATGTGGCTCCGAGTGGGCAAGTCTGTCATATTCCATCTCCCAGACTCAGGAGAGGGTGACCATGCATGGGGCCTCTCCCTTCCCTTCCTCTCAGGGATCTTCAGTGCCTGGGCAGACTGGCACAGTTTGGCAGAGCCTGCTGGGAGGCCCTGGGAAGAAGAACCTCAGACTGATCTTCTGAGCTACAGTTTCCAGCTGCTGCTTCTCATAAAGAACCAACATGGCGGGCTATTCTCTTCGTCCCAGTCTCCTGCCAGTTGAGTCCTTAGCTCTCAGGTGCCATGGCAGAGACCAGTTGTGTCTACCAGATATCCATGCGCTCCTGGGTTCCCCAGCCTTCCTTGTGGTTAGGTTGGGGCCATGTGATTGGTTCTAGCTACTGAGATGGGGGCAGAACTGGTGTGAGTTTTTCAGGATGGCACTTGAGAACACCCTGTGAAATTATCTCACCCTCCCCTTTTTCTCCTCCTGTGGTGACAATGGGAACCACAGCTTGAGGATGGCAGTGTTGCATGACAGGAGCCTGGGTCCCTGAGTTACCCCTGGAGGAGAGCCACTTGATACACTGGGGTAGGCAGAATTTTAGCCCCATGCCCTTTGTCCCTGGTGTTATGTCTGTGAATATATAGACATCCATTACATGGCAAAAAGGACTTTGAAGGTATAATTCAGATTATAACTTTGCAGGCATCATTCTGATCCGATGGCCTTAGATAGGGAGATTATCTTGGGTTATCTGGAGAAACCCACTGTGGTCAGACTGGTCCTTAAAAGCAGAAAAGGAAGGCAGAGAGACATGGGGAAGGGAAGTCAGAGGTTTGTAGTGTAAGAAGAACTTGACGTGCCATTGCTGGCTTTGAAGATGGAAGAGATCATGAACTAGGGAATGCGGGCAGCCTCTACAAGCTGAAAATGACTCTTGGCCAACAACCAGCGAGGAAATGGGGATCTCAGTCCTGTGATCTGCCAATAACCCAAATGAACTTGGAAGCAATTCTTCTCTGAGCTTTCTGATGAAGAGTCCTCCTCCTCCTAGCCAACACCTTGCTTTTGGCCTTGTGATACCCTGAGCAGAGGACTCCACCAAATCCCCCCTGGACATCTCACCCATTATAAGCTAATAAATGGTATTTTTGACAAGCTGCTAATTTTGTGGTCATGTGCTATGGCAGTGATAGAAAATGAACACACCCAGATAGGATTCTGTGTGCGTAAGAAAAAATCCTTCCAGCCAGCCAGACGTCAGTTTGCCTTTTGTAACAGCTGACAATGCTTAATCTGATGAACGCCGGCCCCTGTGTGCCCGCCACGAGGCGGGGGAGAAGAGGCTGCTTTGGAGGCATCTGAGTGGGTGCCTAGGTCTCTCAGGGAGCTGATTGAGATGTCGGCAGAGATGGGTGCACACCAGGAGTGAGCTTGGGCCTCGTGAGCCCTGGGGAGCAGGAACGAGGGGAGAAGGACAGGTGTCTAAGATCACATAGCAAAATACGGGCAGAGCTGAAGCTAGAAGCCAGGGCTTCTGACTCGAAGGCCCGGGCTCTTTGGCGTCGCTGGTGGCTAGTGAGGTTTGCACACGAGGGTGCGTGTGTGTGTGAGCTCCAGGCGCGAGTGCACAGGCTCCACGGGCCTGCGGGATCCCTGTTCTCCGGCTCCCGGATCTCCAGGGTTAACGCTCCGCTCGGGAGGCTGAGAAGAGCAGCCTTTCCCCTTTGGTAATTGAAATCAATTTCTCAGCCTTATCTTTAGGAAACCTATATAGTCTAGACTGTAATCTGAAAGCCTGGGCTCGGGCAACTTTTAAATGAAAACCCCTCTGCGAGGAAGGGGAGGGAGGAGAGAACAAGTGGCTCACCTCTTCCCACAATTTCTCAAGGAGCGCATGAGTGTGTAGGTGATGTCTCTTCTTTTCCCGGGGATTTGGCTCCGGAATATGTGAGAAGGTGTCAGAAAATGGGCGAGCGTGTATGTGTGTGAGGACGGCAGCGGGCGGCGGTGTGGGGTGCGGCTGTGTGCGCGTTAGGTTGGGGGAAGCTGTGTGTGTGTGTGTGTGTGTGTGTGTGNCTCCGGAATATGTGAGAAGGTGTCAGAAAATGGGCGAGCGTGTGTGTGTGTGAGGACGGCAGCGGGCGGCGGTGTGGGGTGCGGCTGTGTGCGCGTTAGGTTGGGGGAAGCTGTGTGTGTGTGTGTGTGTGTGTGTGTGCGCGTGTGTGTGTGCGTGTGGCGGACATACGTGGGATGGCCTTCTTTTTGTGTTTATTTTTGCGGTTGAGCCTGTGAGCCCCTGACATCGGAAACGGGAGGGAGTGTGTTCTCGCGCGTGTCTGTGAGTGTGAGTGTCAGTGCGCAGGTGCCTGCAGTAAAACCTTGTAAATATGTGGGGGAGCAGGGGATGCATAGTTACATGTCTCATTTGAGAAGGCATGTCCCAGTGGGCCTCGCCTCCGGATGCCCCCGGGCCCTGGAATAGTTCCTTTTAAAGCCCCGAACGGTCGGACAGAGCGGCCGCTCCCCATTCCGAGCCCTCCCGACCCTCAGCTTTCTCCTGTGCGCCCAGGGAGGAGAGGCCCTCCAAGGGTCTCCCCTGGAATCCTGTCTGCAGCACCCCCCGCCTCCCCAGGCCTGTCCAGGTTCCCTCGGGGCAAGTCCTCTCTACAGGCGGATGCACCCGAGGTGGTGGTGGGGGGCTGGCTTGGCTGGACGGCAGCCTCCAGGCGGGGCCTCCAGGTATTGACTCAGCGGACGGATGCTCCTTTGCCAAACCTGTGGGCTTAGACACGGAGGCCATGCAGGTGAGCACAGCTTTCTCCCTGCCCCCCCTGCTTCCCCCTGTAAAGGGTCCCCCACCCTCCCTGAATCCCCATGGATTTCTCATTTGAAGTCAATCAGCCTTGAAATCCTTGCCAGGGCCTGCAGGGTAATTATGGGGCTGGTAATCAATGCCAGACTCTCAGCTGCCCAGGGTGGGCGAGGCACAGTTCCCCTGGGCTCTGGGAAAGACCGGAGTGGGAGCAACAGCCGGGATCAGGAGGGCCTGGCCGGAAATAGCCTCCAACTCTAATGGGGGAGAATTTGGGAGGGACAGAGTTTGGGGGTTCATGCTTCCCACTCAGAGGGGGAGCAGTTGGGAAGGAGGGAGGTTGGCGTTTGAGCAGCTGCCTCCCAGAAAGGCCTAGGGGCCAGAGGGTGCCTGCGGCATTTCCATACCCTGAGGATGTAGGGGGAGGTGGAGCTGGGGCATAGAGGTGAGGGCAGCGAGCAAACTCATCTGGAGCCAGTGCCAATTGAGCATCCGCCCATGAGCTGCCTGAGGTTGGGATCTCTGCCCTTCTGGGTTTGGTTCCCAAGTGAGCTACCTGGGCGCTGATTAAGTGCTTCACAACGGCTTTGGTTCATGCCAGTGATGACAGTGTGCAGAGTGAGAAGGGCCGAGGGGAGGGCTGACCGTGGCGTTGGGAGTGGGCTGCAGTTGTAGGCGACATGAGGGAAGTGGGGAAGGGGGGTGGGGATGGCTATGGTGGGGCTGGAGGGGATGGTGTCGGTGGCCTGGGGAACTGATTTTGTCAATGTGGTGGTTCGGGTGACCGTGGCCGTGGCGGTGGTATGGGAGGCGTGACAGTAATCATAGTGAGATGATGGGAAGGGAGAGGTAGCCGAGGGTGGTGATAATTTTGAAGAAGGAACCAGAAGCAGGGGTGTGTGTGTGCAGCTAGACATGACCCACAGGAATGGGACGGGGAGGTGGGGGTGCGGGGGGAGGAGGTGAGCGCTGCAGGTGACGGCCAAGTGGAGCTCATTTGAACCAAGAGAGCTGCCCTCCCTCCCCCACCCCCAGCAGGAGCTGTGTGTGTGCTAAGGTGCCAGGGGCTAAAATTAGGCAGCGGGCCACCAATTCAGCAGCCAAGGGGCGCTTTGGTCCCCTTGTGGCATGAAAGTGGTGAAGGCAAAGCTTGGGTCCCAAAGAAATAGCTCTGCTGGAATCAGGATCCCATGCAGGGAGCCGGGCAGGTGATCAGAGGATAAGCAGCAATTCCAAAGGCCAGTGGCGTAGACGCCGGCCTGGGAATGGGATGAAATGTCCCTTGGGCTTGGGGACTTGCCTTACATAGGGGCTGGCATCCTGTATAGTACCTACCCTGGTACTTTGGGTTTCGCCAGACTTTATGTCCTTTGCTCGTCTAGAGAAGTTTGTTCTCAAGGTCAGATCAGCGACTAAGGAGCTGTGTGTCTCTTCACTGTTCCAAAAGACTCAGAACCCAGTGGCCTGGAGGAGGCTGGGGTGCCACACAGTGTGTGAAAACCCCAGACTCATGCCGGGTGGGTTGCCTGAGCTCACATCTGGTTTCCCTTTTGTGGTATTGTCCTGTGGTGAAGACCTCAGGCTGTGGAAGCAGACAGACCACGGTTCAAGTCCAAGACCTGTCCCTTCCTATTTGTGTGACCTTGGATACCATCCTTGACATCTCCTTTCCTATAAAATGGGGGTGGTGTTACCAGCGTCTCAGGTTGCTCTGAGGATCGTGCGACAGACACCGAGGTGGCCCCCAAATGCCGCCCTCTTGGAATTCATGTTCTTGCATGATCTCCTTCCCTTGCTGTGGGTGGGACCGGTACTTGCTTCTAACCGTTAGAACCATCTTACACAATACAATCATCAAAGGGACATCTTGGTGCCCTTGCCATATTCTTTGGGTAGAAGCAACACTTGCTTCATCAAAGCCAGCAAGGGGTGAGAGTCTCTGAGCCACATGGGAGGGGTGTGAAGTGGGGGCAGGAGGACGGGCAGAAGGCGAGGGATGGGGTCAGCGCTGGCCTGTCCAGGCTGCGGTTCCCCCCCGCCCCAACCGCCACCCCCAGGCTGACTCTATTCCTCCCATAGATGCCTGAAGGCCTTCCCTTGGCCACTGCCTCCTGAGGCTCTCCAGAAGCCACTGTATCCAGAAACAAGGCCCCCAGTGGCCCCGCGACAAGCCTCAGTGCCCTCGCTCAGAGACAGCACCTTGGGGGGCCAGTGTCAGGCTTAGGTTGACTCTGTAAATCAGAGCATTTTGATGCATAAAATCTGGAAACGCAAGTCTATGAATCGTAATCGAGCATGACGAAATCTCATCAGCAGAAGTAAATATGAAATTCAAGATGACAGGGAGATGCACAGATGCATTCCTGAGTCCCCAACGCCCACCCCAGCTCTGGCTCAGAGTGCCTCCCCCAGATTTATTCTCTGCATACCACAAATTAACCCTGGTGCCTCCGATGGTTCAGCTCAGCTGCCACATCCCTGCCTTCACCTTTCCGCCCCAACAGGAGCTGGGACACTCTCTGGCCCGATGCGTCTGTGACAGGAGCCAGCTCACCTGCGCTGTTCATTCTGACCTAGACCCTTGGTTGGGAAAAAGCTAGTCACACTGGGTGCTGCTTTATGAACAGGTCTGTGCTGAATGCCTTTCCTGCCTCACCTGGGATTAGACCGCCTACATTTACATCCCAGCTTGGCCATTGGCGAGCTTTGTGACCTTGGGCAATTACCAAATCTTTTTGTACCTCAGGTTCTTCATGGGTAGAGTGGGGATAATCCCAATACCAACTTACAGGGTTGTTGCTGGGATCAAGTGAGCTAGAACAGACGAAGTACTTGGCATGGTACTGGGACATAGAAAAAACTATGTAAGTGACGAGTATCTTTGTAACCCGTCTGCTGTGTGACATTGTCACAACTTTGAAGGTGAAAGAGATCTCAGGAAGGGTAAGCTGTTCACCTAGGGTCACACAGCTCATAAGCCGTTGGGCTGAGATTTGAGATCAGTTGCTTTGATGAAGTTTGTCCTGACCGCTAAACCATGTTTTTAGGGTACTCCCCTAAAGTTCCATGATCTCAGACTATGGTCTTTGGTTTGTATCCCGGGTCTGAAGGGACAAACCCTCCTTGCCCGCATCTGCTTGTCTCGTGAACCTAGTGTCTCGGCCAGGTCCACGGCTTTACTGCCTCGGGACCAAGCCTCCCACCTCCTTGTGCAGTAGGACTGTCTCCACTGGCTTCCTGCTCCTCCTCCCAGAAGGCCCGTTCCAACCAGGATGGGCCCCTGTACGGGGGCAGCCTCTAATCCTTACTGTTACCCCCAAGTGCCTGCATGAGCCTCCCAGGGACCCAGAGGGTGGCTTAAAACCATGTTGCCCAAAGTGTGTTCTGCTGAATGTATTTGGGGAAAAATGGGTGTGGACAAACAAGCTTGAGCAGGCTGGTTAAACCAAGGCAGATGGGTTTTCTTCTTTCAGGCCTTGTCAGAGCCTTTACTGTGCTAATCTGAAATGTAAAATTCCAAGAGGGGCCTGGGGCAGGCAGGGTTTCACAAACTTACTTGGCCATTGGCATAACTTTCTCACCACAACTTTCTAGCCTGGCCCCAGTATCTCCTGGGGCTAATATTCCCTTTAGATAATGTTCATATAAGACCATGAGGTCTACTATCTGATTTCAGGACCCCAGGCTGAGGGTGGGCAGAGGTGTCTCAGCTTTCTGACCTTTTGGAAAGAGCAGTGACTGTTAAGTCCATGGAGGGTTGTGGAGTAGAGGTGCCTGGAGTGGCGTCTGTCAGGGAACAGGAGTGAGATCTCTCTGTAGACAGGCTGACCCTGTTTCAGAGTGAGTCACCGGTATGTGTGCGCAGGTGCACGTGTCTATGTGTGCACACACAGATATGCACATGTGGGAGCCAGCTATGATGATCATTCAGCACCTCTCAGATGCAGACCTGTTACTGCCTGGGGCACAGGGCAAACAGCACAGACCTCACCCTGGGGGGCTCCTTCTCAGGTGGGAGAGCTGGAATCTTGACATTGACAAAGTCCTTGGACTGCTGCAGGAAGCAGTTCTGGCCTTGAGGGGGTTCCCAGTCTTTATTATAGGGATCTGCAATTCCCTTGGGAAGAAAACAGCGCCCTCCCCCACCAAGAAGGACATTCATGGAGATACACACAAATAGGTGACCCTGCGTACAATTAGTGTGCATACAAAGCTTAGCGTGTATATATGCATGCATGCTATGTAGGCAGAGTTCTAAGATGGGCTCCAAGAGTCCAACTCTCTGGTGTACAAACCCTGTGTAATCTCCTCCTCTTAAGTATGGCTGGGACCTGTGAATATGAGGGGATATAACACCCTGTGACTAGGTTATGTTTTATGGCAAAAGCGAAGGGGTTTTCCAGATGTAATTAAGGTCCCTAATCAGTTGACTTTGAGTTAATGCAAAATGTGGGCCCTGGGTGGGCCAGACCTAATCAGGTGAGCCCTTAAATGAAGGTCTGGAGGTCAGAGAGAGAGGAAGAGAGAGAGAGAGAGCACTTCTTCTGCTGACCTTGCAAAAGCACACTGTCACAAGCTCTACAGCTCCAAGGGAAGACATTCTGCCAACAATCACTTGAACTTGGAAGAGGACCCTGAACCTCAGATGAAATGGCAGCCAGGGCCAACACCTTGTTGTGGCCTTGTGAGACGCTCTGAAGGGGACCGGCTGGGCTGTGCCTGAATTCCTGCCCCTTGGAAATGATGAGATAATAACTGGGTGCTGTTTTAAGCCACCAAGTTTGGTGATTTGTGGTATTGCTATGCAGCAGACAAAACAAATACACAAACACCCCATTCAGTGAAGGTACACACACCCAGAGACATCTGTATATACACAGACACATCTACACGGACATATAAATACTCACACTTCTCCATTTTCAGGTACAACGTGCTCACAGACACGAAAACATATTTGTATCCATAAACATATATACATACGTAAGTACATACACATTCTTAGCTACACGTGTATATACATGTTTATACCCGTAAAAACACAGATGCAGGCACGTGAACAGTCTACACATCCACATTCACACATATACACACATACTAATGAAGAACACTATAAAACACTTCCTACGTGCCAGGCACCGGTCTAAGATCTTCATACATGTTAACCCACTTAATCAGTACTCACATAGACATACAGAAACACGTGGGTGTGGATCTACCTAGCACGGAACCTCTGTAAAATACCACACCACTGCATGCTACAGGGCCACAAAGTGTAGACACGCTCAGCTGGAGCACTTTCTCAGGGAGGATTCTGATGGAATTCTTTCCCTCTCCCTAGGGCCTGGCAGGTAAGTTAAATCATTTCACTCCTTTTCCCTGCCAGTGGAGGGGCCCAGAAGTCACCCCCACTCTTTCCACTAGGTGGTGCTAGACTAGCATCTTTGGGTTTGATGGGCAGACTCCTGGCAGGCTATGGGGAGCAGGGCTTACATATTGGTTGAGGAAAGACGCATAGGAGAAAGAAAAAACTCTGGCCACAACATTCCAATCTCTATCTGTCCCCTTTCTGTCCAAGATAGTTCGGTATGTCCTTGGAGGCCTAGGACCATAGGTGCCCTCCTCAGCTGGGGGCTTGGGTGACCGTGCTGGTAGGTCCTAGCCCATCCTAACCTCCTGCTGAGGACAACTGAACATCTGAGTCCCTGGTCATCTCTCATTTCAAGACTCTATTCATTTACTTAACAAACCCAATGCACCCCTTTTTTGACCTAAGCACTGTCCTACGTTCTTACAAATATTAACTCATGCAATCCTCATAACAACCCTATGAGGTAGGTACTATTATCCTGGCCATTTACAGATGAGGAAACAGAGGCACAGAGAGGTTATGTAATTTGCCCAAGTTCACACAGCTAGCAAATGGTGGGAAGGAAAGAGAGGGCAAGGAATCTTCACCCCATTTTAGAAATGGAGAAACCCAGTAGTCCAACAGTCAATGGAGGAGTCTGACCTTGAACTCAGAGCTCAAGCCCAGGGCTTGGCTTTTCTTCCTGGACTGTGGGTTGTGTGAAGATCAAAGCTGAGGCTGGAGCTGAGTCGGGGGCTGTGAGAGGAGCAGAAGAAAGCTTTCTTTACATGCTCCAGTGACCCCTCACTAGGGATCCGGAGTCCAGGAAGCAACTTCCTGACCAAGAAGGGCTCTCTTTAGGAATTTCATGTGGATTGTACATAAAGGCATAAAAGGTAGGGCCAGCTCCTAGCTGATGCCCAGCCGCGGGTGAGTCTATAGACTCAGACGCTGGAACGGGCCTTTTACAAGATACACAACCCATTCTACACTCAATTGCGTCCCATAAATCAGGTTAACCTTTTCAACGCAGCTCGGAGAAAATTAATTACTCATATCGGAGCACATGACCTTTTTCCTGGGCAGGATGAGCCGAGCTGCTCCTAAGCGCCGGGCTCCCTGTTCTCTACACTGCGGCATCCAGAAAGCCACCAGCAGCCCAAGCATTCAGCCAAGGACAGCCAGTTACTTATGTGCTTCCCAGGGTGACCATGCTGGGCTACTTGATGCCCCTCCTAGTGACCGGGTCCTTTACATTGAGCTCTTCGGGGCTACTGATGAGGAAGAAGCACCACCCCAACCCTCCTTGCAAGGCCCAGCTTGGCTGGGCAAGGGGAGGGAAGGAAGGGAGAAGCATTTGAGGATTGATTATTCCCTTCTGGGGAGAGTTTTTCTAGCCTATGAGGACCCCCACTGGGATCAGATGGTAAGTTTCCCACTCAGGGAACCCCCTAGCCTCACCCCACACTCTGACACCATCCAACCAGCTCATCAGCATCTGAACTAATTGCCCATCTTACCATCCAAGCAACCCCAACCAACAATCCAAGCAAACAATCCATTCACCACCCACCTAACCAACCAGTAGACAACCACGCAGAAAGTTTGTACTGAATTCTTACTTCGTGCTGCTCTGGGGAGTTGGGTGAAAAAGGGGACACAGGTCCTGCCTTCCAGAGGGTTATGGCTTAGTTGGGGACATGAGACTTGAAGCAGGGGACAAGACCTGCGAAATTATTGAGTATTTGAGGACAGGCTCTGGATGAATCTTAGAACTTTCTGATCTTATAGGGGACGGTAGTGTGCGTGCGTGCGTGTGTGTGTGTGTGTGTTTTCAGTGTCTGCAATTGTCAGCTGCAGGCAACAAGGGGCAGGCCCTTCAGGCACATAGAGTTACCCCTTGACCATGATCCCAGTCACACTTGCATGTCCCAGCATGAAGACAGGGCATAGGGGTTTGGGGTTCTGGCTCTAAAGTTGGGCAGACTTTCTGTTTGAATCCTGGTTCTGTATTAATTAGCGGCCAGTCCTTGAGCAATTTACTTAGCCTTCAAGCCTTCATCTTCTTGTCCAAAAATGGGTACAATAAGTCCTACCGTACAGGGAGGCTGTAAGAACCAGTGAGATGGTGGTCGCAGAGTACTTGGCACAGTGCCCGGCACATAGTCAGTGCTCATTAAATGTCAGCTGTACTCATTCTTCCTGTCAGCTACCAGTATGATTTCTGGGACACCAGTGACCCCAGTTCTTAACCCGAGCCTGGAGAGATCATGTGCTTTGAAGTCAGTGCCCTCGGAGATGCACTGGAAGTCTGTGCCAACGAGTGTGCTTTTAGGCATTCTAAGGCCAAGCGACCTTTGTAAGGTTTTGGGGCAAAAATGGTGGAGGGGCTGATGTGTTTGTGCTCCTGACCATGGGCAGGACCCCGAGTCTCTCATTGTCCTTGCTTCACTCAAAGGAAGGACATTCAGTGGGGTGCCTGGGGGCTCAGTCGGTTAAGCATCTGACTCTTGGTTGCAGCTCGGGTCGCAATCTCAGGGTCTTGAGATCGAGGCCCGCATCAGGCTCCCACCTCAGCATGGAGTCTGCTTCCCTTCTCCCTCTGCTCCTCCTCCAGCTTGCGCACTCTCTCTCTCAAATAAATACATGAATCTTAAAAAAAAAAAAAAAAAAGGAAGGAAGGACATTCAGAGACTGGATCCTTGAATACAAGATCTTTCTTCCCATTTTCCCCGAAGCTTGGGGCTTTCAATGCCACCAACAGGGTCACCTGCCTGGGGGCACACTGGTGTTTAGACACACCTCAATCTGGGCCATCTCAGGTGGTGATGTGCCGGAGGGTGAGGCCAGGACAGGGGGAGGTGAGAATGGAGCCAGGCGGAGGTGACACGGCAGCAGGGGCTGGCCTGCTCAGTGTGTGGGGGGTGAAGACAGAGCACGGAGAGGCAGACGGGCAGGGGGTGCCACCGGGGGCAGAGTCCGAGGCGGCTACTGCGCTGGGGTTTGGTGGGCTCCGGAGGGTGCAGACCCAGTCAGAAACTAAAGGTGCTTGGGGGGAAGAGGCTTGCGATGGGGGCTACCCCCAGGTCGCATCGTCAGCCCACGGTGATCTCATGGGCTCCTGTAGCTTCCACGTCACCTCCATGTCCATGGCTCCTACATGGATGGCCCGACTGCATGAGGCAGGCTGGGCACCTGTAAGGAAGTACCACACAATGCGGGGCTCAAACAGGAATGATTCCCTCACAGCTCTGGAGGCTGGAAGTCCAAGATCAAGGACTAGCCAGTTTGGCTTCCAGTGAGGACTCTCTTCTTGGCTTGCAGGTGGTGACCTTGGAGCTGTGTCCTCACATGGCCATTCCTTGGCGTGTGCGCGCAGAGAGAGAACATGGCTCTCAGGCGTCTCACTCATCCTGTCAGATGAGGGCCCTACCCTTAAGACCTTATTAATCTTAATTATTTCCTCAGAGGCCTTTCTCCACATATAGCCATGCTGGGGGGGTTGGGCTCCAACTACGGCTTTGGGGGCAACACATTGCGCCCACTGTCATTGCATTCTTGAGTCCCGGGCCTTCACATCCATGTGCCAGTGGGACTCCTCACCTGGTTGAGGTGAGCTGGGCTGGGCAGGGACAGTCCATGGGGGCTGTGCACTCAGGGCTGCTGTCTCACTGGCCTTCTTACTCTGCAGCTGGGGAAAGGATCGTTCAGGGAGGGGAGGTGACTCTCTCCCATGTAGCAGTCTCTAGGCATGGGGTCTGGGCTGGGCAGGCTCCTGGGACCAGAGAGGCAAACTGTGCACATTGCCCCCCCCACTGGCCCCCCAGTAATGGCTGTGACATACTCTAGGGCAGGGCCAGGCATGGGGAGGGAGCAGAGAGAAGGGCAGGGGCAGGTGGGGAAGAGCAGAACCTTGTCCTCCGGGGGAGGAAATGGGAAGCCGGGCTCCCACTGTCTGCTGCACAGCACGCTTGACTTTCACTGGCTTGAAGTGGGGCGTGGAGAGCATGGGTTCCTGGGACCCCCTTGGGGCTGTGGTCTTCCCAAGCTCCAGCCCATTACTGGAAGCCCTTAGCTTGGTTGTGGTGACGTGGCCACAACCGGACGTGTGCCGAGTGTGTGTGTAAATGAAGGCACAAATGTGTACGTGCAGACATGCACACATGGTATACAGGTGCACGCAGAGACATACGTGTGGACACAGGCATGCACACAGACACACCGTGTCTATGCAGTCTGTGCATGCGGGTGCATATATGGAGCAGGCCACGAGAGTGCCATATTCTGAGCTGTCACTGCTGCCACCGCCGCTCCACGAGCCTCCTCCTGGGGCGGCTCCAGATGTTGTTCCGCTAGTCCTCATTCACTGCAGAAAATCAAACAAACAAATGAAAAATTAACGCTGTTGTTAGCCAGGGATGCCCCTGAGCTGTGAAGCCGCCTCCAGCCAGCCTTGCTGGAGCAGATGGTGAAGCCTCCAGGGCTTACCTTGCGCCTTGGCTCTGCTGTAGACAGGACCCTTGGGGGGGCGGGCGGGAGGCAGCTGGCTGCAGGTTGGGCCGATGTGCCCACAGGAGGCTAGAGGGGCTGCAGAGGAGTGCGGGTCTCTCCTACCCAACCCCCCCATCCCAGGAGTCCCCCAGGTGTGCGTCTCAGGACAGGAGGACAGGGGAAAGCCGGAGGACATGCACATGCTTTGGGCACCTGGTATACAGCAGGTGTGTACTAAATGCTGTCAGTCGAACTTTACCTACAAGTGCTCACAACAGCCTTTGACAGAGCAGGAAACTGAGGCTCACGGGAGTTAGTTTGGTGGCCCAAGGCCATGCAGCTTATGAGTTGAAAGCATTGGGATTCACGCTTATCTCTGACACTCTCTTCAATGCAGGGTCTTCCCACGGTAATGATCTCTGGAGTACAACATCCGTGGGAGGCCTTCCAGACGGTGGCGAAATTTCCAGCACTTTTCCTATTGAGAGGTATGGAGCCCAACCGCCCTCGCTGAGAATCTTGCTGGGCCTCGAGATTTACTTGACTCCTAGAATGTGGTGGGCACAATGTTCTGGGACTTCCAAGCCCCGGCCATGCACAGCCTTACACCTTTCACCAGATTGAGAACATTCTCCCTGGAATCTCTGAGTCCCCATGCCAGAAGTCTGACACCCTGAGGCTGTCCTGCCAGAGAGTCGATGTTTTAGTTGAAAGTTTTGGCAGAGCCCTGCCTTCTCATCCCTGCCAAGGTACCACACAGGTGAGTGAGGCCCCCTGGGACCCTCCAGACTGCCTGGCTCTCCAGCTGAATGTCAGTTTCTGTTCACACTTCATGGAACAGGAGCATTCCCAAGGTGAGCCCAGCCAGGACACCCGTGCCACAGAATCCTGAGCCCATGAAAAAATGATGGTGGTTTTAAGCACCAAGTTTTGAAGGTGGTTTGTTATGCAGCAATAGGAAAGTGGAGTAGACACAGACACAGACAGACACACACACATACATGCATGTGTACACAATTCACATCAGCACACAGATACAGTGCAAACACACATACTCACAGATGCACACTCAGAGCAAGACATCACACACGCACACGCTCACACTCACATGCATGTAGGTCCCTTTTTTCTTTTTCTTTTTTTTAAAGACTTTATTCATTTACTTATCTAGAAAGCGAGCACACATGCAGGGGGCAGAGGGAGAGGGAGAGGGAGAGAACCCCAAGCAAACTCTGCACAGAGCTCAGAGCCTTGATCCCACGTCCCCGAGATCAGGACCTGAGCTACAATCAAGAGTCAGATGCTTGACCGACTGAGCCACCCAGGTGCCCCACGTAGGTCCCTTTCTGACGGCAGTTCCTCCAGCAACCCCCAGAGCAACGACAGACACCTGTATGAAACTAAGTTCCCGTTTTCCAGGGAGAGGGGGAGAGGTGCTCAGATCCTGAGAAATGACAATGGCTACTCATTACCCAGGCAGTTTCATTGTTTGTGGGATTTTCTCATTTGAATTCTTTCCCAAGAATCAGAGTAATTTTATATGGAAATGCGGGAAGGCATATGTGGGCTCCAATCTCCGGTGTCTGTGTAGTAGTAAACACTTGTGCTGAGTAGGTCCTGGCCGCCCCTGGTCATGCTTCTCACACCTGCTCCAGCCTCGAGCTACAGTCTGGGGCCGGGGATGAACTGGGCTGGTGAGCGGGAGGCTAAGAGAGGCGCAGACAGTGCTGGAAGGGGGCAGGAGGCTTTGGGAAGACACGCAGATCCAAGAGCTGAGAAGGCTTGGACCAGACATCACCTGGAACCTGGCTGTGGGGGTGCGAGTGTGTGTGGGTCGGTAGGGGAGCGACGGGGTGAGGTGCGCCCTCCTGTGTGTGCAGAATGGGAGGCTACGTGTGTGTTGGCACCTGCGTGTGAGCGACTATGGTGCACGGCCGCACGCACGTGTGGTACCCAGGGGTGACTTGGCACGTTTGCTGCGGGTGCTTCTGCAAGTGTGTGTGCGTGCGCGTGTCACTGGGCAGCTGGGTGGGACCGCTCGTGCCTGTTTTGGTGAGAAGCCGTGTTCTCATGGAGGCAGAGGGTGGTGGTGATGGTGGAATTCACCTGTACTGGAAGGTCATTTCTGAGGTCAGCCCCTTCGGTGTTCATGAAGAGTCATTTGAAACCTGTCTGTTGAGCGGTGATGTTGTGGATACAGCGAGGAACAAGGCAGGCGAAGACTCTGCACTCACGGAGCGGGTGGTCACGTGGAGAAGGCAGAGAGGAGACAAATAATTATCCTAATGATTGTATCATTTTAATTTTTGGTAGTTCATAAGAGACTCCTGATCTCACAAAACAAACTGAGGGTTACTGGGGGGTGGGAGGGTAGGGATAGGGTGGATGGGTTATGGACATTGGGGAGGGTTTGTGCTATGGTGAGTGCTGTGAAAGGTGTAAGCCTGATGATTCACAGACCTGTACCCCTGGAGCAAATAATAATAATAATAATAATAATAAAAATAAAATTATTTTTGGTAGTTGCTGTGAAAGCAAAGAACTCAGGGCTGTGTAAGACCAACATAAAACTCCTCGTTTAGCCTGGGGGGGGGTCAAGGTTACGTGGGGGGGGGGCTTCTCTGAGGAAGTGACATTTGGGCTGAGGCCTAAAGAGTGAGTGGGAGCTAGCCAGGCAGAGGGGTCGTGGGGGTGGGCGCGGGGAGGAAGGGTGTGACAGCCAGAGGGAACCGTGTGTGCGAAGACTCTGATGTATGCCAGAGTGAGGTCCTCGGAGAAACTGCAAGAAGGCCAGGGACAGCGGCGTACGGAACAGGAGGTGGGAAAAGCGGCTGGCACCAGCTCTTTGAGTCTTTCCAGGCTGTGGCAAAGGCTTTGGACTTTATCTTATAAGCAACGGAAGGCAGGGAAAGTTCTGATGCGATCATGTCTGCCGTGTTGACCTGTCAGGCTGCAAAGAGGGGATGCAGAGAAATTGGAGGGGAGGCTGGCGCAGGGGTCTGGGCAAAGGATGGTGCCAGCCGGGCGTGGGAGGTGAGGGGGCTGGAGATGGAGGGAAGTGGAGGGCTTCACAGGCTGTTTGGAGGGAAGGACTGGCCGTGGATGGTGCGGATGGGGGAGGGCAGGAGGGGCGGGGAGTGTGGGGTGTCTGAGAGGGTGGAGCAGGGTGAACAGGTGCGTGCATGGAGGAGGGACTGAAAGTTCCATGGGCCATGTTGGGTCTGAGAGGCTTGTGAGACACAGGGGTGGAGGCAGCTGTGGGTAAAAGCCTGTGGAAGGATTTTTGGAGAGTGGAAGCCAGGACCAGGAGGAAGACAAGCTGGGGTGAGCAGATCTGGGGAGCCAGGGTGACTTTCTTTGCCTTGGTGGCAGCGTGCACAGTGTCAGGGACACTGTTGAGTGTAGTGCTTAAGATTCCAGACTCCGGTTCTGGGTACATACCCCAAAGATGAAAGGCAGGGACTCGAACAGATACTTGTAGGCCAATGTTTACAGCAGCAGTATTCTCAGTAGCCAAATGGCAAAAACGACACATATGTCCATCAGTGGATGAATGGATAAACGAAGTTAGTCCATCCACGCAATGGGATGTTATTCAGCCTCAGAAAGGAAGCCAATTCTGACACCTGCTTCAACACGGATGAACTTTGAGGACATTATATTGGGTGAAGTCAGCCAGAAACAAAAGGACAGATACTGTATGGTTCCACTTAGATGAGGTCCCTAGAGGAGTCAGGTTCAGAGAGACAGAAGGTAGAACAGCGCTGAGCAGGGGCTGGGGCGAGGGGAGCGGGGAGCTGGTGCGTATGGGTATGGAGTTTCAGTTTGCGAAGATGAAGGAGCTCTGGGGAGGGAGGCAGGGTTAGCTCAACAAGTGTGAGTGTGCCTCGTGGTGTTCAATTATACACTGAAAAATGGTAAAGAAGTAACTCTGGATGTTAAATATAATTTACCACAATTAAAAAAGGTCCTAGGGGCGTCCGGGTGGCTCAGTTGGTTAAGCGTCTGATTTCGGCTCAGGTCATGATCCCAGGGTCCTGGGATGGAGCCCTGCATCAGGCTCCCGGCTCAGCTCCCTTTCTCTCTCCCTGCTCCCCCCAACCTCCTTGCTTGTGCCCAAGCTTTCTCTCTCTCTCAGAGAAAGAAATAAAATCTTAAAAAAAAAAAAAGGTCCTAGACTCCAGAGCCAGCCAGACTGCTGCGTTTGAATCCCAGCTCTCTGACTTCCATGCTGTGTGATTGTTGGTGTGATTGTTGGTTGAACCTCTCTGACACAGTAATCTCATTTATAAAATGGATATCATAGTAATACCTATCTTGAGGGTTGTTGAGGGGATTCAATGAGGTCATATGTGTGATGTGATAAGACACAGTAGGTACTTTGTGTGGCTATCATTATCTTTATAGCAGCAGAGCAGAACCTGGGTCATGGGGGCTCTTGGTCAGGAGCCTGTGAAGCTGGGCCAGTGCCTTGGGGCAGGTGGGAGGGACGAGACTCACCTCTGCTTTTGTGCACCTGTTTTGCATCAGGGCTGGGTGGTCACTGTTGGAGAACCACAGGCCTATGATTGAGTGGAGCTCCCTGGGGCCTGTGTGGTGGAGCAGAGGGAACCCAAGGGGGAAGGTAGAAGGGGAAGGGGGCCTCATGGGATGACAGGATGGCTTGGTCCAGCCGCCTTGTGCTGAAGCTGGCAGAGGCTCCTGCCAGACTAGGGAACTGGCTGACCTTCTGGGAAGGGAACTGTACTAGTCAGGGTTTTCTAGAGATATAGAAACAATGGGATGTGTGTGTTTGTGTAACAGTATTTGTGATAAGGAATTGGCTTGCACAATTATGGAGAATGGTGAGTTCAGATGTGCAGTGTGGGCTGGCAGGCTGGAGACCACGGAGAACCGATGGTGCAGTTTCAGCCCCCAGGCTGTCTGCTGAGAATATCCTCTTGCTCAGGGGAGGTCAGTTTTTTGATCTATTCGAGTCTTCAACTGATTAGATGAGGCCCACCTACACTACAGAGGGCAATCTGCTTTACTCAAGTCTACAGATTTAAATGTTACTTTCATCCAAAAATATCTTCACAGAAATATCCAGAATCATGTTTGAACAACCATCTGGGTGCCCCGTGGCCCAGCCAAGTTGACACATAAAATTAGCCGTCACAAGAACAGATTGTCTCTCAACTGGGGACAGGCAGGAACACTTGGTAGGTCCCCCTGCATCCTGTTGGCCACTTTTGGATCCATTTCCCACAAAGCACCACAGCGGGTCTCTCTAAGTGTGGATCTGATCATGCCGCTCTGCTTTGCTCTAGGGAGAAATACAGCATTGCTGTTAGTTTTTACGAGACCCCGCTAACCGCTGCTTGTCTACCAGTTCTCCTGCTCATCTGCTTGTTCTTCAGCCTTGCTCTCAGCTCTCAGCCACACTGGTCCTCAGTGTGTTCCCTGTGCCTTCTCTCATCTTTAAAGGTGCTCGTTTGGACTTTTTGGGAGGATCCCCCACCCCTTACCCAGAACTCTTGACTTCTGTGTCCCACAAGCTACCCTCACTTGTCTCTTCTGCCTCTGGGCCAGACCTTGGGCTGGACACTGAGGATACTCAGGTGGGTTGGACGTGGGCCAGGACAAGGCAAAAGGACAGAGTGAGACAGGACCAACCAGATACTGTGGGAGCAGAGAATTGAGAATTATGGGGTGGGGGGACATGTCTGATCCCCCAATACCGCTTCCCCCAAAGAGAATCTGATTTGGCCAAATTTAGGATGCTGGGTCTTGTGTACCACTGGACAGGGAGGCCATGCTGTCACTCAGCTCATCCTTATGGGGGACCAGCAGTGGAGACAAGCAGGCTCAGTGTTAAGGGCTGGCTTTGTGGGTAGCATTTCTCCTCCAAAAATGTCAAAGAACTGAAATAAGAACAATGAGCTTGTTATTTAAAGGCGCCTTTAGGACAAGTCCTCCAGGGGTGCTTGGGTGGCTCAGTCGGTTAGGTGTCCAGCTCTTGATTTTGGCTCAGGTCATGATCTCAGGGTTGTGAGATGGAGCCCCTCGGTGGGCTCTGTGCTGGGAGGGGAGCCTACATAAGATTCTCTCTCTCCCTCTCCCTCTGCCCCTCCCCCAGCCCTCTCTCCCTCTAAAAAAAAAAAGAAAAAAAAAAGAGTCCCCCAGCTGCCAACATGAAGCCCACAGAGCCATTCTGGAACAAAGACTGCAACCAGGCATTAAGCCTCGTTCTGTTTTCAAACAATTCTGGAGTCTCTGCTGCTCTGGGATTGGCCACCATTTAAGTTACCCTAAGACTTAGTGGCCTTAAATGATGTCACAGACTCTGTGGGCCATGGGTTTGGGAGCCGCTGAGCTGGCATGGCTTGGGGTCGAAGTCTCTTGTGTGGCTGCCGTCAGGAGGTCCGCTGGGACGACTGTGACCTGGAAGCTTGACCGGGGCTGGCAGAACGGCTTCCATGGTGGTGCGCTCACGTGACTGTGGGCAGGAGGCCACCGCTTCTCACTGGCTGTAGGTAGGAGGTCTGCATTTCTTGCCACACAGGTCTCCGTGTATGCTGCTTGTGTGTTCTTAAGTCATGTCAGTTAACTTTTCCCAGAATGAGTGAGGAGGAAGCCACTGTGCCTTTATGACTCAGTCTCTTGGCACTGTCCCTTGCTTTAAGGAACTAAGTGACTAAGCCCAGCCATACTCAAGGGGAGAGGGTTTATCCTCCATCTGATTCCACAGCCACTAATGGTGATAAGGTTTGGATTTAGGGCTGTGGGCAGGAATTATGCCTTGGGACATCAGACACCGACCCAGCTAGTAAGAAGGGGCATTTGCTTGTAGTTGTTATTCCTTGGGTGTGTAGCTCAAGGAGGAAGGATAATTAGCAGAACAAAATGTAGGCATTCCTGGACCCTCCAGTCCAATGCTACTTATTACACTAAATTGAAACTTCATTTAGAATTCTAATAAGAATGACTAACGCTGCTTGGGTGAGGTGGATGGAGAGAATGAGGGAGAGTTACACATAGGAAAGAACACTGAACATAGGGTTTTGAAGGATGAATAGGAGTACTTGAGGAAGGTGATTCATGACAAAAGTGCAACAAAGCAGAAAAAGCAGGCTTTGAAGTCAGAATGAAAGAGGTCAAATCTTGGCTCAGTTGCTAGCTGTGTGAGCTTTAACAAGTCAGGTCCCCTCTTTCTGTCTGTTCCCTCTGCCACCTATAAATTAGGGATAACAAAGCAAATAACGCTCCAGGGTTATTGCAAAGACTGGTGATAGTGCGTGTGAAATGCTTGGCAGACTGCAGGTGAGTAATGATTGTTTGTGGGCATCCAGGTTCAGGGGTCTGAGACCTGAAGGGGTCTGCTCTGTTGGGAGCGTGGCAGGAGATTCTGCAAACTCTGTCCTTTCATAGGGTTTTAGTTCTTTTCTATCACTTGCTCCAGCCCAGTCCGGTTCACTGTACTCATTGACTCAACCAGCTGATAATGATCAATTATAAATGGAAGAATCTGGGTCCCAGCCAGGCTCAGTCCTGAGGCTGGGCTGGGAGAGCTGGCGAGGCGGCAAGGGTCAGTTCCATGGGCAGGGGTCTTGAAGCAGAGGGGGACGCAGAACGGCAGAGATGAATTTTATCTGGGGGGGTGTCCTTCCTGCCAGCCCCCAACCGCTTGTCCTGTCCGCTGCTCTGCCGGCTTTGGTGACATTAGCTTTCTGCAGGCAGCTGTTTAGGTGTAAGATCTTTGCATTCCATACATCGCAGGCAGGGCCAGTAAACAGAGGGTGAGGTAGGAGGAGGAGGAATTGGCCGGGTTTGCTGGGCGGGTCCGTGCTGACAGGGCACCGGCTTTGCTCCCTCGCTTAATGTGCCTCCATGGTGGGGCTTGGGGGGTGTGGGGAGCCCCCGCAGCCTGGGATTTTCTTGCCGGCTGCTTCTGGTCTTGGAGGGACAAAGCGGGAAGAGCCAGAAGCTCTGTTCCTCCAGCTTCATGCTGCTCAGGCAACTTTTTGGGTCATGTCACATTGTCTGAAGCCTCCAGAGGACTTCATTGTATTTGGTCTCTCTCCAGGGGACAAGGTGGGAAGCTCGTTGGAAAGGGGACTGGAGACCGGAGTGGGGATCACAGCTCTCTTTGGGTGGGCTCAGGCAACGTCACTTCCCTTCTCTGTGCCTCAGTTTCCTCATCTGTTCAATGGAGGTCCCAGGCTGCCAGGACCGAGCCAGCTCGAATGGTCTCATGGCTGTGTGTGAGCTGTGGCCATTGTGTGGGGTCAGGACATCGGGGGGCGGGTGGGGATCCCTGTTCTTGCTCAGTCCTGGGAGGGTTTTAATCCTCTTTGGTGTGATGGGCCCTTTCCCACCAGGGCAGGATCTGGAATCCTTGGAGTCTCCCTGTCAAGCCTATATTCCTTCAAGCCCTGAGACTACGTGAGTCCCCAGGTTGCAGTTAGTGCCTGTCAGGCAGAAGTCGTCCAGGTGTGGTCCTCGGACCAGCAGCAAGAGCAGCATCACCAGCGAGGGTGTTAGAGATGCAAATTCTCAGGCTCCATTCCAGACTTTGTGAATCAAACTCAGGGGGTGCACCCAGCCCTCTGGGTGATCCTGGTACTGGGGACATTTGAGAATCACTGCTCAAAGGCACTAGGGTGCCCCCTCCCACTGGCTCCCCCCATCCCAGCTGGAGCCCCTGTATGGGGAGGGAGGAGGCTGCAAACTCCACACAGAATCTCTTTGCTATAGAGAGACCCCTGGAGGGGGCGTCTCTTTCCTCTCACTGTAGCTCAAGACATCCCTGAACCTCACCAGTGGGGCTGATGCCAGGGTATTTGAATAGCTCATTAGCTCTGCTCTGGGCTTCAATCCCTCTTAATTAGTTTTGCAAAAGATATTCATTAAAAAAACCTCATTACAAATCAAACATGGGTCCTTGCAAAGTTTGCGGACGTGGGTACATGGGAGTGTGTCTTTGTGCTCGTGTGTTCCTGTGCGAGAACAGGCTGGTGCCTGCGGGTTTCAGCCAATGTGATGGGGCGAGTGTGTCCGCACGCGGAGGAGAGACTGAGTGTTGTGTTGGTGTGTCTTGGTTCACATGTCCGCTTCACCTCCAGGGGCCCCCACAAAGCAGATTCTTCCTCCCCTCCTTATCAGCCATCATTCCTAATGGGCCCACACTGTGGGGAAACATACCCTTTCAACCCACAACTATCCTGGTGGTTTGTTTTCCCCGGGCCCCAGCTCGGGGTTCCAGTGGCAAGGATGGCCAATTAAAGGCCCGTTCCAGCCATCTGAGCAGCCAGAGGGGACAGCAGTCCAATCTGAGAATATGAAGAGGCCCCTGGGTGCTCTCTACTACCCGTGGGCCGTAGCCCGATGCCCGAAGCCTCAGCCTCAGCCTCAGCCTCGGTGGGCTTCCTCTGCTGCTTAGGGCTGGAGATCCTGACGCCTCCCCCTCAGGGAAAGTCAGCTAGCCATGGGGCTGCCTATGGGGCGGGGGCAGGGTGTCCTGAGATGCCTAGGCTTAGAATCTGGGGGCGCTCTCCTGCCCCCTACCCCTCATCCTTGTTTCCCTCCTGCATTACTTGCTGTGAGCATCCCCGTTTTGGAGCCGAGTAAATTTATGGCATAATCCTGCATGGAAATGCATGGAAATGCTGCCAATTACCATCAAGCCAAGAGAGAGGCTGCATCCCTGACGCCCTCCTCGGTCTGCTGTCTGTCGGCTCTCAGCCTTCCAGAAACCACAGGGAGCCAGAAGCCAGCCAGCATGGCCCAGATTGGCCGAGTGGGGCCATTCGTATAAAACTCTTTCTTCGACTCACCTGGCCTTGAAGGTTTGCCGCAGGAGCCGCTCCTTCGCAGTAAACCTTAGCAAACCGGGGAAATGTCATTCCCTGAGTCTCAGCAAAGCCGACAGCTGATGGGATTTATCTAACTGAGATCAGTTCATCAAACTTGGGTAGAGCTGAGCCGCTGGAAGACCAGGGGAATCTGATACAATCGCGTCTGCTTAAAATGCAAAGGCTCATTGAGATTTTGGAAACACTGTACGGAGAGTCTCTGTGAAGCCAGGAGGAGCGTTTAGCAGGCTTCGAGCTAGAGCTGGGAAAGGGAAGCGGGCAAGGGTCTGCTCCAGGCAGGGGGGTGGGGCGGATCTGGCTGTCCCTGCTCTGCCTCTTCTCCACCGAGGCCACAAAGGACACCTACCTACCGTGTGCAAGCCCAGGACTAGCTCTGGGGACTGGGGGGAGGCACTGTGAGACACAGCCCCGCCCTTGAACACCTCACAGTTTAATGGGGGAGGCAGACAGAGAAGGGGCATCCTGTGACCTGTCCCCGAGTAGGGTCTTTATCAGAGGCTGGAGGCGCTGCTAAGAGAACAAGGTGGAGGAACATCATGGAGAAGCCCTAAGGTCCTGGAGTCAGCTGGGGCTGGGTTTGAATTCCTGTCTCAACACCTATGTACCAGCTGGGTGTCCTTGGGTGTGTCACGTGACCGCCCTGAGCCTCACTTGTTTCCTCTATGGAATGGGTGTAACAATTTCTACTTCCCAGGGAGTCGGGAGGATTGCTGAGATACTGCATATAAAATGCGGAGCACTGGGCTCGGTGTACAGTAAGTGCTCAGTAGGCGGAGCCAGCATCCACCCAGGAGGGCCTGGGAAGAGTTCCGGGAGGAGGTGGGGACACCAGCTGCGCCCTGAAGGATGGGAAGGACTTCAGCTGGTGGAAGGGACCAGGGGATGCCCCATATTTGTGAAGAGAGACGTAGCTGGCTGGCTGCTCATTGCTGTGCCCCCTCCCCCCCTCCCCCCTCCC